>OU611761.1:2549839-2682339 GCA_914767535.2 Dunaliella primolecta | reverse complement strand
CCTTCCTTCGTGCAGCACCTGGACGGCACTTCCAGCAGCACAAAGATGCGCGTGTACGCCAACCCCTTGTCTGAAAGCAGTTTGGCCGACATGGGGGGGCTCAGGCATGCTGCCCTGTTCAGCAGTGAGTCAGGTGGGGGACCGTCACATGATCATGTGATGTGTTGATTAACCCAGTTGTCTCTCTGGGCTAGGCATCGCTGAATGAGTGCCTGTGTTCAAAGGGACTAAAAAGAACAAAGCATCAGCCAGCGGCAGGTTATGCATGGCAGCATGTGCGCTTGGAAAGGTCAGAGGAGCGCTTGCTTGGTCGTACACAGAGTTTTTGGCAGGACAAGCAGTCAACGGTTGTGAGGAAAAGTGCTGTTCAGCACGCACTTTTGGTAGCACATCTACAATGGGAAGATCACTCTGCAAGCTGCATGACTGTAGTGGGCACCCCATTCAATCATGACATGTAAAAACTCCCAGTACACGTTTTTCAGGTAAGGAGCATGCTGAGGGTGCAGTTTTGAGTGCAATTGCAAATTCAGCAGCTGAGCAGAGGGGATAGGGTTAGCATGGTCACCACCTTTTGCCACTGCCCATTTTCATGCTTGCCCTTTCAACACAGCGTTTCTGCTGCCCTCAGGAGATCATGGCGTGCAGGCCCACATTTCTGTGCGTCCAGACTTCACGCCATCCCAAACCCCTGCCCTCCACCAGGCGCGCTCTGGCCAAGACCATGGTGAGGATTGAGTGATAGACTGAGCAAGTTGTTCTATGATTCCCCTTGCATTTTAGTGCCCAGTACCTTGGCAGCATATGGCAAATGCATCCGATTGTTATGCATGGAGTCCAATTCCTGCTGTTGCTGGATGCTAGGAAAGGAAATCAGGCGTAGAGAGAAATTGTTGTGTAGATTAAGGTGAATACATCCATGCAAAATGCTTATCTTTTGTTCCACACGTGTGGCATCACACAGTTAAATTCAAAACCAACTTGGCCGGTATCCAACTTATGCTACAAAGAAAAGAAGTAGTGAACAGTTTGCAAAAACTTCCGCCTGTTTCATGTTTTACTGAGATCCTCAAAAATGCCCTTTTCAAATCTCAAACTGATCTTGTGCTCCTGGTTGCTGTGAGGGTGCCCGTTCCGGCAAAGCTGCAGGCTACTCACCTTCAATGTTTCTTCGCTCTCAACTCCCTTGCCTCTTGCTTTTCTCTTGCGGACAATTTTTTACAGTACACAGTGAAGTACAGATTCAAACACAATGGTACGTGATCAACCCTTACATCTGTAAGGACTGAGGAATCGTACTTCTGTAAGACAGGCCATCCATGTTCTTGAGCCCCTGGCTGCACTTCCTCTCTCCCTTGCGCCCTGGAAGACTCGGGGATGCTATCACTCGCACCCTCTGTCTCTCCTTCTTCCACCTGTATCTAAACCTCAGGCCAGGTGGACCCTCTCATGCACACCTTTCTTCTTTCCTCTTCTCCCTTGTATTCCATGTGCAGCCCTCGGAGACCCTCTGGATCTTGCGCTTGATGATGTCATCGGCGAAGCTCATCAAGTGCATGGCATGACCTCCCCAACACCCTTCGCGCCCCTAGTGCAGCAAAGCTGTCCAGGCACCCCAGGTGATCACCCAGCCGTCGGCCATGGTGATGATCAGGCCTTTGCGACGCACCTGCTGGACCAGCTACAGGTGAGCACTGTTGGGTTGCAAGCATACCTTAGTGACGCACCTGCGTATCGATGATCAAGCCTCTGCAACGCACCTGCAGGATCAGCTGCAGGTGCGTGCTGTTGGGATGCAAGCAGGTACTTGCTTGCAAGTGTTTATAAATTGCATGTGAATGTGCACCCATGCATGTTTGTGAACTCGACTCGTGTCGTTCAACTCTCCTTGTTTTGCTTGCTGGCACCGAGATATGAAGATGCAGCAAAAACCTGCACCACACATGTGCAGGTCCTGCTTGCAAAGGTGGAGGCCGATGCTCCATGATGACGCATCATTGGTTCCAAGTCGCGACCAAAACAAGCATGGCCTCAAGCACTCACGCGCGCAGCGCCTGCTGGAGGAGGTGGTGGCTGTCTAATTCACGATGACACATTTTTGGTTCCGTACATCTGATATTTGATTGAAAAAAGCATGGCCTTAACTACACACATGCGCAGCGCCTGCTGGAGGAGGTGGCAGCAGACACCGCCACAGCCGCCCATGCAGCCACAGCTGCAGCCAAGAGCAACAGATCTGCCCCACCATCAACACAGCACTCAGTTCCGCTGCCGCCCCACAACTTGGATCAAAGAGACAGCTCACATGGCACGCGTCCCTATGCCCCCACGCCCACAGCATTTATGACACCCCCCAGCTCCCCCCCTCGGCCGTACATGTATCATGATGTGCACGGATACCCAGGGACCCCCGCATCCCCTTGTCACTTCAGCTCGCCGATGCCAGCCCACTGCAGCACGCCCCCCTACCCCAGCACACCCACGTATGCTGGTCTGCAGCCTTTCTGTGCCATGCATCCATCCCAAACCAACCAGAATTTGCCATGTGGCTGGGGTGTGTACGCTGCCCCACACTCGCATCCGTGGTACACTGTCCATCCTCACTTATACAGCACAGCCAGCAATCACCCTCAGCCCATGCCGGCAGCGCCACCACCACAACCGCTCCCCTCCCATCCCTCCTCACCACATGGTAGCTTCGTATCAGGGGCTGCAGCCCCTTTCCATCCTTTTTCCTCTCAACATGTGCCGCCCCTCCTCTCAGTACCAGCACGTCCATCAACACCATGCTCATACTTTGAAGCACAAGCTCCGTGGAGGCCCATCACTGCCTCAAACGCTTCTGCGGCTACCCATGCACCCCAATATGGCGTGACAGCAAGTGCGCAAGAGCACCCCCCACCTTTCCCTCCCCCACCCTATGCCCTACCTCCTTTTCACACCCACATGCTAGGTATCACGCCCCAAGGTCAGGTGCCTCAATCCCATGCCCTCTACATACAGCCTCACCCCCCTCCACCCTTAAGCAGCCTGCCTGTGCATGCACCCCACATGCAACGCACTCACAGCTTCTGCACCCCACCATCCAGCCCCCCTGTCCCCTGCCACGCCCACTATCCAAACCACTCTCACTCCTTCCACACCCCCAACTCCCATGTGGCGTCCCCTCCTCACCACCCCCCACAAAGCCCAGCGAACTCCCCCCTACTGCCCCCCACACCCCCTGGTCAACAGCAGCCCCCACCCTCGCGTCCTGTCATACCTGATGCACCACCTTCCCCAACCCCTGTCAACCCCGTGCCTCTGGAACCACTCCTCTCGCCCAGACCAAGTGTAGCCCAGGGCCCCCATTGGCAGCTGGCCACCAGCCCGCCACCAATCTCACTGCAGGACAGCCCCGCACACATACCTTGCAGCCTCCCTCCCGCCTTGGCTCCGCTTCCACCACCCTGCTGCTCAAGCGAACCTGGCGGTGCAGGATCACCAGCAGCAGCAGCAGCAGCAGCAGCAGATGAGCAGGCCAGGGATGCGGGTTACGGAGCAGGGCCGACGCCTGCTCCTTACTCTGAGGATGCAGCATCTGTGGATCCAGGCCCAGCAATGTTCACAGCAGCAACAGCAGCAGCAGCAGCGAGCCCTGGCCATGGGGTGAGGGGTGCCAGTAGAAGGAGCAGCAGCTTAAGGGGGAGCAAGCCGCACATGAGCAATGCCAGCGCCCATGGAGGCAGTTGTCATGGCAGCGGTTATGTGAGCCCCACCTTGACTGCGCTCAACTCCAAGCTGGATTCGCTGTCTGGGATGGCAGGTGCGGTAGTGGCTGGCGAATACAAAGGTGGCAGAGGTGTGGTGGCGGCTGGCAGGTTTTTTTTTTTCCAGTCAATGGTGGCGGGTGCGGTAGTTGCAGGTGCAGTGGTGGCAGGTGGTGTGTTGATTGGTGGAGCCCTACTTATCAGGTGTGGCAGTGGCAGGTGCAGTGTTGGCAGGTGTCGTGTTGACTGGTAGAGCTCAACTTTTCAGGTGCGGCAGTGGCAGGCACAGTGGTGGCAGGTGTTGTCTTGACTGGTGGAGCTCTACTTTCCAGGTGTGGTGGCGGCAGGTGTTGTTTTGACTGGTGGAGCTCTACTTTCCAGGTGTGGTGGTGGCAGGTGTTGTATTGACTGGTGGAGCTCTACAGGAGCTCTTATTGAAGGACCTAGAAGGAGCAGGAGCTCTTATTGAATGACCTCCCTTTCTGCATGCATGCTTACCTGCCCTTCACCAGGATCATTTTGTTTGTCCTCCTAAGTCGGGAATGCTTGCAGAGGGTGAAGCCTCATACCCATCCCTGAGCAGTCAGCTGCGTGTGCATAGATTGTGCTGTGTGTGCTGGCTGTTTGGATACCAAACCCAACAAGCATATCTATGCGGGCGGGGCAGGGGATGTGTTGCACTCAAGAATGCCTCGCAAGCATCTTAAGAAAACAAGAAAAAAGCTCACAGCAGCAATGCTGAACAGGACGACTTTCTCAGAGAGGGTTATCTGTGGCCTGGAAACAGGTTTTCTTTGCATGTTCCTTACATATGTGTGCCCCTGCTGCCTGTTTTCAAGCCTGGGTTCCTTATTAACCATTTTTTCTTTCAGTAGCACTAGGGTTGAAAGCAGCCAGTTGTGTACCACATATGCCTAATTAGGCGCAGCATGAACCTTTTTTTTACAACCGAATCTCCATACCGGAGCACCCACTGCACCAAATTGGGTGATATTTAGTGATTTGGAGTCCTTGTGTGAAACAAATGTCATTGCAAAAGAGATGGAGTGAAAAGACTCAGTGGTTGCTGAAATACAAGGTTTCAGCCATTTCCTTTAAAAGTCAATGTCTGACCTTCTTTCCTTTATTTAGAATGCAGGATGCAGGAGCAAAACATATGATGATTGCTAACATGTTTTTGGGAGTGAAAATTGGTCCCAGGGTGGAGCTGTGAGCCTTTTGGGGGTGATCTGAGGCCAGGAGAGTGACCTGTGGTCCTTTGATTTTCTCCATCCATGATTGGTGGATGTAATACTTTTATGACAAGTGAGGAAAGCATCGCAATCTACGCTTAGGATTGGCAAAGCCAGCCCGTCACAGAATCCGTCATTCATGCCTCAAAAGGCACTAAGCTCGTGGCAACATAAGAGCATGCCTTGATGTACATGCAAGCATGAATGCATCGCCGGTGCAGCATTGCTGTGTGCATTCCGCATAGCAATTGCTGCATGCATCCTGCATGATGATTGCTGCGTGCATCCTAGATGACGTTTACGACATACATTCTGCGTTGCCTCCATAATGATTGCTGAGGGCGAGCCATGCAAGCTGGCCCTTTTCCCACCTTCTCCTGGGCTTGAACTAAGAAGGCCATGCACTAGAGATACACAACTGCTCAAAGTGCAAGGGTAAGGGTTCCTCATTGCACCAGCAAAGCGTGCCAGGCTTCTTGCCTCCACTCAATGTGCACAGCACACCACCGTTAAAATATGAATTGCAGAACTTAACAAAATCATTGAAATCCAATGAGCCTTCGGCGAGCTGGCATCACCCGCAGGAGCAAATGTCGAGCAGTACTGCTTCACTGTGCGAGCAGTGCTGTATCAGTAGTTCTGGAATGCAATTGTGAGTTAACGTGTGCATGTGCCCATGCATGCCTGCATGCATACAAGCATACACGCGCGCGTGTGTATGTGTGTGCGTGCGTGTATGTGTGCTGCTGCTGCTGCTGCTGCGGCTGTGTGTGTGCGCGCATGCAGCAGCATGCTTGCTTCAGGGCTGATGCTGACATGCTTTCTTTTTGCTCAGAGGCGCTGGACTGGTAAGGCCATTGTCAACGGCGTTTTGGGGCATTACACTTGGGGGCAGCTGGAGGTGCTGCAGTCATGCACGGGCTGTGCGCACGCTGGACAGTCAGCAGCTCCACTGGCGCATTTTTGCAATGCACCAAGGTGTAGGTAGGGTTGTTCTGACTGCGCTGCTGACTTGCGGCTTGCTTGTCCGAGAAAGGCTTGCAGACAATTCAGATGGAAGCTTGGGGCATGCCTGCTCTCGCGGGGGGCGAATGGAATGGGCACGTAGTATGCAAAACGCGTATTTCAGAAAGAAAGAAAAAAGCCAAACGACCACCAATTCACAATCCGGGACTGGTGGTACCCAAGTGTGTGAATAGTTTGCGATGGTGGCATGCTGTTTAAAGACTTGAAAGCGTGAAATCCAAAGGGGCTGTGTCACTAGTTTTGATGATACAGTGCTGCTTGCACAGGGGAGCAGTACTGCTTGACAATTGGATTTCGTCAGCCAGGCCGCTTCCAGGCCCCGGAATTAGCAATTGCACGAGCATGAGTGCGCTGGGTGAGACTGTACCATCAGGTGCAGTTCCGTGGGCGTGGGGTGGCTTGGCTGGGCCAAGACACGTCAGCTTCTCCTTGGCTACCAAACACGAAAGTGTTCCCGATAACTTTGCCTGCTGCACCGCAAGCTATCCAAACTTGGATGACCCGATAAACATGTTTGGTTGGCCTGTATGCCAAGTTTCACAGTGGGGGGTGCTCTGGGTGGGCCAGGCGAGCAGATGTAATTTTCACAAGGAAACAGCAAACCTAGGGGCTCACGCTCCATGAATGGAGCTTCATCAAAAAATTATCGTTGGCATGGTCAGGTTTCAAAAAGAAACTTGAGAAAGAGCATGTCCTGCAATAGAAGCCAGTTTACCCCCTCTATGATTCTCTGCCTCCCTTGACAGGAAGCCATGCACACCATGGTCCTGTGCACACCCTGCTCCTGTGCCTCTCGTCTTGCACACAGGTGGCATGGCGGAGAAGCTGGCGGCACATTTAGCAGCTCTGGGGCCTCCAAGGCCACACGCAAGCACAACTGCAAGCACAAGCACGCTTGCCTCCTCAGATCACGCCAACAGGCATCAGCAACACCCAGCTGCACCCCAGCACGCTGACATGGCAGCATCAATGCTTGAGAGGCAGGGAGGGGGGCATTCTCAGAGGGGTCAAGAGACTCTGCAACGTGTAGCCCATTCGGCACAAAGCAAGGCAGCTCCCGGCCAGCAGCAGTATCCACAGCATGAGGCACAGCCGCAGCATCAGGTGCAGTTACCAAGCAGCGCCAAAGAGTGGGCTGGCAGCGATGTTGCAGGCACGCTGTGTGCGGCAAAACCTGCTGCTGGGCTCAGTGCAGCGCCCAGACTCAGTAGTGCAGACGGGACCACTGTTCCCGCTCATGGGGGCATTGAGTCCTCCTCTTTTTTGACGGTTGCCCAAGCCCACTGTGTGCGCATGAGGGAGATCAGGGGTGCACTACAGCAGCAACAGGACAAGCAGGAGCAGCAGCAGCCACGCGCAGACCTCCTGTTGCAATGAACTCCTGCAAGCAGACGCTGGAAAACGTTGTGAGGAATGCAAGCACCTTGTAGGAGGGTGCAACCAAAGCACCAAAGATCAGGAGGACGTTGTGTATTTAAGACCCAAGATCGCATTCAGTCCTGCATCTGTTGCTCATCTTTGACAGCAGGTGGCAAGTGCAGTTTGTTTTCATTTTATTTCTCTGGTCGCCGGACACTTCCAAAAAAGTATTTGCTTTAACCTTCTTGAGCATTCTTACCTTGCCTGTAAAAAATAATTCCTGTAATGCCTGTAAAAACAAATTGCTGTAATGCCACTAACTCATGCTACTGATGCAATGCCTTCATGCACCAAAAACAATTCTCATGATTTGAGAGGAGCAAGCAGGGTGTGATCATCCAGATCACCAAGAAAGGGGCGGAGGTTTGCACCTGAGTGATTGGCTTAATATTGAAGTGAGCTATGGAGGGGATGCTGTGCCCCCCTGCTCCAGTACTTCATTTGCACCTCCACCTGCTACTGACGTCTTCAAAGCATCAAGCATATAACCACCAAGCAGGACTCCAGAACCATATTGGCAAGTGGATGAGATATGCAAAGATGTGGTGAGGTTGGAATTGAGTGCACAGTCAAGGGTGCTGAGTCTTGGTTAATTGTTACAACACTAAGAAATAACATTAAAACATTATTCATTAATGTACTCTTCGTCTTGAACAGTGTGCCTATCACATTTGTTGCAAACTCTAAGCTCGTACGGGCACCTATTTCCATGATGCTGTTGGGTTTCCACTCAAAGGTTGTGACTGGAGGGGCGTAAGCATGATGTATAGCGTAATGTTCAAAAAGGTCCTGCAAGACCGAACACACCCAACCCTCCCTTGCTACAAGGGGTTGCAAGGAATTGGCCTACAGCCCAAGACTCTTGCTGATCAGGTGCTGGTAAAACATCCTCGACTCCAGCATCAAAAATTGAAATCCCTCTGTCAAAATTTTCCCACCTACTCCTGATGTGTTTTTCAAACCTTAGGGGTGTTCTTGAAATCCCACATGAAGGTAACACACAGACTTGGCTGTGCAGACTGTAAGGCAGGCTACTTTACTTAATACCAGATAAGAAAGAAAAACAACGTAGGCAGAGGAAACTCTCAGAAGGTTGCTACCTTATGTAAACAAGAGCATCAGCAATGCTTCCTGAAACGTTTCATGTGTATCAAGTTGCATGGCACGCATGATTTGTAAATCAATTCCACACAGGCACGCTCTACAATCAAAAATATGCAATAGCCTTAGAGAGACCAAAGAGGTATTTTTTGCCCTCGCCCAGGCTGTCTTCAAAGAAAAGAAAAACTGTGCAGGCAGTGAAAAGTCTTACTAACCCGATCAAAAAAGAGGATGTCTAGGAGGAGAATCCAAGCCCGCACTTAGAGGCTCGCATGGCAGGCAACCCGCAAGATCCTCATCTGTTCTCTTTGGTTTATATTGGTTTCCATTGGTTAACAGCCCGGATCTCTGGCTGGTCAATCGCTGGTGAAACATTCTCAACTAGGCTTCACGAGGTTAACACCAAGTAGTCAAGGCAGGTTTCTACAAGTGGTGCGTAGCACCCATTGGAGAACATTAGGGACATACGCAAAAAGAAGTCCAGCCAAACATGAATGATGACGCAGAAGAGTTGACAAGGACCTGGTGCTAGTCTAGAAGAGCATCTGTAGCTAACCTTAAAAGCGCTCAGCAGAGCAACCTGGATAAGGCAACCATTGTCCATGAGCCCCACCATGGCCACCCGGAAAAAGGTCTGGTACGACCTGGTACAACATTGCAGCCAATTTGTTCTCTTTGTTGGCTCCTAGTCTAGGCTGGGCCTGTGAGCCACAATGGTGAGGCCCTAGCTAGCTCGCTAGTTAGGGAACCTTTTTTAACGCATGCAGCCGTTCATAGCACTTGTAGTTGGGCTTAGGCACTGTGTATCACCTTCACCAAAAAGATGAAAGAAAAGAGGACAATGGGGATCAGAAGGGTTGGCCTTTTTCTCAATAAATGTGGGGAGTTTCACTCAGTGACTGCATACGCACTTTTTCTAATCCGTTCTGTTCTTGCTAGAGGTAGCCGGTGCCTGATATTGGTATTGACATGGCTAGAAAGGTAGCAATTCACTTTCTCTTAAATTGCCAATGTCCTATCATCTGTAACACGAGGACCGTACGCCACAGTGTTGCTAGTAGAATTAATGTTTCTGTGTTAAGTGTCTTATGGGGCAAATAGTTACGCATGTGGATGTAAGCAGTGCAAGCCGCCTGGCCAGCTTGACCTTCACATCCCTAAGCAAGCCTCTAAGCGAATTGTGCGTTCTAATGTCTTTGACCCCAGTGTTCCTCATCACTAAACATGCAACTCCAGCCGTCTTGATGCTATTTTGGTCACTCCTTGCCCACTCATCCAGACCACCCACTTTCCCCTCACATTGGTGCTATGCAGTATAATAAGTAAGGTTTACAATGCACTTCTGCTTCAGGACACACATGATCTTTTTGAAGCCTGCGTTCAACAAAAAAATTTACAATCAACATGAACTCGTACATGAAGCCCCTGCGACCCAAAATCCCTGACTGGCGACACTTGACATACACAGATGGCAGTATCATCACTTCTGCAAATAGGGAAACACAGCAAGCAGGAGCTTCTTTCTTCATCCCCAAAAGCATTAATTGTGGCCAAGCTCTCACTTGCAAAATAAATCCAAGGGGGTAGGGCCCAACTTACACGATTAACAGAGCAGAGCTAGCTGCAATCCTGGTCGCCCTTCAGCAAGGACACACTTCCATTGCAACTGACAGCTCTTCAGCAATAAAACAGATCAGAAACCAGATCCTCAAACCCATGAGCATGATCACTCACTTACATGCACAAAGCCTGCTCAATATCATAAATCATATCAATTCGTCGGAAGCTCCTGTAAATTTTTATTAAGTCAAATCGCACTGTGGCATCCTTGGCAATGAAGGTGCTGATGCACTTGCATTTCAGGCAGCAACGTCACCTGACGAAGTTGATATTACGCTTTACCAGGCAGAAAATCCCTTCTTCCATCTGTATTGGCTTGCCAAATCTACTCCCACACCTGGCTCTCACACGGAATAAAGGGCCCTTCCAAACCTCCAAGACAAATTAAAAGGAGGCATGCATGACAAGCACAAACTGGGGCAAGCGGATGTCAACACTGACGGAAACCAAACCATCACCAACCCAAAGTCAGCTCCAGAATTAGCAATGCTTTCTAGCATATGAAAGCTGTCACCCTTGAAGAACAGACGAATATTATAAAATATAGAACAGGCACACTCTACAACAGCAGGCATACCACACGATTCAATAACCATTCTGGACCTGCTCTCTGCCTTCTTTGTGGTGCTCCTGATAACATTTCCCATACTCTTCTCAGATGCGCCCACCCACAAATCAACAGAGTGAATATAAATCGACATCATCAAGCTCTCAGCATCTGTGGTGAAGCACTGAGCAAAGGTGACTTTGGACCATTCATTGCCTCATTTGATGAATGTAATGCAGAGAGACAACACTCATTAGGTATGGAAATTCCGGACAACATCCACAGAAATATTCCAAATTGGATTTTCCCATCTCGACAACCGCCAACCACACACCTTAGTCGCTCTGACGGCATCATTGTACTACCCCTGGAAGGCAGAGATTTTACCCACCATCCAAGAAATATGAATCCCAGAGACAGGGACATCTGCCTTATAGAATTGAAATTCTGCTCAAATACTAACCCTGAACAAACACTCTACCGCACAAAATCAACAGAAACACACCATTGAGAACTTACGTACAAGATCACTTAGGCACCGTAATAACAGAGTCACTCTACACACTATTCTTATTAATGTAGCTGGAACTATATACAATCCCTATACAGTTGCACCTTTGCAACTTAGGCTTAACCAAAGAAAAGACTAAAAAACTGCTACCAAACTCCACTTCCATGCTGTTAAATCCTTAATAAAAATTGACAGCACCAAACATGCCATCCGTTTCAGCAACTCTGACAACACAGAACCAGAATTGGCGGCTACCGGACGGACTGGTTACAGGAGAGTGAGACGCGCGCCTGGACGGATGGCCGACAACCCTCCGGATCTGCACTAGTCCATTAGTTTTTTCTTAGTTTAGATACTGGTGAGACTCATGGTCAGTGACAGCGCTGACTGTGGGATCTTTTCTTAATGCACGCTGGTTACATCCAGCGTAGACTTTCTTTCTTTCTTTACAAGGTTTACAAACATTGTACAAAAGGTAATGAAGAGGTGAGGAGTAGCCCAACTCCAGTCGGGCAATTTCATTACTTAGACATTCAAAACTGCCATAATTAATTGATACAAGTCATAAACTGTGAGGATATAGGGCCTGAAGCCCGGCGAGAGGCCATGGTGACCTTTGCAAACAGCTTCAAGGTGCTGAGACCACTCTCCACACAGTCTCCATGATTATCATCCATACTCATCAGTGTGGGTGGGATACTCTATACTGCCCACGCCATTGATCAACCCAGCAAGCTAAGATTTGATCCGCACTGGTCTACCAAGCTTGCGCGGAGGCTCCATGCTCATTTTGAGCAATATGTGCTACAGATTAACTTAACCAGACGTGCCATTGGAAACAAAAACACCCATTGTAATTTTGGTGCCCTGGGGCCATGGACTGGAGCCTTAGGTAACCAGACATCACCAGGCCCACATTTGTGTTCCATCTTACCCTCTGGGAAAGGGGACTCACAGCTCTCAGGGTCACCATTACTTCTTGTCCTCGATTCATGTAGGAAGCGCTCTCACTGCCTATGTGGTTGTTTCATAACCGCACGCTGTTGTCCAAGGTAGCGCTTCATTGCGCAACAAAGCGCTGCGCTTTTCCTTCCTCGACAGAAGTCTATGGGATGAAGATGCATACTTATAGCAGGTGAACAAACTTAGGGCAATCCTGCTGAATAGAAGTGATGACCTAGAGCGATCAACAGATGATGTGCAGTTTCTATCCACCTCGTCAAAAGGCATGCCAGTCCTCGTGGAATAAAGAATTTTTTTACATATGGGAAAAACACTAATTGGATATCAGTCAGGCCTTCCATGTCTACACTCTCAGGATGAAGATTTGCAAGGTTACCGATGGCAGAACATAGCATAAATATACTACTGTGTGGGAAAATAATTGTGGGGCAGCTATGGACGGTACTCAGCGACGAACAGAATTTCCAAGGACGCCAGGCAAGCACGCAGGCCCAGGGGGGGAGGCTTGACTTCATGACAGCAGGATTAGCAGCAGATGTATCACTGTGAGCTCTGTTGCTGCTGATGCTGATGCTCTGAACCCTGCCTGCCTCCTCGATGCTCAACGCGCAGAGGAAATCCACGAGGACTACGAAAAGCGAAAGACGGGGCTTATACGAGCGCTGACGGAAGGTGTGTCTTTGTCACCTCAAGCACGCCTGCTGTGGGTAAAGGGGGGTAGTATCCTGCTTGGTTGTTGGGGGCAGCCATCGCTCGATGTGTGCCCGCAAAACTGCACAACTCGTTGCACAACCTCCTTCAGGGTTTCCCTCCGCCTTAACTCCCTACGTATCCTCACCACGCAGACGTTGATGAGTTCTACAACGCGTGCAACCCTGAAAAGGAGAACCTGTGCCTGTACGGTGGGTTCGTTTCCCGTGTGTGTGGAGCGGGCTAGGTTTACTCACTGAGCTGGGTTAAGTCAGATGTTAGAGTGCTTGAAGCTTTGCACTTTGATGCATCAGTTGCAATTTCCCTGAAAGACTTGACGATGCATGTTTTGGTGGAACAACTCAGAAGCAGAATTCCACCTCATCCATTGCAAACAGAAGCTCAGACAAACATGCATGTTATGGAACTAGGTCAATAAACAAGCAAACAAACATGTGTGCATGCTATTGCGCGCGTGCGTGCGCGCGCGCACACACGCACACACACACACACACACACACACACACACACACACACACACACACACACACACACACACACACACACACACACAAGCACACACACATGCACGCACACACACATACACGCACGCACACACACACACACACACACACACACACACACACACACACACACACACACACGCATGCATGCACACATAAGTTGCATAGAACCGGGCTTGCCCTGCAATAAACCTGGAGGTGACATGCACGCAAGGGTCCCTATTTCTACAAGTGCACATGTATGCGGGAGCGTATTATCAGGGAATGCATGAAGCTTTTTCTCTTGAGCTCAGGTCCAGCCTGGGGCTTGTATATGCATGTGTGTGTGGGTGTGGGTGTGGGTGCAGGTGCGGGTGCAAAGGAACCTGTATCAACAGTACCACATGCATGCAGGTAAGAGCACAGTCACAAGCGAAGATGGCTCCTGAATTGACTGCTTGGTGTCCATAAATCTTCATGAGTGTAGGTATGCGTGATGAGACCTGGCAAGTAGGACCTCCAGCGGAAGAAGTGCCACCTGAGCTGCCAGAGCCATGCTTGGGCATCAACTTTGCACGTGAGTTGGTTGATTTATTTGGCTTTACCGCTTGTAACTTGACAAACGTTGCTTTGGCAAATAAGAGCCATGCTTTGGCATCAAGTTTGCACATGAATGGAGGAGCCTTTGCATGTTGGACAAGCAGTAAGACTTTGTTGTCACAAGGATCGCATTTGTGGCCTGATGGAAAGAGTATTTTTTGGTTGGAAGTTTTGAAAAGCACCTGCTGCGCATGCATACATTATGATTATCCCTTATTGCAATGTATATGTATCTATGATTGCATAAGCGCCTGCTGGCGAGACCACTGCCACTGCCGCGCATGAAAGTATTATTACGTTTTGTTGCCCTTCCTGGCGAATAGCTGCCATAAGATTTAGATCGGCTCTGGAGGGAGGAAGGAAATCCAGCTACCAATCCAGCTGGAGGACAGTTTTAAACAGTGCATATGTTTAATTGAAACTCATGATAATTTTTCAGTGTTCACTGTGATGAGGGTTTCATAACGGGCAAAAAATGAATCTACCCTCATGCCCTGGAGAAAAGGAATATTCACAAGGAAGTTTTCCGGTAGCTTGTGTGCTGGCATGTGGGCAATCATATTAGAGCTATAATTTGGGATCTCTAGCTCTAAAAGCAATCAGTTGTATTGGTCTCATCGGAGGTCAAGAGGGGAGAAGGGCCCCTGGGGGTCCGAATTTTTGAGACCCATCCTTCAGAATCTTTACAAGCCGCGGCCAGAATGGGATCTGAGCTTTAAAGATCCAAGGCACGGAGCGCGCTCGGCTCTAAAGTTCATGTCCGGGGGTTCACGCACTGGGAGGTTCTTTATATATATGTGGATACTTCAGTCCAGCCATATTATGCCAGAAATTGAGGAGTTCTTGCCAAATTCAGCCGTATTTTGGTCTCCATGTAGGTTTTCAGTTTAGCCTGATCCATTGGAGTTAAAACATGGGCGGGAGGGGTGAAAATTTGTCCCGAAGCTGAGCGCACCTGCCAAGCTTAACCGGTTCAAAACTGGGAATCAGGCAAGCGCAGCATTTAACCACAATCTGAGCATGAGGTCTTGTTCAATGTGTTACTCAAGTATGCCCTGCCAAGTTTGGGGGCCCAGGCGTGGGTGTGCACGTTCCTGGTGCCTGGTCAAAGCTGGGAGTTGCCGAGGCTATGGACTGAACTGTCACTGCATGCCCCCAACATCTGACACCAGGAACTTCATAGGTGAGATATAAACTTCATTTCTGATCAAGTCCTTACTCCAGGCCCTAGCTGTCACGCTGTTGAACTTTCTGCTTCACTTTGGGCGGGTAAGAGTTGATAACTAGTAAAGGATGTAAATTATAAAATAGTCGAGTAAGCCGGCTCATCAGACCGTGCATCCTGTGCCTCTCCCAAAGATGTGAGCATTTCCCTGTTAAAATTGGGCGACCTTCTGGACCTCCGCCCCCCGGACTTCCCAGATGTTTATCCTCTTTCCTGTTAAATGACGCTCTAGGACAAAACTTAATGGGGTTCATGTCAGGGACACCTGACAGTGGCGCGTTGCAGGTGCAAAATGCAGTTGATCCTGCAAGATGCTTTTTCCTGATGCTGGATGCTGCTTTGAGGCTGGTTGGCCCCATTGGTTTTTGTGCACTCTGGCTGACTTGTGGCTACAACCGCAACTAACACCCTTTTTTTTAACCTGCACATTGCAGGGGATGCGGTGCCACACAGAGACTGGCTGGCCATGGTGGCTGTGCACTCCGACTCGTGGCTGCAGTTGCGATTGCTCTTCCTCTTCCTACATGTGCACTGCAGGGGATGGGATGCCGCAGAGAGACTGGCTGGCCCTGGTGGCCGTGCACTCCGACTCGTGGCTGCTTGCTGTGGCCTTCTTCTATGCAGTGAAGCTGGATGCGCAGGGCAGGTGCGCCTGCTGGTGCATGCAAGCACGTGATCTTGGTGGCTGGGAGGCCTTTCCAGAACACATGCTTTCAAGCTGATGGGTGGGGGGGGATGCCTGGATTGTTTGCTTGTTTTTTGTTGTGCTTTGTGTGCCATCATGCATGAGCACAAGTGTAGGCTCGGTGGGGAGGTACCTGAATTACAAGGTGCAGGTCTTTTTTGGGCCTCTCAGTGCCTGGCCTTCTGTATTCAGGCTTTTCAAAGGTGCTAGGAAACACCCTGTATTGACATGCCAAGTGAAAAATTTAGTGCACCACTCTGCTACAACCTTTCTGTCCTCTGTGTTTGCCTTCCTGTGCAGAGGACGCTTGTTCAAGATGATCAACTCGCAACCCACCTTGTTTGAGATAGTCACCAACCGCAAGTCGATAACCACTGGTGCGACAGTTCAACCACCTTTCAAGCGCCAGAAGCCTGTGAGTCTCAAGCTTGCTCTCGTACAGCATGCGTGTGTGTGTGTGTGTGTGTGTGTGTGTGTCGGGGAAGGATTGGGGCTCGTGGGTGTGTGTGCTGACTCATCCTGCAGCATCTAAGCAGTATATGTGCTCCTTTGTTGTGCACAACATGCCAGATCTGTGTCCAGGCAACCAGGCTTCGTGCCCAAGCGGTGTTATGCCCCTTCCATTCACCTATGAGCAGGTTGAGGTGTACATAGGTGGCAAGCTGTTGTGCACAAACATGTCCTTCATTCACTTGCATGCCCTGTTCCCTTCCATTCATCTGAACTCATCTCGGCCCCTTGTATGCCCCTCGTAGGCCCCTGCCATTCATCTGAGCTTGCAAGCTCAAAACCTGAGTCTGCGCCCCGCTGGTCAGACACTAGAATTGCAACACTACAAAAGTGACTGCAGCAGCTGTGGTGGTCATGAAAATTTGGAAATTGTTTGCATCTTCACATCCTTGCAAATCAAGCATGGATACAGCTTGACGCCTCCTCAACGGCATGCACATCTTGGGCCATTCTCTCCCAGGGCTTTGCTTCTGGGCCTGCAAACCTTGCCACCTTGCATTGTTTTTTGTCTGTCTCGTTATTCATGAATGAATGGTTTGAGGCACATGTCTCTGCTGTCCCTCTGCTGCTAGACACCTTGGGTGCAACTATTGCTGCTTTGCTCCATCTGCGTATTATTATGAGGGCGTGCAAGTAGTCCACAGCCGGTATCCTGGCTGATCGGCCACAGTGAAGTGCTCTTTGTGTATGTGTCGTGCAGGACCGGCCACAGTGTTCTTTGTGTATGTGTTGTGCAGGACCGTCCACAGTGAAGTGTTCTTTGTGTATGCGTTGTGCAGGACCAGCCACAGTTAAGTGTTCTGTGTGTATGTGTCGTGCAGGATCGGCCGTTTGATTCACCTTACCCATCAGGCAAGCTCATGAAGGCTGAGGACGTCACACCACAATTGAAGGGGAGGCAAGCTGAGGTGCGCTCTTGCTGTGCCTCAGACTTAGAAGCCATTCAAGGGAAAGTGCTGTGCCGCAGTGTGTCACAGATTCTGAAGCATTTGATGGGGAGGCAAGTTGAGGTGCGCCCGAGCTGTGTTACAGATCCTGAAGAAGGTGAAGGGGAGGCAAGCTGAGGTGCGCTTGAGCTGTGTCACGGATTCTGAATTAGTTGAAGGGGAGGCAAGCCAAGGCACGCCCGAGCTGTGTCACGGAGGCAGACACATGACAGAGGTTCTGAAGCAGGCAATTGACGTTAGCTGGAACATGGGTGCTCCATGTACCCTTATGAAATGGTGTGTTCAGAAGGATGCATCTGGACAATGGCAGAAAGCCACCTTGCTGCTCAGCTTCTAAGCCTGTTTGCGCATTGCTGGCTGCCACTGCTTTTTTGGCTGTTCCTCCCTCGTATTTCCTTCCCAGTGCGCCTACCCACTTGCTTGTCATTGCTACAGCTCCAAACTTCTGCTTGTCTTGCGCATGCTTTCTGTATTGCTGCTGCTGCTGCCATTCTCCGATACGCTTTGCCGCTCTCCCTTGCCTCCGCTATCTGCTGCTATTGCTGTCACAAAAGCCAACACAGTTTTCTTTTCACAAGCCAACACTGAGATGCAGGGGTGCTCTCTGTGAACCCCTGCTTTCTTGCTCCCTACCCCTTTGGTGCCTGTCATGCATGCACCTCTCTGCTGGATTCCCTTCCTAAGTGCTTCACCTTGTGCTCCTGTACCCTGCAACTGCCATGCTGCTTTGCTTTTGCGTATATACTTGTATTCCCCTCCTGCCCCTCACACACCTTTCCTTTTTCATCGTGTTTGTCTGCAGCTATTATGGTCGGACGTCCACAGATGGCACCTGCCAAACATCCATATTTTGCTACCCCTCTTGACCCTCACACTGCTCTTCTTTCACTCGTGCTTGTCTGCAGCTATTCTGGCCGGATGATCACAAATGGTACTTGGTGGAGATCCAGGCAGTGAACCCTAAGGCCAAGCAAGCAAAGTGAGTGAGGGCTGAGGCGCCCATCCTGCAACTGTTTCCTGCAATTGAGTGTACAGAGCTGTGACATGGTGGCAAGCTCCGCGCGCGCGTGTGTGTGGCTGTGGCTGTGTGTGTGTGTGTGTGTCTTGGAGGCTGGGAGGCTGGGTGTGGCTGATGGCTGTCTTACAGGGTACAGCAGTAAATGTGTCCCTGGAGGCATTTGCGACGAGGCATAGCGCACTTCTGGGCATTGCATGTATGTGGGGAGCATCTGTAACTAAGAGCTGCATGGCCTGCGCCATCTCCTGTCATGATGTGCTTGTAACTCACAGCTCAGGCGCAGTTGCAGCTCTGCAAAGGTTGTCTTGTTTGCCTGTCTTGCTTCTGTGCAGAGTTTATATTAAGATAAATAACTGCACCTTCTCGGAGCCCAGACTTTTCTCGTGCTAACAAGTGTTAATCGCATGCCTCTTTACTCCATTGCGCTTCAGGATCGTGTATGCAAGTGGGGAGTTTGAAGACGTGGACCTGGAAGAAATTGTACGAGATGGCCACATGGCCTTGCTGTGACCCAGCCTGTTGCTTTGCCCCTCCCGCCTTCCGAGGCTGTACCTGTTTTTGCATCATTTCTGCATTATGCTGCCCACATTTGATAAGTGGAAGTTAGGTCGCAACATCTGGAGTTCAGCAAGGGTAAGGGCTTGAGTTGTGCACAGGCCCTTGCCTGGCTTACAGTTGCAGCAGTCACAGCTCCTTTTGAGAGCAGGAAGCACAGATGTTCTGGCTGCGCTCCATTACATGGGATGGACCAGGGGTAATGACACATGCGCATGAGCTATAGGGCAAAGCTAGCTGCTGAGGAATCGCACCAACATGACGGCCCACTAATTTTGACATGCATTTGTTCACCGCTAACAAATTGACTGACTGGGTGCACCATGGCTGGGTGCATATTGACTGGGTGCACATCGACTGGGTGCATATTGACTGGGTGCACATTGACTGGGTGCATATTGACTGGGTGCATTGTCTGGGTTCGTCATGGCTGGGTGCATTGCCTGGGTGCACCATGTTTGGCTGGGTGCATTGTCTGGGTGCATTATCTGGGTGCGCCATGTCTGGGTTCATTAACCAGGTCTACCATGGCTGGGTGCATGTTGACTTTGCATGCGCTCTGACTTCGTTCACTGTGACTGGCCGCACTTTAATGGGTGCCCTATAACTAGGTGCACTTGACCCATGAGTTGTATTGGAGGTCCCAAGGAGATGCTCTTGTGCTTGGGAGTGGCGATGCACACTTTTTTTGTTTTCAGAGGGTTGAATGCCTTTTGCTGTGAAGCATGAGTGCTTCATATTCCAAACTCTCTGCAAGTTTCTGATAGCAACAGACGTGCCTTTCATAGACTTGGTTTAGGCTCCTTACTACCCAGCTCAGGTCAGTCGCATTTAGTGCTTGAATGCGCACTGCTTGTGTGTGTGTGTGTTAGATGTGTGTAAGCGATGGTGTGTGTTGATCGAGTGAGCTCGGTCCAATGTACATGTCTTAGTGATGTGGTTTTATTGGGAGTTGTGTATACAATCAATTCGTTGTCTCGCCACCTGCAACTTAGCAGCATACCTTCTAGTCAACTTTTGGGCTAGGTTGTTTATGATGGGTATAAGCTTATGCCACCTGATTTGTAATCAAGATTACAAAATGCACAGCCCTCAGCCAGTTAGTTTGGCTGCTTGGCTTGCTTGACTGTTCCAGCCAAATAGGATAGGATAGGATAGGGTTACATAGCCGTACCTGCCTACAAGGGCAGCTTAGCTGGAGCATAAGGTGCCAGCCAAATAGAAAGCACCAATGACTTTGAAAAGAAAAGAAAACTAAGTAGGCAGTGAAACGCTCACTTGATGACTCAATTTAGGAAAAGAAGCCACCTAGGTTTGAAAACTGTATGACCCCCCACCAGTCGGAGAAATTTGAGAAGTCTGTCTGGAAAACCTCGCCAGCCAAGAACAAAGAAACAGACACACCCACACCTCCGAAGCAAAGAGCGCAATTCCCCAACCCACCAGATTCAGAGGAGCAGAGCTCAGCTAGGCTAGCCACCAGAACAGACTGATCTGTGCGACGCACTGCCTGCAGCACACCAACCAACCATGCCCCCGGCTAACACACAAACTAGCAGAGGGCAGGAGACTGATCTGTGCGATGCACTGCCAGCAGCACACCAACCAACCATGCCCCCGGCTAACACACAAACTAGCAGAGGGCAGGAGACTGATCTGTGCGATGCACTGCCAGCAGCACACCAACCAACCATGCCCCAGGCTAACACACAAACTAGCAGAGGGCAGGAGACTGATCTGTGCGATGCACTGCCAGCAGCACACCAACCAACCATGCCCCAGGCTAAAACACAAACTAGCAGAGGGCAGGAAAAGCAGCTGACTCCGCAGGCAATCCTAGCACACAGGCTACAAGGTTTTACAAATTAAGCCATCAGTCAAGAAGTGCGACTGCTAGGCTGCTCATGTAAAAGACTGTATTATGAAATGTTAAGGAGTGTTTGTGTAGCCCATCATGGGCTACATGGCATGCATGTAAGTGTACAAAAAAACCTTGCCAAGAACAAGGGGAAAAATAGCACACAGGCTACTGTTCTGTCGCTGACTAGTCTTGGAAATAAAACGACAAACCTCAATAATATGGTTCTGCAAGAAATTAAAGGGAGCCGTGAGCCTCCTCCACCACAAAGCTACAAAGAAGAAAAAGCTAATGGGGATCTGGAGGGTTACTGGAAGCACCCGGCTCCAGAACCTGGCTGTGAGAAGCAATACTATTTTCCATAGCACGTTTAATGGTAACAAGCTTATGAGCATACTGAACCGAATGGGCATGGAGTTTTTGAGCAAGTTTATGGGCCTGTTGATGGTCCAGTCCAAGTTGTTTAAACTGGTTCAAGGTATGATCAGTATAGCAGGTCCCACCAACACCCAGAAGGATAGTGTGGAGAGTCACAATTTTAGCACTAATGAGTTTGCTGAGGTCTGTATGCTGCCGCTGTGCCGCCTCTAACTGTTGTCCAGGCCTTGTGTCTTCACAATACTTAATTTCAATCAAGTGCACATGTCGCTGGTTTACATGAAGTTGGTGGGGCTGTCTCACGCGGTTGGCTCGTGTGGTCCTCTGTGTTGGGTTGTGTCTGCTGCGTAATGCATGGTGTGAGCAAGTGGAAGAAGGAGAAGAAGGAGTGGGTTTGGCTTTATAGGGAGTAATCAGTATAGCATCAGGACGACTGGATGTGAGTCTAGATCTCTCAGGAAATTTTCTAGGAAAGAGGTAAGGGGGTAAAATTTTGTTTGATGCATGTGCAGGGATTTGGAGGTTGTGTTGCACTGCCCTATCATTGCTTCCTATGTCCATGTTAACCGAACCTGCTCCCCAAGGGCTTTTGCTGAGAGCTTTCATGATCATTCTTCCAGCAACATTGTGGCGTTCAGTTTTCATGCTGGAGATGATATGGTTTTGGCAGCCTGAAAGCATGTGAAGTGCGCTGTCTGATTGATGACAGCCTGGGAGAGGGCATAATGGGTTAGTGGACCTCTTGAAGCGAACCGCATGTTTTCGGTTATAGAGGGTACCCGTGCAATATTGTAAAATGGTGTGCTTCATGGGTGAGGATATACAAGGCATGTTTCTAAAGGCATTGCTGATTTTCTTGTTAAGATGAGGTAATAAGCTCTGATAGTAACTAGTAGAGTAGTAGCCTGTTTTGGGGTTGACATATCCAAGTCTGTGTTTTGTATGCATGTGAGACTTGAGAGCATTTTGAAGATTGGGAATGTAGGTGATTTTAGGATCAGGAGCAGGAGCTGTGGATGTGTCAGCATTGTGTTCAATTTTTTTCCTCCTTGGCTAACCAAAATAAATGAGAGAAAGGATTTCCGCCAGGGCCTGCGCTAGGGATCCCAGTATCAGCCACGTTATTATTGGCTTGGCTTGCTTGACATTTAGCAATAGCATCTGCATACTCGTTACCAGCAATGCCAGCATGAGATTTTACTTTGTAGACACAAATATTGGTTTGTGAGTTGCTAATGAGAGAAGATATGATTTTAAGAACATCCCCTTGAATATGTTGTTTGTGCTTCTCAGGGTAAATAAGCTGTTTACGTATTTGACGAAGAGAGGTAAGACTGTCTGAAGCAATGTGTGAATAAGAGTGCGTGATGCCAGCAGCGATTGCTGCTAATTCAGCTCGACATATGGTGTTGGTAATTCCAGCACCATTGGGCTCGACAAAACTTCTGCTGTCAGTGAGAGGGCAGTAGACGCCTGCTCCATTTTCTTGTTTGCCATTCTGGATTTGTCAACTACCATTGGTGTGAGCCCACGTCCTCCAGTCAGGGAATTTGAGCTTGAGGGTTGGACTATATTGGTTAGGTACAAACAGTTCTTCCTGATTACTTATATGTGGATAGGTTGGGTTTCTAGATATTTGTTGTTTGTCAGAGGGGAGGCGTTGGCAACAGATATTGAATTAGTAAGGAAAAAAAGCTTTTGTGCTTGCATTGTCATAGCATTCAGTTGGTCAAGCTCACCTTCCAATTGCTTGAGAGTGAGTACATGACATACGCAGTTGTCCAAGGGACTGCAAGATTGGGGCATCCCTTTGGTATTGGTATTGGGTTGCAGTGCCCAGATTTGACTGGCATACATGCCTGCCGGGACGATATCTTTAAAAGCCATGTGTAAGCATGAAGACCACTGTCTTGTTGTGGAAAGAGAATGAATAAAAAATTACGTAGGCAAATTTAACTCTCTACATCAATTGAGGAAAAAGAGACGCATTGGCTCAGAAGAGCTGTGAGTCCCCTCCGCCACGAAGCTACAAGACAGAAAGTGCTAATGGATCTGGAGGGTTACTGGAAACACCCGGCTCCAGGACCTGGCTGTGAGAAGTATGTGTGTTTTCAATAGCACGCCTGGTGGAAACAAGCTTGTCCAACAACAAGTTGTCAAACGTAACAGAATTGGCATGGCATTTACGAGGAAGTTTAATGGCACGTTGGTGGTTAAGTCCCAGTTGTTTAAGTGGTTAAGGGTATGCTCAGTATAACAGGTCCCACCGACACCCAGGAGGATGGTATGTAACCTGACAGCTTTTCCACTTATATTCTTGTATAGATCTGCATGCTGCTGCTGTGCCGCCTCCAACTGCTGTCCAGGCCTCGTGTCTTCACAGAATTTTATTTTGACCAAGTGCACGTGTTGCTGGTTAGCATTCAGTTGGTGAGGCTGTCTCACGCAGTTAGCTACGCTGGTCCTCTGTGAGGTGCCATACCTGCTGTGTAACACATGGTGTGAGGAGGGAGAAAAGAAGAAAAAGAAAAAGAAGAAGAAGAAGAAGAAGAAGAAGAAGAAGAAGAAGAAGAAGAAGAAGAAGAAGAAGAAGAAGAAGAAGAAGAAGAAGGAGTGAGTTTAACATGACAAGGAGCTGTCTATATGTGAGTCTAGATCTCTTAGGAAAGTTTTGTGGAAAGACGTAAGGGGGTATAATTCTGTTTGATGCATGTGCAGGGATTTGGAGGTGGCCTATCATTGCTTCCTATGTCCATGTTAACCGAACCTGCTCCCCAAGGGCTTTTACTCAGAGCTCTGATGATCATTCTTCTAGCAATATTGTGGCGCTCAATTTTCATGCTGGAGATGATATGATTTTGGCAGCCTGAAAGCATGTGGGGTACGAGTGGGTAAACTGATGTTGATGAGCAAAAGTTCAAATGCGAGCCATGATTGCAAAGCAAGGCTTGAGGGCTTCTTCAGTGGCTGATTGTAGGTCGAGATTCTTGTCAAACAGAAAAGAAAAGAAAAGTCTACGATGGCCAAAAGGCCGCGTGCATTAAGGAAAGGTTCCCTGACTAGCAAGCAAGGTAGCAAGGGTCTCACCAAAGGGCCTTCAAACCTAAACCAGACACAGCTAGCCCAGGAGACAGCCAGAAACAGAGTTTATGGGGATCTGGAGGGTTGTCCGCCATGCTTCTGGACGCCCGGACTCTCCTTCTTCTGCTCCCTACTGCCACGCGCCCAGCAACCCCACCCCCAGAAGCCCCCTGAAACATGAAGTGCATGCCTTGTGTTAAAAATGCCTAGGGAGTTAGGTACATATATAAGGAGTTGTTAACCTCTGGATAGCATGGCAACTTAACTTGGGTGCAAGTGATTTAGCCTTTTGCCTGGTTAAACCCAAGTTGATAAGAGGTTTAATGGTCTAAGGTTACCCTTATTAAGCTTAGTAAGCAACAAATAAATCTTCTCAAGTACCGCACTGGCACAATTTACACCCAAAAACACGCTGTCAGGTTCAATCACACCTCTGGGCCCGCCAACTGCCGACTATGCGGCAAGTTGGACAGCATCAATCACATTGTCCTAGGATGCTCACACCCAACATGCCAAGGGATGTTCATAAACAGACACAACACTGCCCTCAGTCTCTGTTGCGAAGCCCTGAGCAAAGGTGCACATGGCTCATTCATTGTTGTCATGGATGCTTGCTGCAGAGAAAAGCTCCAAGAACAGGGCATTGAAGTCCCTGAAAACATCTCCAGGGATATTCCAGGCTGGATTTTCCCCAATGGTACTGGCTCCCCTGCCCGGCACCGAAGCCGTCCTGCTGCTCTCCTTGTACGCTCTATCCCAGGCCGACGAGCCCACCTTGATCCTTCCAAAATCCCTCCTCAAGACAGGGATATCCACCTTGTTATTATTCCAGATTGGGTTTTCCCTAATGGTACTGGCTCCTCTGCCCGACACCAAAGTCGCCCTGATGCTGTCTTTGTGCGCTCTATCCCAGGTCGATCTCACCACCTTAATCCTACCAAAATCCCTCCTCAAGATAGGGACATTCATCTTGTCGAATCTAAATTCTGCCCAGTTACCAACCCTTTACCCATTCTGGAAGCTGCAACTACTCAGCATGCCAATACTTTAATAAGGCTCAAAACCCGCAGCTCAAGAAACCCTAACAGGAACAACGAAGTGACCTTGCACATTATCTTAGTTGGTGTGGCAGGCACTATTTTAATGACTACACCATTCAACCTCTTATCAACTTGGGTTTAACCAGGCAGAAGGCTAAATCATTAGCATCCAAATTGAGTTGCCATGCTATCCAAAGATTAACAACTATTATTAACACCAGACATGCACTTCATTTCCAGGGGACTTCTGGGGGAGGGGTTGCTGGGCGCGTGGAAGAGGAGAGCAGGAGAAGAAGAGTCCGGGCGTCCAGGAGCATGGCAGCCAACCCTCCGGATCCTCATTAGCTCTTGTTTCTGGCTTTCTCCTAGGCTAGCTTAGTCTAGTTTAGGCTTGAGGGCCCTTTGGTGAGACCCTTTCTAGCTCACTAGTCAGGGAACCTTTCCTTAATGCACGCGGCCTCTTGTCTGGCGTAGACTTTTCTTTTCCACCTTGTTAAGCTAAAATTCTGTCCAGACACCAAACCCTCCGCTACTTTGGAGACTGCAACTGCCCAGCATGCCCACACAGTAACCAGACTTAAACCCGCAGCTCTAGAAACCCAAACATGAATAACAAAGTGACTCTACATATCATTCTGATTGGTGTGGCTGGCACCATTTACAATGAGTACACAGTCAAACCTCTTGTCAATTTAGGCCTAACCAAGCATAAAGCTAAGTTCCTAGCTTTCAAGTTGAGCTGCCATGCCCTGCAGAGACTAACCACTATCATTAACACCAGACATGCTCTTTGCTTACAGGGGGCTTCGGGGGGGGGGGGGGGGGGGGGGAGGCGCTGGGCGCGCAGAGGTGGATATCAGAAGAAGGAGAGTCCGGGCGTCTCGGGGCATGGCCGACAACCTGCTCGATCCTCATTAGTTCAGTCTCTTTCCCTCTCCTAGGCTAGCTGTAGCTAGTGTCGTTTTGAGGGACCCTTGGTGAGGCCCTTGCTAGCCTGCTAATTAAGGGACCTTCCCTTAATGCACGCGGCCTTTGGCTTGCGTAAACTGTTCTTTTCTTTTCTTTGCCTGCCGCACCAATCAAGACGATGTGTAAGGTTACTTTGTTGTTCCTGTTTGGGTTTCTCAAGCTGCGGGTTCTCAGACTCTAGGACTTATCTGTGAGGTGCTCCAGGACTTCATAGGGGGCAACCCCCCTTGGCCAACTTGATTTCTTGGGACCACCCTTTCATTGCTCCGTACCATAGCTTAGGTTTAGGCAGGGACTGTGAATCTCCTCGGTGAGGCCCTAGCTAGCTTGCTAGTTAGGGGACCTTTCCTTAATGCAGAAAGCTAGACCTGGCTTACGTAGTCTTTTATATTCTTTTCTTTATGGACCATAGCAGTAACTTGCTTTTTATAATCCGCACCTGAGGCTGATTTGATCTTTGCTCTTCTGTGCGTTGTTAGGAGCCTGCTTTTCAAAGTTGCCAGGAGCCCCTTCATCTCTTGCTGATCACACACTTTGCCTTTTCCAGTCTAGCCTTTTCGCTCTCCTAGGCATCTTCTTGCCCTCAAATCTTCTAGGAGCCCCGACACTTTGCGCTGGTCACTCACCTTGCCTTTGCCATTCTAACTTTGCCTTTGCCAGTCTAGCTTTTTTAGCCTTTACTGCGCCTTGATTGATTTTTGCAGAGGCCCTTATGAGACATTGCTATACTATAATACAGACACTATAGTATCCCTGTGAATGTGTGATCCCCCAAAGAAATTCTTTAAGTATCACTGACTGGATTTTCCCTAATAGTTTGGGTCCCTCTGCCCGGCACCAAAGCTGCCCTGATGCCGTCTTCGTGCACTCTATCCAGGCCGACCTGCCCACCTTAATCCTAATATGATCCCTCCTCAAGACAGGGACATTCACCTGGTTGAATTTGAATTCTGCCCTGATACCAACCCCTTTCCTACTCTGGCAGCTTTTAGTATTGCTTTTAGATTGGACTGGGTTGGTTACAGGCACGTTTTGCTTCAGCTAAGCTGCCCCTGAAGACAGGTACAGCTATGTAACCCTTCCCTTCCCTTCTACTCTGGCAGCTGCAATTGCCAGCATGGCCACATACTATGACCAGGCTCAAGTCCTGCAGCTCAACAAATCCAACATACAGGAAACAACAAGGTGACCTTGCACAAACGGTGCGGCAGGCACTATCTACATTGATTACAGGATTGAGCCTCTTGTCAACTTGGGCCTAACCAGGCAAAAAGCTAAATCACTAGCATACAACTGGAATTGCTATGCATCCAGAGATTAATAGCACCAGACATGATATTCATTTTCAGGGGGCTTCCCCGGAAAAGAAAAAAAGGAAAGGCCACGTGCATTAAGGAAAGGTCCCTTAACTAGCAAGCTAGCAAGGGCCTCACCAGAGGTCCCTCAAAACAACACTAGCTACAGCTAGCCTAGGAGAGGGAAAGAGACTGAACTAATGAGGATTGGGCGGGTTGTCGGCCATGCCCTGAGACGCCCGGACTCTCCTTCTCCTTGTATCCACCTCCGCGCGCCCAGCACCCCCCCCCCCAAAGCCCCCAGGAAGCAAAGAGCATGTCTGGTGTTAATGATAGTGGTTAGTCTCTGTATGGCATGACAGCTCAGCTTGGAAGCTAGGGATTTTGCTTTGTGCTTGGATAGGCCCAAATTGACAAGAGCTTCCCCGGGAGGGGAGCGGTGCTGGGTGCATGGCGGCGGTGAACGGGAAAAGGAGATTGTGGGCATCTAGGTGCATAGCCGATAACCCTCCAGATCCCCATAACCTCTGTTTCTGGCTCTCTCCTAGGCTTTGTTTCCTCTGCTGTGTTAGCGGCGCGCACACATGGGACAGATTGCTGTCCGGGCAGTGGCCTATGGTCGAACTCATTTGGTGTGAAAGGTTTGTAGATGGTGGTGCTCAGACTCTTCATGGTTCTCCAGCTTGACCTTGCCCATTTCGTATTGGATTTGTATGTGGAACGTTATGTTGAGCACTTTGAATGAGCAAAGCCACACGTATTTTGCATATGCAAAACACAGCACTTGAACAAAACAGAAACAAGCACAGCATGGCGTACGACAGTTTTCTTTTTAAATCTCTTGTAGAAGCTTGTTTACTAATAAGTTATTAACCTTGTGATAGCTGGTTGAGAATGTTTCACCAGCGACTGATCAGCCAGATATTCGGGCTGTAGGTTAACCAATGTAAAACCCTGTAAAACCCTGACTCTTCTGAGCGTAGGCCAGAGACATCCCAGGTTGCCCATGCCCCCCTTTCTTTGTGCGCTCCTGTGGTAAAACATTGGTTTTGCATCCTGTGGACATACCCCTTTTCTTCAATTTCCTCGTTTACAGTTTCCGCCTCCTTGTGCTGGAATGTACCAGCACCAGGCCTAACAGGTATTAGTCCAACGTTGTGGCTAACAGTCCATTTATAGATCTGTAAATCTCCTAGGCTTGCCGCATCTAGTTTAGGTTTGAGGTCCCTCTGTGAGACCCTTGCTAGCTTGTAAGTAGTAAGGGAACCTCCCCTCAATGCACATGGCCCTTCTTGGCTGGCGTCTTATGCAGACCTCAGCCCTGTTCCTGGCTTCTCCTAGGCCGGCTGTGCCTTGTATAGGTTAGAAGGCCCTCGCTACTCAGGCGACCTTTCCTTAATACTCGTGGCCTTTTTTGGGCTGGCAGTCTTTTCTTTTTCTTTTCCTATGTACACCATATATCCGTGCACCTTGATTAGACTTGTTCAAATCACTCAACATCAGGCCTTTTGCTGCTCCATGGTCAGCCTCAACACCAGATGCTGGCTGCAGGCATACCCCTTTATTAAATCGGGTGTACTGCTGAATACTCATGTTCAGACATGGGAAAGTACAAGACAACCATTCAGCCAAGGGTCAAAAGAATAAGCGGCGGAGGAGTGCTGACCACTCACCCAATACACAGAGTGGTCCACCCATGATCAAAGATAGAGTGGACAATCTCATGCATAGGTAACCCACCGGTCATAATAAAAATAAGCGGGCGAAATTGTCATAACAAAATGAGCACGAGTGCTATCACATCAGGTTGTACAGGTCATCCAGGCCTTTGCGGTACTTCTCAAGCTCTTCGCTGATCTCACCGTCACCTGCATTTTGGTTAAGTCGAGTGGCACAAAGACATGTCATTGCTATCAGGCTTTTTTCTGTCCTGTCAAAAGTGCAGTGGCTTCTTTGCGCTGGGGGTGATGTAATATAGTGTACTTGGGCGCGTGGCGGTGGAGAGCAGGAGAAGGAGAGTCTGGGCGTCCAGGAGCATGGCGGGCTACCCTCCAGATCCTCATTAGCTTTGTTTCTGGCTTTCTCCTAGGCTAGATATGTCTAATTAAGGTTTGAGGGCCTATGGTGAGACTTTTGCTAGTTAGGAAACCTTTCCTTAACTATCGCAGTCATTAACACAGTCTTAATAATCTGGCTACAAACATGGCTGGCGTTGACTTCCTTTTTTTCTTCACAGTGTGCTTGGGTGTGTAATTGAGCAGTTGCTTGCAGGAAGTGAGAGGTTGAATGAGCAGCCGGATTGGCCTGCCAGCAGTTCTGATGCCAGATGCATGATGCATAGTGTAAAAATTACATCATACTGTTGACATGCAGGAAGAGTAAGGATCAACCGCCAATGGCTTAGTTAGATCAAAACAGAGCCAACGCCAACTGCTCACCTGGTGGCAGCATGGAGCCTGGTTGTTGGCCCTCTTTGATGGTGATGTTCAGCTCTTCACCCACAGCCTTGATGAAGTCCAGCTCTGCTGGCGTCACCAAGGTTGTGACGATACCACCTGAAGAAACCAATCAAAAAAGTGCACAATTGTCTTCAGTGGAGACTCTTAACCCATAGCCTTGACAAAATCCAGGTCTGCCAGCGTCACCAAAAAATGCAATGGTACTACTCTTAAAGGTCAAACCAATCCAAGGGTGCACAGTTCGCTGAATTGTGGCTGATGTGAGCAATGTTGCAGCTTTGCACAGTTGTTGACATGGGCTTTGCTTGAGTCTTTCAGGCCAGAAATAATTGTGTGGGGTTCAAGCATAGGGACACGCAGCATGAAGGGCTTATGCCTGTACGTAGCTGAGATCATACTTTACCTCCACGTACTCACTACGCACCCTCTAAAAAAAAAATAGTTTGTCACAAACGCATCACTTACGCTAATACAGAAGTTAATATTTCCACATACGCACGTTTACGCAGTGCTAAAAAGGCCTTAGCCCAAACAAATCAATTAGCAACTGTTCTTCACAATGGTTTCCTCAGTGACCTTACATTTTCACTCATAACAAGACATAGTTTGGCGTCTAGCCTAATCCTGGAGGTCTTGGCCTCAAATCCTACTCCAAGTCATCAGAGCCCCCTCCACCCTCAGTGCTGCCACTCCCCTCCTCCTTCTGCTGCTTTGCCCTCTCCTCCTTAAACTTTGGATCCTCCGGCTCCTTCTTGAGGAAACAGTGAAAGCTGAGCTGGAAGTCCACACGAGGAGGTGGAGGGGGACGCTGCTGCTGCTGCTGCCGCTGCTCGCCACCTTGCTCACTCATCGCCTAAAATAATCATTTTCCACTTATTCGCACACATATGCAGCGCCTCAAATAATTGTTTTTCGCCAGCTGCAATTCTTACGCACATCCCCAAAAAGATATTTTTGCGTAATGATATAATTTATCTACGGTACTTTCCAGAGGCACCTCATGGGCTGGGGTCAAGTACAGAGACATGCAGCATGGGGAGCTAATGCCTGCAAGGTTGCGAACGTGCAGGTCAAGCGAAAAAAATGTGATGCATCACAACAAAGGATTGAGCCCGCCACAGCAGGTCCAGCAAAATGCAATACGAAAAAGATGCAAGGGTATATCAAGCAGATTACAGAAGATTAACAAAAGGCAGGGCTCAGCTACAGCGTTATACTGTGCACACAAAAAATGGGTGTGCCAAAATTGTCAGTGGACTGCTTTTTTGCAACAGAATGCTTTCAGGCAGGTATGGTAGGTTGGTGCCTGAGTGATCTGCACAGAAGGGTCAATTTCGGTTTTGCCATGACAGCGTTGCATGCACCACAGTCCCAGGTGATGTGAACCTGTTTACACAAACATCCACTTCAATCAAGCACCTGCGGTGGAGCCGACACGCCCAGCACGCCCCGCTCGATGAAGGTATTGCTTGGCATCATCCTGCATGCATCAGCACGATGTTAATTCTAAAGCAGTGTGGCATCATCCTGCTTGCATCAGCACATTGTCAATGAGTGCTTGACATCATCCTGCATGTGTCAGAACAATATAATTCTAATAATGATAGGATTGGATGTGTCCAAGAAAGTGGCACAAGGTGCTACTTCCCTGTTTTGAACTATTACACACAATATTCTGAAACCATAGAAAAGGTCAAAGTCTGCTTTGGACATCCGGCCTTACAGATGCCTTAGGACATCCGGCCTTACAGATGCCTTTGGACATCCGGCCTTACAGATGCCTCAAGTTTCATGAAGCCGACCCTTTGTGGTCATCCTACGATTTTTGTGTGTTATTGGGGGGCAACACTAAGTCAAAGGACAACATTGTGATGATGGAGGACAACATTGTGGTCATCCTGCAGGCAGTGCTGTGTTGAAGGAGGAATGGCCAGCCTTCCCACAACTTCTCATTAACACGGGCTGTAAGCAGGATGGCCACAAGGGCTAGCCTTCATGTACACATGCCCCTTGTTATGGAACGTGCTGGAGTGTGCTCAATATCAGTGTAAAGAGTGAGGGCAAAGGGTGCTGCATTTTCTAAAAGCCATGATGCCTCAGCGCCCAGGGCTTAGCATGTTAGAATGAAGACGGGGCTTTTAAGGGGCAGGGCTCTACAAATCCTCTAGCCAACAACTCACCGGTAACCCAAGGTTGTAGACATGGCTGACAGCTGGTAGGTCGATGCCTCTTGATGCCTACACGAGGCATTGTGTGTGTGTGTGTGTGTGTGTGTGTGTGTGTGTGTGTGTGTGTGTGTGTGTGTGTGCGCGCGTGCGTGCGCGCGCATTTGTGTTGTGTGAGTTGTGATCAACCTAATTCAAACATGAGGATACCAGGGGATTGGTTTACAGAAGAGCGCAGGAACAAAACACGCACTCTTCCCATCCAGATGTCATGCACTTTTCCTTCATGTAGTAGGGAAGGCAAGCGTGATGCATGCCCACCAGACATGCCAAACAAAAACAAAATTTGCTGTGGCGAATGAGATCAAGGCAATGAGTCCACACACGCAAATGCACACACACACGTGTCATACCTGGGGTGTACACAGGAGGAGGCTGGTCTTGTTGTCTCGGAAGCTATGCATGGCACGGATGGGGTCCGATGCTGCAGGCAAGAAGCATGCCCCCCCCTTCATTTGCGCACCGTGAAAACGGAAAGAACAGGCCAGGCAGTCCAAAACTGGTTGTATGCATTTGGGGAATCAACTCTTTTTGCGTTTGCTAAAAAAGTAAGTGTAGCACACCGAATAGGCCCTTCTCATCACCAGGCTTGCACAAAGGTATATAAGCATACTCATGGCTGCTGTGATTGTGGAAATCCACTAGGGCTTTAATCAATGCTGCCATTCACACCGTGCACGAAGTGCACACACACGCACGCGCGCACACACACACATACCAGAGAAAGGAGAGGCTCCTGCAAGCTCATGCACGGTGTTGATCTGCGCCTCGTCCCCATCTGCAAGCAACACAGTGAATGCTCTCTGTGATCGAATACCGGTATGTTGCTATTGAGAAGCAATGGTCTCTCTCTTATTTGCTGACACCCAGGGGCCAAGCAAACTTACGAAGCAATCAAAATGATGCATTTTAGTGATTAAAGAGTATGTAAGGCTAGAGCAGAATGCACACTCCGTGGGCTGAGGGGCCGCTCCTGATGCCTATGTTTTCACTTCTTTCTGTCTCATAAGTTCCATACAGAATCAACCACAACGCTCTGCCTATGCCCAGGCTTAAATGCTACAGTTGATAATGACACAAATGTTATGGGCATGAATGCCAAGCTGGAGACACACAAGCACTCCTTTTTGGCTCTAAACTTGGAATCAAGAGCCATTGGCATAAAAAACATTTTTCAAGCACAAGAGTCCAACAGTTTCTCTGATTTTTTTACCTCCCCCCTCCCCCCCGTCTGCTTTTACACCTGTATTTTCATTCATGCCTACTCTCAAGCAATGATATATCCACAGAGGGGGCTGTCTGAGAATAAGCCCAAATATGCTCCTTTTTTGCATTGAAAGTGCACCCACCTGCAGCCATTTGATCCGATTGGGACAACTTTTGCTCTAAAGTATAGCTGGCGTTACAAGCTACCAGAGCATATGCTCAGATGTTTGTAAGTCGCCCTGTGTGCTGAGATAGACTGGGTTAAAGCTCAATGATGCACGTAAACCTAGTTCGGTGCTTTTTATGGGAAATTGGCTGAAATCAACATAAAATACTAACTACTGAGTCTTTTTACTCCATTTTTTTGCAATGATATTCTTTTGTAACTAGCATCTTAAATCACTAAAAATCACCCAATTTGGTGCAGTGGGTGGTCAGATATGGAGTTTTGGTGGTGAAAACTAGGGTTGACGCCGTGGCTTATTAGGCATGATCTCCATAACCGGGAACCTTGAAAACCTAGTGCTATAGAAACCTACCAGATGGACCCAAGTTTCAAAGTTCCCGGTTACGGAGGCCGTATGCAAAGGAGCATGCAAAAAACACATAGTTTTAGGCCTCAGCTAGACCCCTCTGATATATTCATACATTTCTGAAAGAGGAGCTGTATGAGGCATGTGCTATGTAAAATTGCACTCCGTCTGTAGTCATGAGGTACAAGCTTGCAAAAGCATACACAGTACGCCTTATTTTGCCCTACAGGGACAAATGCCAGCACACAATAGCAAACACACCTGCTTGCAAAGACCTGGCCTTTGGTCTCTTCTCCTTCAGGTTCTCTAGTTGCTTCAATTCCTTTCCGAGCCTCACCTAGCTGCAAACAAACATGCCTTTTTTTAAACTATGTCCAGTTCTAACCCTTTGTCCGATTTTTCGAGCTGCAGACCTCACCTTATTGTGAGAGGCCCATGGCTTTTGCTACACCATACACACAATACTCGCTTGTTGAGGGATCTGGCAACAAGCTGCCTCTTACCTTGTTGTAAGAGACCCATGGCTTCTGCTTCTTCAGGGTCTGGCATGGATCCTGGAGGGGGTGCTATGCGTGTGCCTGCACGTTTGAAACATGTGTAAGGTGCACACGCCAATTTGTTTGTATCAACAGTGAGCTTAGGACACAAAACATATTGCAATTACTCTTGAGGATCCAGCTGCAAATTGTAATTACTGATGAGGTTCCAGCTGCACCTGTGCGAAATATGAATGCAAGCTTCCTGCAGTGATGTTATCGCACGCTCTGGTTCGTACAGGACGTGGATGCAGGGGCATAAATGCATGATGGTGCATGATTAATAGGGTCATGAACGCATGGCAATGCATGGGTGACGATGGAGGAATGTACAGGACCATGGATGCATGACTGTAGGAGCATGAATGAATGGCGGTGCATGATTGAATGGGGTCATGAACGCATGGCAATGCATGGGTGACGATGCAGGAATGTATAGGTTCAAAAAATGCATGAGGGCCAGCAAAATATGCTAAGGTAAGTTGCATGATTTGCATGAAATTAGCTCAACATTTTTATCTTCAAGGAAGTGTATGCTTTGGCATGAAGTGAGCTGATGGTGGTGCCCTCTGGCACCCAGTGGTGGCAAGACTGGTGTGTGGCAGTACAAATAAGTTAGGAAACCATGATTTACCATCATGATATTCAGATGTGTGATGTTCATGTATCTATGAACGGCTGTGAAGCCCCCCCAATTAGCAAATTCACATAATGTAGTAATACACTGGGCCATTATGCAGGTGAACTCCTGCACATGATCAATACTTGACCCCACGCAAAGGGCAGAGGTAATAGGGTCATGAGGGTGCGCACATGCATAAATGCAATGTGCAGTGTGCAGAATGCAGCGGCTATGTGCAATGGAGCCATGAGGGTGCGCACATGCATATGAAAATGAACCACAAAACATGTAAAAGGCAGAGGCAGCTGAACCAATTTGTGCTCACATATGACACACTGAGCTAATTTGCTCATCCTCCTGAGGTCGGCACCACCCCATGATGTGGCAGTAATGGTGCAATATCTCACATCCAAGCACCATGCAAGCACTGGGCAAGGTAGGAAGAAGAAAAGAACAAGGAAAGACAAATACAAATATTATAAATAGAGGGCCGCGAGCATCAAGGGAAGGATTGCTGACCAGCGAGCTGGCGAGGGTCTCACCAAAAGAGCCTCAAAGCTAAACTAGACATAGCTAGCCAGAAAACCAAAATTGATTGGGGCAAGGTGGTCATGCCCATCTAGGGCTCCGCAACACATTGGAGCAAAGCGCGCTACACGCTTGCAAAAGGGTTGTGCATTATTGCAACCAGTAATTGCAAACAAGCACTTCACACCAGGTGGTTGCAAACAGAGAGCCCCATGCATTGCCACGGCCTTCCTTACACATGCCAGAAGTTTTGGACTGCAGTCCAAGCCTCGCTGGCATCACCCACAAGCATTGGGCTGCAGCGCCCAAGCCTAAATCATCATCAGTTACACATTTTGAAATACAGGCTGAGCCTAACTCGACATGAACCGCAAGTGTTGGACTGCAGCGCATGAGCCTCAATCTTCATCAAGTGTAGCCATCAAGTGCAGTCTTCTGTCTTGATTTGCAGCCAGAACCTCATTCATCATCAATCATTCATCACCATCACCATCATCATCATCATCATCACCATCAATGCACCATCCAGGTTCACAAAACGTGCATGGCCTCTCCAAGATCACCCTTTCATGTTGCCCCCTGTCATACCTGGTGGTAGCAGCACTGCCAGCTTGTGGTCTGACCACAAGGAACTGCGCAGAGGCTCCAGGGCTTCTCCAGCTTCCTGCATGGGCACACATACACACACACACAAACTCAGATGTAGGATCAGCCAACCCCCTACATATTTGCCATACATGTGACACATTGCTCTGCAAGAAAGCTGAAAACTACAGCTAAGCTAAGCTTAAAGGTATGGCTGGAGTGGCCAGCCCTCCATTATCCTGCATGTACCCGTACAGGAGCCTGAAAGAAAGCAAGTGTCAAGCAAAAAGGGGTACACAAGCATGTATTGCCCTAGCTGCCTGCTCGGACAAAGACACATGCTTTTTAGTACGATTCCTTTACACATGTGAGACTTTCTACACGCTGCTATTTATTTACACATGCCTACCTGTTAAGTAGGAGCTTGCCAAAGTACTCGCATGCAAGGCAAGCAGCATCGCGTTGCTGTTCTGGCTTATGTGGCATAATCTGCCCCTAATTGATTTGACGGGCTTTATTGTGAGCATTTGGTTTGATTGTCTTGAAACCAAGCATACTTGTGGCATACTTCTGGTACTTCCTAGTTGCAAGCAGTACTTGCCAGCAACAGAGCGGAAGGGATGCTTTGCATGTCCACATCATCATAGCGCCATGCCTTGCAATCCACCAGGTCATGAGTCATAGCCATAAAATATTTTGCTGCCTAAGTAAGCTTCCTCTGTTCTTTTCTTCATTTCCACGTACCACGTGAGTCATCGCCATAGAACCTCATGCTGCGTATGTTATCACCACAGGGACTCATGCAGCAGGAGTCCCCAACAAAAAGCTCATGCCACAAGGATCATCATCACGTGAGTCCATCACATGAGTCCAGCAAAATCCGATGATCATGGTCCAGCGCGTTTCTGGCCTACACATGTGCATGGTCCTGACATTTGGAGTACAGGGCGGCTTATGGCCTTCTTAAGAGGCACTGTGCACCAGATCAGCACCCTGAGGGGCTCTGTGGCACGGGGGCTCTGTGGCACAGGGGCTCCATGGCACAGGGGTTCTATGGCACAGGGGCTCTGTGGCACAGGGCTCTGAGGGTCGAGAGCTGCTTGGAAAGTCTGGTCTTATTGCACGGGACCACGCGCACAAAGCCAAGCACCTTGGTAGGGAACGCCAGGGCACTGTTAGAAAGGCAGCCACGCACCTCAGCATTGTTGGCAAAGATCATGGCACGGGCTGGGACTGAGTCGTCGCCTAACAGCTCCAGGTCTTGGCGCAACATGCGAGTGAGCACCGCCAGCTTCCGTCCAGGTTCCACCACAATGTACCTGGTAGCAGCACATGTTGCGATCCAGTTCCCAGCAGTCCCTCACTGGCAGGAAACACGTGGGCAGGCGCATTGTATGGGAAACAGGCGCAAGGTGGAGGGTGCGCGGGCACACAATGGCACAGAGGTTTGTGTGTGTGTGTGTGTGTGTGTGTGTGTGTGTGTGTGTGTGTGTGTGTGTGTGTGTGTGTGTGAGTGCGCGCGCGCACATTTGTACATGTACGTGCACATGCTCACTTACTCCCTATCACACAAAATTTTCTGCCACACTCGCACGCAGTGCACATGCCACTCACTGGTGTGTGAGGCCAGTTGGTAGCGCTTGGTCCTTCCCAACTTGGATGGTAATGGGCTCATTCATCCACCCAGCTTGGACAGCGAGATCCGCTGTTGATGGATCAACAGTGGCACCCACAGCAATCATCTGCAAAGCAGGTGCACAAGAACTAAGCACGAATCAACGGTGACGCTCACAGTGTTCATCTGCAAACCAGATGCATAAGAGTCTGAGGAATGTAAGATGGAACAGGGTTGAAGTAAGAAGATAAAAGCAAGAGGGTGCGCTTTTCACATACAGTTGTGTACAGCGTGTATGGGAGAAGATGAAAGGAAGTGTGTGTGTCACATACAATATGTGCAACGTGTGAGGTGGTTTCCCTGACAGTCTTGGTTGCGCCTGCGGTGCGACAAGACTCACAGTTAAGTTGCCACCATTTGTGTCAGGGCAGCTGAGCTTGAGACGGCAAGGATCGAAACACAATGATTGCAAGGTTTCATGCGGGAAGCAGCGGGGGGCAAGCGATGGAGGAATTGGGAGCAGCTAGAGAATGTCATTGGTCCTTACATGATGCCACAATTTTGCTATAGGCAGCTGGGCTCAAAATAGAGGGGCCAGGGAAAGAAGGCAAAGGTGGCTGCTAGCAGCAAGGACACCTCATTGCTTCTTACAATGACGTCGCGTTTTTACTTCAGGCAGCTAGGCTTGAAACTGCAAGGCCAAGGACAGAAGGAAAAAGAGGCTGTCAGCAGTAAGGACAAATTATTCAATGATTGGTGTGAATGTCGCCACCATCTTCCTTTAGCCAGCTAGGATAGAAGTTGCAAGGCCAAGGACAGAAGGCAAAAGAGGCTGCCAGCAACAAGGGCATCTCATTGGTCCTCAGATGATGCTACAATCTCCCTTCAGCCAGCTAGGCTTGAAATGATGCTACAGTCTTGCTGTAGGCAGCGGAGCTCAAAACTGCAAACTGAGGACACAACGAAAAGGATGCTGCCAGCAACATGCACATCTGGCTGGTCCATACATGTCACCAGCTTACCTGCAGAAGGAAAAGAAAAGGAAAGCCATGCAGGCAGTGAGAACGCTCCCTACACCAAATTAAGGAAAAAAGTGACATATTGACTCAAAAGGCCATGCGTCTCCCTCACCTGCGGCTTCGTAGCATTGTTTCGGGTGGCAATGCTCAGGAGTACAAACATAGCCTCTGGTGCGGTGTCAAAGCACTCATCATACTCATCAATGGCGACCACGCGCACATGGTTGAGCAGGGGCCTGCGCAGCAAGAAAGGCAGCAGGTACATCCAGACGATCAGTGTATACGCACAAAGTATTTCTCATGCTCATCAATGGTATTCATATGCTCATGGCTAAGCAGGACACTTGGCAGCAAAGGCAAAGGGTTGCATTCCTGTCCCTGCATGCAAGGGCAGCTTAGCTGAAGCAAAAACGTTGCCTGATAACTAACCTACAGAGAGATTCTGTTCAGCAGGCAAGGCCGCAGGCGCAAACAGACACTTGAGGCCTGGTTATCAGGTCCTTGAGGACATACTAGATGAGAGATTTTCTTAGGCACACAAAATGGACACGTTGTACGGGAATTCAACATGGCCTCTGCGCATCAGCACTGCAAGCATCCACATCTTGCCTGTTGATGTGCGGCAAAACAGTTGGAGTGAAAATATAAGCAAGACGCCCACAACGCTGAGGATGTGCCACAAGGACAATGTGGGAGGCAGCAAGCCAAGCCCGCCACACGCGGGTTTTCCTTGCGCTTGTGCACTGACTTAAGCACAGGCTCTTTGATAGGAGTGTAGGATCACAGAACAAAAATGGCAAAAAAGCTTGCACTCGAGCTGCTTGACTGCTTTGGGGCTTGCTTATGCTCTTGCAAGAAGAAAGCTGCTTGCACTTGACGAGCCCTCCAGCAGATGCATTCATCTTCTTTTTAGTGTACCTAGATTGTTGCGTGCAAACCTTTGCATGCCGAGGCACACACTGAGGTAGTCTCAAGCCTTTGATGTCATCTAATACCAACAGCTCAATTCAACCTAAACACACACCTCATGACTGTGACAGCCTCCAAGCCTTCGATATCATCTAATCCCAACAGATCAATTAAGTCAGAACACACACCTCATGGCTGTGACAGCCTCCAAGCCTTCGATGTCATCTATTCCCAGCAGCTCAATTAAGTCAGAACACACACCTCATGGCTGTGACAGCCTCCAAGCCTTCGATGTCATCTATTCCCAGCAGCTCAATTAAGTCAGAACACACACCACATGGCTGTGACAGCCTTCAAGCCTTCAATGTTCTCTAATCCCAACAGCTCAATTGAGTCAAGACACACACCACATGGCTGTGACAGCCCCCAAGCCTTCGATGTCATCTAATCCCAACAGCTCAATTGAGTCAAGACACACACCACATGGCTGTGACAGCCCCCAAGCCTTCGATGTCATCTAATCCCAACAGCTCAATTGAATCCAAACACACACCACATGGCGGTGACAGCCTTCAAGCCTCTAACCTCATTTAACTTTGATGGACCACACAGCCTCGAAGGTGTGCTTGGAGGTGTATCAGGAGCACGCCCACCATAATCTTCTACCATTTGTCACCCTCTCCTCCAATTCATTTGATTGCAACGAGCCATTCATGCCAGATTAGCAGCATGACACACACATGGCATCTTTCCCGCCAACGCAGTCCAGCAGCGCTGTGGGTGTGGCCACCACCACATGGACTCCACGGAGATCTGCAGGAGGCAACAGGTATGTGGGTTGGGTACCAAGTATGTGAGCACTAAGTACGTGGGGCACTGAGTGTGTGAACATAAGTAAGTGGGTTGGGCACCAAATATGTGAATATCAAGTACATGGGTGTGGTTTGCAAGCGTGTGAGCGTGGGCTCCGAGTATGTGGGCATCAAGTATGTGAGCACGGTACCAAGTGTGCGGACATGAAGTACGTGAGTATGGGCACCAAGTATGTGGGCATCAAGAACGCGGGTGTAGCCATCACCATACGGAATCTAGGAAGGTATCCAGGGGGCACAAAGCGTTTTGCAATGAAGGGTGCGAAGGAAGAGCAGAGTTATGTAAATGTCGCATCACAGCTTGGCGCGCGTTGACCTTGCAGCTGTGGCCGGTTCACTCTGGCAGCCAAGCTTAGCCAGCTGCCAGGCTGCTAAGGAAGCGAGCTTGCATCAACAAAGGGATAGAATCGGTTGCAACTCGTGTGTGTGTGCGTGCGTGCTTGCATGTGCGTATGTGTGTACGTGCATGTGTGTGCAAGGCACGTGCATATGTGTGCACAAGTGTGTGGATGCACAGGCCTTAAGCCTGAACCCAAAGTACCTCCACAACTGAGCTCTCCTACCTCCTACGCAGACGAAATTCCAGATATGCTAGGTATGCATTTAAACTCACTAATGCAGGATACATGAGGCATGGACTGTCTGCTCTAGCGTGTGCATTTGCATGCTTTCTGTGGCTCTTCAGGTACTGCACAGTGCTACATCAGCTTGTGCCTGCTTGCATACTCACAGTCTGTTCCTTTAGCCATGGCCACCTCCTCTTTATTTAACACGCCCCTGACCTGCGCAACGTGCAGGAAAAAGCAGACATTCTAAACACAAAGAAAGCTCCTGGGAAAAGGCTGGGGCAAAGTCTGGCTAAAGCAGCAAGCCCTCCTACCCTCCCTTTCGAAAACAATGCGCTAAATCAAGATGGGACAGAAACTTGTCACTGCATCAGTTACATAGACTGAGCCCTCTTGCCCTCCTTCCAGTAGCAGACACACTGCTGTCCCAATGCAGCACAGATACAGGCATTACAAACCTTTCTTCACACATTAAAGAAATCACTTGTGTCAAACCACACCGTGCATAACAGCAATACCAAAATGCAGGGCCATGTAGGAGAAGGAAGATAGACAGGACCATGTAGGAGAATGAAGATAGTAAAGCAGCAGGAAGTAACGTGAGGTTTTGTCTTAGGTGCCTCTTGGTGAGCAAACAGGTGCAGGTTTGACCAAGTCTTGGAGAAGCCAGTGAGCACTTCAAATGCGCTGGAGCAAGCAACCGGGTTGCGAGGCAACAGCAGGCAAAAGATTACTCACAGATGGGCTTTAATGAGAGAATGAGGACGCATGGATAGATGAAGCAAACAGGACAAGGAAGGCACAAAGTATAAGCAATGGCAGGTGTGGCAGAACGGATGGCTGAAGAAGGGCAGAAAAGCATCCGGCAATGCAGCCTGGACCTGGAGTTCGTTAGCAAGAGCTTCTTGGAACACTCCCACATGGGCCTGCTAAGTTCCTGCCGCACACAAAATCAAAAGCCTACAAGGGGTTGCAACCATAGGCTGATTTTGGAAGTTAGACGTCTTCATTCTGTACAAAACAAGCACACACACGCATGCGCACGCACACACACACACGCAACTGCTTTCATCTGTGCTTCCTCCCTTGTGTGCCTTCTGCCAAGCGTCTGGTGCCTCTATCAAGTGCGCTCTCACACATGTGGAGGCGCTTGGAAAAGGCTTTCCAACTCTCACCTTGATCCCTTTAGGCCCGAAATAGGTGAACATGTTGGCTGGATCTCCGGGACGGCCCTGGCTTATGTTTCCTCCATACAGTTTGAAAACAAGGAGGGCGGTTTGCACACCCAGCTCCATGTGCGGAACAAGGATGACCAACTACAGGCAAGTAAGGGACAAGGGGACCAAGTGCAGGTGAGTGGGGGCCCTGACTGACATTTCCTCCGTACATCTTGAAAAATAGGGAAGGCAGTTAGCACACTCAGCTCCATGTGTGGGACAAGGATTGGCCAACTGTGGACAAGCTGGAGACACAGAGGCACGGGACAAGAATTGCATTGGTGGGGGACAAGGAAGACCAGCTGCAGGCACGCGAGGGATAAGGGGGAGCCAACTCCATAAAGGTGGGGGGACAAGCAGGACCAAACGCAGATGACGGACCGCAGGCAAGCACAGCACGTGCAGTTATGCACACTAGATAATGTTGAGCTGTACATTCAGGTAGGTTTCCAGGTGCGGTCAACTTCATGCCATGGCCATATTATAATGCAAAAGATGTGTATGTCTTGATGTGCCGGGCAACTGAAACCTGCGTCATCAATAAGCAGGGGGAGGGTACCAGAATTCAGCAGAGGGCAGTGGGGTAATCCAGCATGTTACAAACGCGACTTACATTCAGCTCAAATTCTAGTTAGCAATATGAAACGCATTATCAGTGACTGCATGAAGGATGCTGCACCTCAACCTCCGAACACATGGATCACCTGTGCCCATTCAAGTCACTGCATGGAAGGTGCGCCTCTTCTTACCTATGCCTCCAAAGAACAGGCTCACCTGCGGCCCATTCAAATCGGTGGGGTACACCTCAGGCGGGTATTGGATGTTTGCCAACGCAGGAGCCAGATAGCTCAGCGTCTTCCCACTACCCGTCTCAGCCTTAATCACCACATCCAAGCCAGACGCAACTGCTGGTGCCGCTCGTCTTTGGACCTCTGCAAGTGTGCATGTAAAGCAAAATACAGCATCCTGGATGACAGATCTGGAGCCTTCAGTAAAGGGAACAAGTTGATCTTAGTCCCATAATATAAGGAGCAAGAGGTTGTAAAAGTGCATGTGCATGTGTGCGTGTGCGTGTGCGTGTGTGCGCGCGCGCACGTGGGCGCGCGAGCGTGCGAGTCATGACACGTGGTGCTGACACTCGGTAAAATCCTGCTGCTGCTGGCACGTATGCACAGAAATTTGCAAGGTTTGAAAAAACGTGATCAATGACAAAGTTTGCTGCTTTTAAACAGACCTGTTGGAAAACGGAAGCCCAATCGCTCTACGCGGTCAGTTAGCCAGTCAGGTAAGCCTAGAGAAGCCCAATCAATGCGCGCATCTTGGCTTCCAGTCACCTGTGCAAAGGTTGGTATCAATGACAATGTCTGCTCTTTGTGGCATAGCGCTATAGCAGTTATGGGGCTAAGCATAATTGTTTAAAAGTGAGTGCTGAAGTTGTAAATGCCCACAGTGAAATGCTCAAAGAAAAACTCAAAGCTTTGCGAAATCTCCTGCAGAAGGGGAACCTACTTTCAAGTAGATATTATGATGACTCTCTAGTGAGTTGACGGAGCTGCATACTCCTCTTCCATTAAAAGGGAAAAACACTGCTAAAAAAAAAACGGAGAAGCCTTCCAAGGGTGCAGCTGCTTTCAAAAAGGATAGAAGCATACAATAGTAGTCAAGGAATGTGCATGCATTCCTCTCCAGCAATTACTTTCAGCTTGGCAAGAGTGCATGCGTGCTCACAGTAGAAGAGGGAAGTTATACCTGCAAGGTAGACACTTTGATCCGACAACAAAGTCCGATGGGTAAGTGGCACGAATCCTCTTGCCCAAAATCTCAAGTGCTTCTGCAAGGTTTTTCCAGCACTGATGATCGAAATGATCTGCTCCTTGGCCCAAACAACAACCTACCAGATACCTTCCTCTCAGCAAAGCCCAAACCTTGAACCACTTGTGTACACTCACAGCCATGCACAAACTCCCACAGGAAAGTGCTTTCCTCGGCTGTTGAAAAAGGCACATATCCTGAACACAACACCTGTGTACCATTGCATTCACAATGGCAACCATGTGAAAAAAAAAGGCATCTTCAAATCACACCTCAGACCACAGGCGCACATGTTGCTCTGTGAGCACAAGATGAAAACTCACTCTCCTCCTCATTCAAACCACACGTTTCAACCCACCTCCTTCAGCCTGTCCCGGATTGCAGATGCCATTTTGTACTCCTCCACCACCAATGCATCTGTCAGTGCAGTCTGCAGCGCATTTGTGTCATCAATTGAGGGCAGGCGCTCCACCAGAGAGGACAGTGCCCTGTACTGGGATTTTACAGGGCCTGGCCCTGATGTCGAGGGGCCCTCATCGCCCCAGGGTTCAGCACCACCAGCAGCAGCAGCAGAGTTCACAGGGCTCTGCCTGGACCTACATGTGTGAAGTGGAATTTGTCTTGTATTATACTCTGCACTGTGTGTTGGTGCATGCTGGTACATGTGAGTGCGTGTTATGTGTGTATGTGTGTGTATGTGTGTTTTGTGTACGTGTTTAGTGTTTGTGCGAGTGGTGTGTGTGTTTGTGTGTGTGTTTGTGTGTGTGTTTGTGTGTGTATATGTGTGTGTGTGCGTGCGTGCGTGCGTGCGTGCGTGTGTGCGTGCGTGTGTGTGTGTGTGTGTGTGTGTGTGTGTGTGTGTGTGTGTGTGTGTGTGTGTGTGTGTGTGTGTGTGTGTGTGTGTGTGTGTGTGTGTGTGTGTGTTCCTGCAAATCGGGCATCTGGCACTGCATGTGCATGATTCAGCGCTCAAAGCCTTTTCAGCTTTGCGAAAAGCACATGTGCTCAATCCTTGTGTGTGGCTCCAAGGCCTGTCTCCCCAACTTCTTGTCTGTGGCGCAGCGTTCTCAGTTCAACCTACCATGAAGGTTTTTGACAGTGGACTAGCTTTGCCAGGCGAGGACTGTAGGAACACCTTGTTGTGGGTGCATGCGCTCCTTGCAAGCGGAAATTTGCCTGCATCTGGATGTCTTGGATGAACACTGTAAAATTTTCAAGAATTTGAAAAAAAATGTGTATGAGAGCACAACAAGTGCAACACAGCACAGGGAAACGCAACAGGCTGACTGATTCGCAAACAAATTTGAAAATGATATGAACCTAGCGGCGTAAACATAAAAGAGGAGACATGGCATCTTCACCTGGGTCAACCCACGACGGAGCCCCGAACAACCTCCAGCAAGCTGGAGGAGGAGGAGGGGGGAGCGTGTTGCGTCAAATTTCCCTGAACGTTCCCCTGAATCGACATGCGGGCAGCATCCTTGATGACCATCAAAAAGCACCAAGCGTTGACCAGCCTTTCGCCAAGCCCCCTGGGACGGAGGGGGCATGGAAGGCGTCCCATTCCTGCTCTAACATTCATCAACATCGCCGTGGCAAGGACCGAGGTTCCATGGTGCGCTTGACGGTGGTGTAACTTCTTAAGGAGCACACACAAACCCTCATGCACCTTCACACACACATACACACACACACACACACACACACAAACATACACACACTCACACTTACGCACATAACACACACATACGCACCAGTCTTATCATGAATGCGTACATGGTCATTCTCGCTTTTCTTTTTTGCATCGAGCACAGGGCATTAGCACATATGAACAGGCTCCCCCTCCTCCTATTCTCAGGGCTGCTCAGGACTCCAGGATGATTTGCAAGAGCTGCGGCAGCAGTTTGACATCCTAAACAACCAGCTGCAGCTCCTGCCAGTCAGCAGTAACCGGCGGGAATCCCTGCTGGGACAGATGTCGGATCGTCAGCACCATCATGGTGAGCTTCGCACCTGCAGGGCCTGCTGTGTCAAACAAAGGAATATCGGACACGAGTTGTGCAAAAAAGCTTTCATTCCTTTGAACTGGAATGAGTGGTGCATCTTGGATCTCTGTATCTTGTGTGTTCTGTGCAATGAGCGTTCACTTCAGTGCCCACTCTGGGAGTGCCTCCCGGGCGCAGCCAAACTCTGGTCAAAGCACCATTTTGTGGTGTCTGTATGCAACGCGCCCCGCAATATTTTTAGCTAGTTGTGCCTGAAATCCCAAAATGAAACAGCTGGCTAATGACCCAAATCCATCAGTTGTTGGGCCTTTCCCCTCCTTCTTGCTTTACCATCGACAAAAAGTGTGGTAGCTCTGGTTTTTATTGTGCCAGTTTGCGATGTATGACCCTGAGACTTGCCCCACCAGCTGCTGCGATCACAATGCAACCCCACTCGCTCAGGCGCTCAAAAACACACTGACACTGTCAGAGACAGGATGCAAGTGACCATCCCAATCATGCCGTCATGCACAGGGCACATCGCCAAGCAAGCTGCCGCAGCAGCTGCTGCCATTGCTGCAGGTGGTCCCCTCCCTCCCCCTCCCCCTGCCCCAACCAAAGCAGCAGCAGCAGCCGCACCCCCTCCACCGCCCCTTCCCCCCTCCACCTCCACATCCGCCGCCAGCAGCCAATCCTCCCTACCCGCCATCCCCCCCTCCCCCCTCGCAGCCAAGAAGGAGGCAATGGCAGCAGCAGCAGCAGCAGCAGCCACAGCCCACCCTCCAAGACCCCCCAGTAGCCTTGCTCCATCAGCCCACACTCTCGCGCCCCCCCCACCCCAAGCCAATGCCCCCCAGCGGCCCACCCCACGCTCTACAGCGCTGGAACAGCAGTGCTGGAGCAGGTGTGTCTGCAGTGCATGCCCCCAGCACCTTGCCAGCCGCGCCACTTTGCCCTCCCGCACCCCATGCGCCCGCAGCCACACTGCCAAACGCTGCCTCCAATGGTGTTGCTGCCAGCGGGCCCACCCCTCCCCTAAATCCCCATGCTCCACCACCCCTGCCGGCGTCCGTCTTTTCTGCCTCTGCCGCCGACTTGGCAGCGCGTGCGACATCTATGCAGGTGCTGAGTGGCACATGTTGGTGGTACTGGGAATGACAGCAATGAAAGATAGAGCAGGGATAGAGGGGTATCTGGCAGTGCACGCGATGTGTATGCATGTGCCGCACGTCGAGTGTTGTTGGCACTGAGGATGCATGGTAAAGCAGATTTAGAAGGGCATCTGGCAGCGCGCATGATCTTGATGCAGCACTGTACGCTCTTGGTGCTGGGTATGTCAATCAGTGACTCAGTGGGATGGTGCAGTACGTGTGCACCTGGCGGCGTGCGTCAGTTCAAGTTTCGTACGCTGTGATCGCTGAGAATGCCGGCGATGAATGACGAGGCAGGGATAAAAGGGCACCTGGCAGCGCATGCAACGTGTATGCAGGTGCCGCAAGTCAAGTGTTGTTGGTGCTGGGAATGCATGATGAGGCAGGGATAGAGGGGCACCTAGCATGTGCTCCAAGTCAATGCAGGCGCTGTGCGCTGGTTTTTGCAGCCAGGAAGTGGAGTGTAGCATGGAAGGAACAGGTGTCGTTTCAGGCTGCCCCTGCTGCAGGTCTGGCGGCCCACGCGCCTGACGCACGGCAACTGAGAAGAACTGAATGTTATTGAATGGACATGTTCAGAGACTGCTATTCATGCACGTGGTCATAGACTACCACTGGTGGACGTGTTCGTGGTAGGCCCCCGCCTGCTGCATGCTCCAATCGCCCACTGGGATCCTAGAATGCCAATAGTAGACATGTTTGCCGTCAGCTGCCCCTGCGGCAGAGCTGGCAGCAAAGATGATTGTCATGCAGTTGCTGAGTGTGGGGACTCCCTGATGCTGAGAAGAGTTGTGTGTCATTGATCAATGTGTTTATGGAACGCCATTGATGCATGGGTGTCTTTGTTGAAGGCCACTTCTGCTGCATACTTTGAGTGCCAACTTTGCTGACTCTTCTGGACCTGTGGCATTCAGGTAGAGCTGTACGTTGACGTGCTTCAAGCCATGAGCTACTTCCACAAACATTTACACACATACAAACACACACACACACGCACATGTGTGCAAGCATGCAAACACACATGCACGCATGCACGCGCGCATGCCTGCAGGACTGCCCCCTGGATAGCCGCGATGGCCGCACAGAGCGCCTCTTCCATTTCCCCTGCAGTGTGCCGTTCGACAGCAAAGCCTGGAAGGCTGCCAGCCAGGTCAGTTGGAATGTCTGGGCAGATGATGGTGTAGCTGCATGGAAATGAAGCAGCATCTATGCTCTGGTGCTTTAAAAGAGGAAAAAGAAAAGGCCAGCCAAAAAGGCAGCGCGCATTATGGACTGGGACTACTTTCAGGACCCATAAGAATGATCTGTGCTTGCCGCACTTTCCACTATGAAAAAGCAGGAAACTGTATTCATGGTCTCAGCAACCTCCTCGAAAACAGAAACAGGGATGTTGTTCCTTGGCTTTCGCATCCCTTCTGTTTGTGCTCATGACCTGAAGAACCTGCATGCGGCTTCTGCATGAGGTGCCTTTTGAGGCCTGCCTTGCCTAATAATGTGGAGCCGTACATAGAAAGGGGGACACGCTAAGGGGAGTAGGGCGGTGGCAGATGTTAGATTAAGTGGAGAAGAAAAAGGACAAAGCAGAACCTGTGGTGACTGTTGCCATCTGCTGACATTCTACTTGAACATACCAGACAGGAAGAGCAAACCACTATTGTACACGCAAAAGACGCATTTCACATGCCTGTGTTATCCATGCTGCATCAAACGTGCCATGATGTAAACGTGTGTGTGTGTCTTTGTATATGTGTGTGCTGACAGGTGTTTGAGGACCCAGAGCTGACCAGCAGTTGCGATGAGGGGCTGAACAAGCAGCTGAGGCGTACTAAGGACGGGGCCACAGAGCAATCGCGCATCCAGGAGCTTGCAGGTGGGTGGTGGGCAATGAGGGGCTGGACCAGCAGCTGAGGCACACTAGAGAGTGGGCCACAGAGCAAACGCGCATCCAGGAGCCGGCAGGTGGATGGTGGGCAATGAGGGGCTGGACCAACAGCTGAGGCATACTAGAGAGTGGGCCACAGAGCAATCGCGCATCCAGGAGCTGGCAGGTGGGTGGCGGGCAATGAGGGGCTGGACCAGCAGCTGAGGCACATTAGAGAGTGGGCCACAGAGCGAACGCGCATCCAGGAGCTGGCAGGTGGGTGGTGGGCGATGAGGGGCTGGACCAGCAGCTGAGGCACACTAGAGAGTGAGCCACAGAACGAACGCGCATCCAGCTGTCAGGTGGGTCACGCAAGGGAGTTGCAGCAAGAGGAAATTGCAGCAGGGACTTGCCGGATCCAGCAGTTGAATCGCCAACACCTGTCCAGGAGGATTAGCAGGTGGTGGGGAAGAGCAACCCCCATCCGCTGGAGAGCGACCCCCACAGTGGGTTTTGCAGCAGGGTGGAGCAACAGCAGTGGATGATACCACGTGGGTTCGCTGCTGCCAGCAATCAGAGTGAAGGGTGTGGGGGGCGACTTTTGATACCCCTAGACAACGGTTTCTTGCCCGTGGCAGAATTAGAAAAGCTGCATGGCGTTTAGGTTTCAACTCGCTGGACCTGGAGCTGCCGCCCAGGTCGCGGAGCTCCACAGCCTGGCGTGTTGTTCACCCGCTGCACCATGGAGCCAAAATGCTCCGCCATGTCGTAGCTCTTGCTGACTGCCATGCCCTCCTGTGCCGTGCTGCGCTGTGCTGTCTTAGTGTACAGCCTAGCACCTCAGCAGGCACTGCAGCTCCTCCTTGCCCTGCTCCTGCCTGTCCCTGCACCTTGTTGCGTCTGTACGTGTGCACCACGCTGTGTCCGTGTATGTGTACCGCCCTGTGTCTCTGTATCTGCACCTTGCTATGTCTGTATGTGTCGTACAAACCTTGACGTGTCTCTGTGTGTGCACCTTGCTGTGCCTGTGTAAACCTGGCTGCGTTTGTATCTGGACAAGCCAGGTCAAGGTGCTGTACAGACTCAAAAGCTGGAGCTCACGCAGGGCCGGCTGTGTCCTTGCTCTCGTCAATGGAAGCAACACCTTGCAATGTGTGTTTTTGTGTGCGTGCGTGTGTGTGTGTGTGTGTGTGTGTGTGTGTGTGTGTGTGTGTGCATGCGTCAGGGTAGTCAGGGTGCAACTTATGGTTGTGGGGGTGCTTTTGCCTGCCTTATCCTTGCTTTTGACATGGATCTTGTGGATCTTGCTTGTGGATCTTGTGTGGATCTTGCAGGTCTGGTCAAGGTGCTGCGCAAGAACGTGCGGGAGCTGGGTTCTCGAACGTCAGGTTACGTGGACCAGTGCATCAAGCTGGAGAGGGAGCTTGTGCAGCAGGTGAGAGTGGAGGCCAGGCTGCATATTCATTTTCAATCCTGGCGTGCTTGTTTCCCTGTTTCATGGTTCAAGTGTGTGTGATATATGAGAAATGCTGGAGGCAGCATGCTGGAGGCTTGAGGGGACCATGATGGGAAACCCTTTGAGGGTTAAAAAAAAAGTCGCTGTGAACAGGATAAATACTGAGAAGCAGCAAAGATGCATTTTCAAGGCAAATAAGAAAAAAAAGAGGGTCCCATCTTTGTACTTTCTGTCCGCACAAGCGCTTTTAAACGCTTTCCCCTTGGCATGCTGCGTTGCTGCAGATGTCCGCAGAATGCAACTTTTGCCCTTCTCATCCAAGGGTCACCCTGTCTTGCACCCTCCTGCAATGCCCGCTCCTGCAGACTGCGACGCTGCAGCTGTCCTCTGAGTTGGGCTCCCTTGAATTTTAGATCAGCATGTCTTGCACACACCTTCCTTTCTGTCCTGCAGGCTATAAGGTGCAGCTGCCCTCTGAGCGCAGCATCCCTGATTTTTACATCCGCTTGCCCTGCATTTCCCTGCCTTCCTGTCCTGCAGATCGAGACGGTGCAGCTGTCCTCTGAGTGCGCCATCAAGACTTTGGAGGCGGAGCTTGCAGGGACCAAGAGCAGCCTCGCAGGCTTTGAGGCGTCCTTCAAGGCTGACAAGGCCAGCTGGGGGGCAGAGCTGGAGGGCGCCAAATACGAGGTGCGTGCGTCATAGCTGTTACGTGTCTGCCGCCCTCCATCTGGATGCACTATCTGCAGTGGTGCACTAAGGCACCATCATCTATTCTCTGGTGGATTTTAAGCATTTGTTCTAGCCGACAAGGCCAGCTGGGGGACAGTGCTGAAAGGCACCAAGTTCAAGGTGCGTCATAACTGTTGTGTGTCTGTCACACTTTGTTAGAGGTACTGTGATCCGTGTGCACTGTCTGGGTGCAGCGTTTGTATCTAGTCCCTAAGAGGTTTCAAGGCTGCGCAATGATTGCATTCCTAAACATGACGGCTGCTCTGGAGAGGAATCTTCCTAGCCAAAGGAATGCTCTGTGCATTGATCAAGTTACGGGAAGTTGCTTTGAATGGCATGGAAGTTACACTGGGGTTCCCTTGTTGCCATTGGCAAAAGCGTCCCTGGGCTCTCAGCTGCTTCCATCCCACAACAATATTTGAACAACTCATTTATTTGCTTGAATTGGCGGCCACACACCAAGACTTAATGTAACCTTTGGTTTGATGAGTTAAACCTTGTGGATCAGCAACTGCACACCATCACTCTTTGCCTATACTCAGCTTGGCAACCGCACACCACTGTCCCCTGGCTCAGCGCTCCACCATGGCTGCACCCTTCCTTCATCACCTCGAGCCTCCATCACCCTTTGATTTATCAACCTTTTAACCTTGCTTCACCTGTTAACCTTGCTGCACCCGTTCTTTGATCGCTCTCCCTTCATCACCTCAAGCCTCCATCACCGTTCGATTCATCCACCTTTGCCCTTGCTTCGTTACCCTTGTTCCTTTGACCTTGCTGCACCCTCGATGTATCAGTGATATGACTAAGAGGAGATGGGGAAACTGCCTTCTCTTGTGGGCAAACCTGCTCTCGGCTGGAGTAACGAAGTCATTTTATGTCAGTCTTAGAGGTCAGGCACTTTGGACTGTGGCTGAGCTGCTCCTGTGTGCATCCTTTATTCGCAGCTCCCCATTTCCAGGGAACCAGCCTTTGTCCTTCTTTACTCATTCTCTGTGAATCGCCTCTTTATTTTCTTTCCAAAAGAGTGGCTGGAATGCGAGCTGGAGAGCCATCCATTTTTGTTTCTCTTTGTGTGTGCCCTTTGGGTTCATCGCAGGGGAAACGATTGTAGCGCAAGCTGAGTAGCAGTTCCATCATCTGTGAATGCCTCATTGTTTCCTTGCAAGGGAACCGGCCAAGGCGTGAGCTGGAGAGCTCACTTGTGCTGTGCTCACTTGTGGGTCACCTGTGTATACACTCAGTTGTCTTGCAGGGAAACCGGCTACAGTATGAGATGGAGAGCTGGTTGTGAATCCTTTCTTTGTACCCCGGTTCCATCGCAGGGAAACCGGCTGAAGCGTGAATTGGAAAGGGTGACTGAGGAGCGGGACCGCGCACGGGAGGAGGGCAAGCGTGCAGAGCAGCTGCGGCAGCAACTCGAGCTGGAGCTCAAGGTGTGTGTGTGTGTGTGTGTGTGTGTGTGTGTGTGTGTGTGTGTGTGTGTGTGTGTGTGTGTGTGAAGAATGTGCTCGTGTAGGAACGTCTGCGTGCAGGAGGCGAAAAGCACGTCACATGCCTCCTGCCCTGAGGACCTTTGTTGCGAGGCTGTCCTGTTCACAAGCTCTCGCTCAGGAAATGTTATTGCTTTATGTAGCAGTTATATTGCTGGTAAATGGCAACTGCAAGTCACAAAAAGCTATGGTGCAAAAGGGATTTCATCTTTCTCGCTCGGATAATGCTGATTTCCTGAAATGTGCCTGGCCTGGGTGCTGCTCTTCGATGAGCACATCCACAACAGGTGGCAGCATCTTTGCAGCACCACATCCAAAGCACTTTCTGTGCAAGAATGCATCGCTGATCTTCCTTGATTGTACCTGGTATGGGTGCTGCCCCTCAATCAGCACATGCCCAAGACAGCAGCAGGATCCATTCAGCACCCCATATTACACTATGATCAGCCGGTCATTTCTGACCATGGAAAGGAAAGGAAATGAAGGACACCTTTCTTTCCTGCCCGTTCGTTGTGTGATCATGTAAGCTGCACTATGTAGCCAACCAGCAGAGGTGCATGGGGTTGCGATCAGCCGTGCTGATGCGTTGCTGCGATTTCCCGATGCAATGGATCTCAACATGGGCTGCTCTCCCAAAATTGGGCGTTGCATGCACAGGAGTTGCGCAAAGCAGCCAGCCAGCAGATGCGTGAGGTGGCAGTCAGCCAAAGTGAGGCTGTGCGCTTAATCAACGATGAGAAGGTGGCAGCAGAGCGCCGCGAGGCCCACCTCAAGGTGCGTGTGTATGTGTGTGCGCGCATGCGCTATGTCCGTGTGTCACTTACCTCATCATCTTCCCAGGCCCAGCAACCTCTACCGAGTGGTCTCACCTGCTCATCTCAAGAGCAAGTCAGCTTGTGTGTGTGTGCAGCTTGTGTGTGTGTGTGTGCGTGTGTGTGCATGCTATAGGTGCCATTCCATGCAGGTGTGTGTGTGTGTGTGTGTGTGTGGCATTTGTTGTCATGGTGCCTTGGTGAATCGCAGGGATGTTCCGTGCAGCACTTTGAGTTCTGAAATGTCAGAACAATAGTGCGAGTGAATTTTGAGCCTGAAACATTGCTAGGTTGCATGTTTCATTGGAAATGAAGAAGCCAGCAAGCCATCCTAGGGGGAAGGGCTTTGTGTGGTCTATGTGTCCCAACATTGCCTTGCAAGCAACCTTGGAAAAGAATAGAATGCGCCAGCCAAAAGAGGCTGCGTACATGAAGGAGAGGTTCCCTGACCAGCAAGCTAGCAAGGGCCTCACCAATGCAACCTATGCGTTGCCTTCAAGTGGCCTTTGATTGGCGTACATGCAAACACTTGGCTGGCTAAGTGTTATGGAGGGTGACTCAAGATTCAGGTGCAAGGTCTGTCAAAGAAGTTGATGCTGGTCACTTGAAATGATCTGAAGACTGTGATGTGCTGCAGGAGTTGTCCTTTTTTGGGTGTGTTGTTCCTGAATCTGCATAATAATAAGCTGAACATTTGATATGCGAAGTTTTGGGGACTCACCCTTGAATTGGCAATGCAGTTTAGTACGACAGACAAATACTGGTGTCATAGAGAGTCTTGAGGGCTTGAAGCAAAGGCTGCATAGACGTTACAATCAGTCACCTTCATTGATCGCAGAGCAAATTCTGTGAAAGAAAGGAGGGGAAAGGAATCTGCCGAGAACATGTAGGCACAAATGATTGGACGACGCACATGGAATACCAAATTTTGTGTGCACAGGAGGACAACGCGAGGCTGGGTCAGCGCTTAGAGGCAGCTAGTGCATGCGTGGAGGCACTGCAGCATGAGCTGGCTGTACTACAGCAGGTGTGTGTGTGTGTGTGTGTGTGTGTGTGTGTGTGTGTGTGTGTGTGTGTGTGTGTGTGCACTTGCATTCAAATGAAAATCCTGCAAGCCAAATGCAAACACACCTGTCGCCTGATCTGGATGCATCCTCAACCTCATCCTCTTCTGCTGCAATGTTCTATAAAATGGGTCTGGGCATGCGCATACCAGATCAGTAGCTCCTGCATTTATCCTCAATTCCTTCCTTTCCTTTCTCGCACACTTTTTCTGGATGCTACCCCCAACTCTGTCCCTCTTCTTTGAGGCCTTGGTTATTCGACATCCGTGGGCAGTTAACACCAATTGTGTCCCATTCTCTGCGCAGCTGCATGACAAAGCAAAAGATGGGCTGCAGTCCAAGACAGGCTCAGAAGAGGTGGCAGTGCAGCGTGCAGCACAGGTGCGTCCCCTTGCTTTCAAGGCCAGAAAATGTGCTTTCAGAGAGGTAGCTTTGAGGCTTTTTTGCTTTTGAGGCCCACAGCAGAAGTGGCAGTGCAGTGAGTATACTCACAGGCGTGGCCCCCTGCTGTCAGATGATGCTGCATAAACCTGAGTGTTCTCGACTGATGACCGTGCAGCAGGAGGTTGCTCAACCTTTGTCTGTAGGTTTGTGGGTAATGATCAAGGTTTTTGAAGGTGCTTTCAGGCACTGCGAATGCCCAGCCTTTGCTCTGAGGTCTGGTGGTTCTGCTATGCACTGATTCTGCCTTGCTTGCTGCCTGCCAAACGAATGATCGCCTAACAACTGCAAATCTGCCTGAGCCCTTCAAAGCTTGCACTGATTGGTAAAGCTGGTCATTGAGGCATAGTGCAAGCTCACTCACACATACACAACCACACCCACATCATGCCCTGCTGCAGCTGCAAAATGAGGTCACAAGCTGCCAGGCCCTGCTGGCTGCGCTGGAGGGGGAGGTGACGGCGCTACGGCAGCAGCTGGACTCTGTAAACGCGCGCAGGGATGCGCTGGAGCAGGAGCTGAAGGAGGCCAATGCAAGCCTGCAGGTGAGGAAAGCCTGGCATACAAGGAGTTGTCACTGAGATCTGTGTTACTGGGTCCAATGCTTGAATAAGCAGCAGGGTAGGAGCTGAATGAGGCCAATGCAAGCCTGCAGGTTAGGGAAGGTTGGTGTGGCAGATGCTTGCTCAAATTCATGCTAGTTGTTTAACATTGGGCTGAACAGAGAACTGAGGGAAGCTATTGCAAGCATGAGAGGCAAAGGAGGGTGCTCTGGGTGAATGCGTTGCATTTTCCAAGGGAGTTACCTATAGGGTATATACAAACCCTAGGGCCTGGGCGCATTAGTGTGTTCGTGTGACATGGAATTGATGCGCGAATGTGCACAAGGAAAAGCTCAAGCATGCATCAGACATGAATATGGCTGCCCGCAAACATGTGTATGTGTCCAGGCATCCATATTGTGCAGAGGTGCCTGCATGCGCACGAAGAAAGTTGCATGAAACAATGCTTTCACACACAAGACGCACACATGCACACGTACACGTATGCGCATATGTTCTTGCTTTTTGTCTTCCTTCATGTTTGTTACGTAACCTGCCTATTGTGTATTTGCAGGCAGCACGGCAGCAGCTGGAGGCTGTGACTGCGCAGCTTCAGTCCGACAGCGCAGCATGGGCTGAGGAGAGGACGCAACTGCAGGTGGGCAGCGTTGTTTGCTGCTGCCACTGCTGCTTCTGCTGCTGCTGCTGCTACTGCCTGTACTCAGACACGTGCATGCCTGTGCGTGTATGCAAATACACATGAGTATGTGTGTGTGTGTGTGTGCGCGCGCACACGCAAGCTTATGCTTTTGTGTTTGCATGTATGCAAGCTGTTCATTTAGCCTTCTCCGTCTGCCATGCTTGCAGAGTTCTGGTGCCTATAATGCCTACATTGTTGTTGTGTAAGAACACGGCAAAGCCTCAAACACAACGGTGGTGGTGATGTGCACCTCTTGTGTGAGAGAGTGAGCCTGGGTGCTCCTGCATGGCACCAACACCTGCAAACTGTGTCCTTGGCATCCACACAAGGAATGGCAAAGACAAGCGTTGACTCTGTTCCACAAGCATGAGTAGCAGGGCAAAATGTTTGTAATTTATCATTTACTTAGGGAGTCATACCTGAGGCTTAGGTAGTAATCAAAGCCTGATGATTGCTTGCTGGGAAGAGCACGTGCAAACATGAGTCTCTACCATGGTACTGTGCAGGAGTGTGTGGGCAGGAATGTGCTGCTTCAATGCAGGGAGAGAACCCCCCAAAAAACGCGTCCTGTGCATTTCGACACACAAGTATACAGGGGTGTGGACGACCTGCGCAATGCAGCATGTCTCTACAAGAGCAAAAGTGTGCATGTAGAACACACGGCACAAACACATTCAGCATATGTGCGTCTTTGTTGCGCAGGAGAGCGTGGACACTGCTGTGCAGCGCGAGGCTTCTTTGCAAGAAGAGAAGCACGCGCTGAAGGCGGCACTGTCCGCTGCCATTAGCCAAAAGGAAGAGGCAGAGATGGGGGTGGCGCAAGGCGCGCGCGAGTTGGCGGCGCTCAACAATGAGTGCATCAACCTAAAGCACCAGGCACGTGGCCACACACAGGAGCACAAACGCATGTGTGCTAGTGTGGATTGTGTGTGTGTGTGTTTTAAATGCATGTCGATGTAGCAGCATGAGGTGCGTGCAACCTGACTGTGCTTGATTTATACGTGCGTAAATGTCAATAGCATGCTTTGAAGATGAGCGAGTGTGTTTTGTGCCTTTGAATTCATATCGTGTCCTGTCGATCTCAAGTCGGTGCAGTGCCTGGTGGGCCCTGCTACATGTCATGAACATGTCATGTGATAAACATGTCAAGATCAGATCATGGTGTAATACGTGTGCCACGAGGTGAAGAATTTGGAGGGGGGTGTTAGCTAATTTCTTAGGTATTCAACGCTCCTTGGCTGTCACTCACAGATTCATCAGGCTGATCTGCCATGGCTCTGTGTCCTGACCAGGTGGAATTCATGTGGAGGGCACTCAACATTCCCTTGCTTTCACACTCACACAATCGCGTGGCTGATCCGCCAGTACTCCTTGCATTGCCCAGGTGGAATTAGTACGATCATCAACTCAACACTCCCTTGCTGTCGTACTCACATGTTCAAGCTGATCTGCAGGTGATCTGAATCTTGACCAGGTGGACTTTTGTATGTTGGGCACTCATCCAAAGGTCCCTTTCCTTAATAATTTAATATTCTTGGCCGGCCAACAAGTAGCAGCTGGTGAGCGCGCAGCTGCCAGGATGCCGTCAACTCCCTTGCTTTTTTGATATCACACATCTACCAAGGGGACTTGTCAGTGCTGTGTGCTTCATCCAGGTGGACTTTGTGGCCGGCCAGCAAGCAGCAGCGGATGAGCGCACGGCTGCCAGTGATGCTGCCCTCGCAGCAGCACGCGCAGAGCTCAGCCAAGTCCAGCAAGAGATCGGTGGCAAGGATGAGCGGCTCGCCGTGCTGGAAGGTGCGCACAGGCTTGCTGCCCTACCATGCTGTGTTAGCACACTCAGTGTAACAGGCTCTTCACAGGTGGCTTGGACAGGAATGGACATGGAGCTGCACTGTGAATCCAATAAATGAGGTGCCAGGCGACGCTGGCTGGCAGCATGTCGTGATGTGGTGCAGAGCATGTCGTGATGTGGTGCCGTGGTGCAGACCCTGTTCACACCAGCGCATGAATTGAGCTGCACACCGCTGCAACCCATGCACACACTGTGTTCCATTGCTGCCTTCTTCTTGTGCTGCCTGCGCAGGCGAGTTTGCTGCCCTGAAGGAGGTACTGGGCGATGCCGGCGGGCAGCGTGACGTCGTGCAGAGCCTGCTGAGCCGCATCTCCTCCTTACAAACAGCGGTTGCCACGGCAGACAGCACGCGCCGCAAGATGCACAACGAGCTGGTGTCCATACGTGGGAACGTAAGTGAGGCGCTGTTTGCTGCTTGCAACACGTACACACACACGCACAAGCGTGCACACACACACACACACACGCACACACACGCATGTGTACAGCTGGTATGCATGCAAAGAAAATAATGAATGTGATTGTGGCGCTGAAACTTGCACACACACACACACACACTGCAACGTGCATGCACAGATCCGTGTGTACTGCCGTGTGCGGCCCCATCCCACCCCTGTCCTGCGCTGCCTGCCGGACCAAGTGGGGGTCAACATCTGTGTGGATGGCAAGGAGCATGGCTTCAGCTATGACCGGGTGTTCCAGCCAGGGGAGAGTCAAGTGGAGGTGAGCACACATACATATATGTCATGTTCTGTACAAGTGCGCATTCATTGACGTGGATGAGCGGAGCCAAGGAGCGTCGCTCAAGCTGTAAGCAAAAGGAGGTGTGCAGTGCGCTGTGGTGACATGCGCATTGACTTTGAGGCGTGGACTGCAAGGAGCATGGCTCAAGCTTTGAGCTGTTGGTCTAGTCTGGAAAAAGCCAGGAGGTGGTGTCCTTGTCTGTGCTGTGTCCAGATCTGTGGCTGTGAGCACTGTGAAAGTTAGGTTGCTTTGGCCGTCACTATGACTATATTCAGAGGTAAGGGAAGGTGTGATCATGAGCTTTTGGGTGTCTTGATCCATGCATGAGGGTAACTGGGTGTGAAGATGTCTTGATACATGTATGCATTCGAAAAGGAAATAAGCTGTGGCTGCAATTGAATGTCTCGGCGGATTGAGGAGACCATAATATTATGGTCTCTTCAATTGTGGCGCCGATGCATCATCCGTCCAGTAAGCCTGTTTGTCGTCTTCTTTATCATTGCTCTATCCCGACGTACATGCTCCTGCTGCTCCTCCTTCTCTCCCTTAAATATAATATAACCTTATATATAAAAGGTTTTTGTGTCGTCAGAGCTCGTGCAGTCCCTACCCTGGATGTCTGCCATACACGCACTGTCGCCCACAACCTCGCCGTGCTTTCCCCTGCAGGTGTTCTCCACAGTGTCAGAGCTGGTGCAGTCCGCCCTGGATGGCTACCACGTATGCCTGTTCAGCTACGGCCAAACGGGAGCTGGCAAGACATACACCATGCAGGGCGGTACATCACCAGAGCAGAGGGGCATCATTCCCCGCAGCGTAGAAAAGGTGTGGTGCGCTCTGTGTTGCACTGTACACCCCGACAAGCGCAAGCTTGCAAGCTTTGACTCAAACTCGGAGTCCTGTTGCTCTGGTGATGTACCGCCCACAGAGAATCTCTAGTAGATCGTATGGATCCCTGCTTGTTTTGTGGAAGGGAATGACGGTGACAATGCGCGCCACCTCACACCACAAAAATCAAGGCAGCCCCTGAGCAGCCTGGCAGGGGTTTGGTGTCCTCCCTCTGTGGTGGAGGAGGTGCATAGCCCTTTGGGCCGGTGTGTCTCCTTTTCAGTAATGTGTGTAGGGTGTGTTTTCCTGAGTGTTATCACTGCCTGCATGTTTTCTTTTCCTGTTTCCTCTGGGGCCACCTGGATGTGGAGAAGGAGCTGGCGCATTGCAGGGTGTTGCAGGATTCAATGTGCAGCGTATGTGTGCTCTTGAGGACAGGAGTGGAGAGAGAGAGAGAGAGAGAGAGAGAGAGAGAGAGAGAGAGAGAGAGAGAGAGAGTAGCAAGTATTCAGGGTCAATGCTGAGTACTGACCATCACAGCCTCATGAGCCTGTGGATATGAAATCCTGCTGGTCTTTCTGTTTCCCACCTTATGTTGCATCTGCCATGCAGATCATATGCAGTCATCATAGTCATTGATTGAACATTGGTTTGCCCGTCCTGGTCATCAATGCGCGTGCACGCTGATAAGTTGATTGATTACACTTTGCATATGCTCATACCTGACACACACTCGAACACGCACTCAAGCATACAGGTACACCTTAACAGCTCTCAGCTGGCTTTTACTTCAAGCATTAAATGCGAGAAAGAGGCATTTTGGTACCTCCCTGTTCCTCCCACAGCTCTCAGCTCCCTTGCCTGTGTTCCTTCTGTATGTGACACACTTAAAAGATTCAGTGGCAAGAGTACGTGTCCTACACATGAGCTAGTCTCACATGCCATTTTTCCAAATCAGTTTTTGGTTCCGAGCCCAGCGTATTAATATGAAAAAGACACCATCATGTGTGATTATATGTCTTTGCCTTTGTTCCTGCCCAGATTTTGGACACCGCCCACAAGCTGAGGGAGCAGGAGTGGGAGTACAACATGGAGGCCTCTTTTGTGGAGGTATACAACAACTCACTGCGGGACCTTCTGGGGGGGCCTAACGCGCCATTCATCAATGACCAATCAGCCATCAAGCACGATAGCAACGGCGGCCACACACACGTGGCAGGCGTGAGCAGGGTAAGAGCAGTGCAAATTTCAAAGGCAGTGCACGCTTCAGAGGCGGGGCGATGCGTGAGCAGGGTAGGGTAGCAAGGCAGTGCTAGCTTTGAAATATAAAGGTGGGAGCAGGCATGAGCAGGGTAAGAGAACAAGGCAGTGCAATTTGTAAAGCAGTGGAAAGGCAGGGGCAGGTGTGAACAGGGTAAAGGAGCAAGGCAGAGCTCATTCAAATGTTTAAGGTGGGTCTATGTGTGAGCGGTATAAGGGAGCAAGGCAGTGCAACTTCCAAAGGCGGTGCAATCTCAAAGGCAGGGGCAGGCATGAACAGGGTAAGAGAACAAGGCGGTACACTTTGTAGAGCAGTGGAAAGGTAGGGGCAGGTGTGAACAGGGTAAAGGATGAAGACGGTGCTACTCCAAATTTGTAAGGTGGGGCCAGGTGTGAGCACTGGAAGGGAGCAAGTGGAACTTTCAAAGGCAGGGGCAGGCATGAATAGGGTTAGGGATCAAAGCAGTGCACATATCAATGACGGGAGTAGGCATGAGCAGGGTCAAGGATTAAAGCAGTGCACATATCAATATCGGGAACAGGCACGAGCAGGGTGAGGGAATAAGGCTGTGCAAATGTCAAGGGCGCGGCAATGCGATAGTGCTCATAGGTCAATAGAGTGAGGAGGCTGCTACATAATACCACTTTGGGCACGTTAACAAGGCTTCACATTAAGCATTTTGGCCGAGCTGTTCGTGTGTTTTTTCTTCACAACCCCTTTTATAGAATCAGTTCAACAGGAGTGCAACACTTCATCAGTAGACCTTAATTTGGCTTCACACATACAAACGCACACACTCACTCACACACAGGTGGCTGTTCCAGACATGGAGGCTGCAGAGGTGCTGATCCGGCGCGCCAGCAGCAACCGCGCCTGCGAGTCCACCGCCATGAATAGCGAGTCCTCACGCAGCCATGTGGTGTTCATGCTGTACATCCATGGCATGCACCCGCCCTCTGGCACGGACCTGCAGGGCTGCCTGTGTCTGGTTGATCTGGCAGGAAGGTGGGTGGTGAGGGTGGCGTGGCTTGGGTGTGGTTGCAGGGCTCAGAAACCAGGCAACAGGTTAAGTGTTGAGCCCCAATGCAACAGGTTAGGTCTCAACGCAGCAGGTTGAGCGTTGAGCCCCACAGCAGCAGGGCTGCCTGGTGGGACTTTTGGGACTGGCGGGAAGGTAGGTGGTGAGGGGTGGTGTGACTCGGGCGTGGAAGCGTGGCTCAGGAGCAAGCCCACAACAAATCACGTCGCAAACCTCCGCAAAGATGCAATCGGTGCTTGCTCTCTGGGATGTGAGAGCCTGCTGCAAGCAGACACCTCAAGCGAGTTGTTGAATGGGGTTGGTGATCCATGTCTTATGGTCGGACTTTGTAATTGGATTCGTGGTCCAAGGTTTGTGGATAGGCCATACCCCAAAGATCCACAAGGTCGTCTTTGCCTGCTTTATTTTAAACAATGGATACCCAGAGCCTGCGTCCTGGGCTGGCCCTCAGCCCAGCAGCAGGGGACCTACATTCTCAGATTTCTACTTCTTTAGCTACCAGAGCGCATGCCAATGTCCGATGCTGCAAATTTGTTAAGAATCAAGTAAGCGTTTGACTGTAGCCATGCATAGCTCTATATCTAACTATTTCCTACTTTCTTGCCTCCCACGCAATGTGCAATAGATGAGGTTGATGGATGTTGTGAGTGCCTGGGCTACAGCCGAGCAGGCGGCTCCTTTCACCTTCAAGTTTCTTCCTCTCTTGCGTTCTGAACGACAGCCAGAGATGTTTCTATCGTGCCACTGATGATGATGATGATGATGATGATGATGATGATGTGTGCGTGGTCCCCAGTCATGCAGGTGGCCCACGTTCCTTCATCTGTTTCCTTTTTTCCCTGCCAGAGTACTGTGCAATCAACCAAAGTGATGGATACTGTGAGCGCCTGACCGCAGCCGAGCAGAGGACCTGCGCCCTCAATGTCCTCTTTCCTTGCCATTTGAACCATGCGCAATGAAACACACGTTGCATCGTTCTGATGGTGATGAATGCAGTGAGCGCCTGGACCGTAGCCAAGCAGAGGACGCCCGCAAGAAGGAAGCGTGTGCCATCAACCAGTCGCTGAGTGCATTGGGGGACATCTTTGCGTCCCTGGCCTCCAAGAACGCGCACGTGCCCTACCGCAACTCCAAGCTCACCTACCTGCTGCAGGTGCAAAGTCAGCTGGGCATTGCAGTGTGTATGTGTGTGTCACTGTCTTTGCGGCTAATGAATGCACCCCTGCATGCACAGAGGCTACGCACCCATGGCCGAGCAGAGCTCCTGCATGTAAAACTTGTGCCGCTCCTCTTGTGTGCACGTCCCAGCTTACAGAACGCATTTGCCTGTGTCTCTATTGAAAATGCTGGCATCTATTTTATAAAGAGATAGACCACTCTTTGGCCGGGTCTCTACCATCAATGGTCCATGCCATCGATGATCCCACTCAACTGCGTGCTCTTCTCACAGCCGTGCCTCGGCAGCCAAGGCAAGACCCTTGTATTGTCGACATCAACCACGAGCCCAATGTTAATGTCGATTTATTGCCTGCTCATACAGCCATGCCTCGGCGGCCAAGGCAAGACCCTGATGTTTGTCAACATCAACCCCGAGCCTGCCTCTGCCCACGAGTCCCTGTGCTCCCTCAAGTTTGCTGCCAAGGTCAACGGCTGCGAGACGGGGGCCAAAGGTGGTGCCAGGCGCCATGCCAGTGGCGGTGGGAGTAGCCTGCTGCCTTCGCAGGTGTGCTTTTTTTGGTGGGGTTGGAGTTGGTGTGATCTGCAGTGCCAAGTGAGTGTATTGCTGGAGCTGTTTGGTGCATGATGATCAAAGGCAGGGCCAGGAGCAAGCAGCAGTGGAAGCCTGCTGCCTGGGTGGGTGAGTAATGAAGGTATTGCAAGGTGAAATAATTGAGATTTTTCAACTCTCTATGATCATGTTTTTACTCAGTGGACTCCTTGGATGAAGACCACTGCACTTCAGTTCTTTGTTAATTATTTCTAGTACCGTACAAAATGTATATCATCCTGCAAAAATAATGTTTTTGAGGGGCGGGGGATGACTGCGGGCACCTGAAAAAATTATTATTTTTGAACATGCGGGAATGTGCATGAAAGTGAAATGATGATTTTTTAATATTTGTTTGGGGCATGAGTTTGGAAGCGCCGGTGGGGCGTCGACAGCTAGGAACAGGACGCTTTCTGAAGCCCCCTCCCAGTGAGCAAGAGCTGCAGCAGCAATAGGTGGCACAGGCCAATGAGTTTCAGCAGCTGATTTAGCAGCTGAGCAGGTCTTCATATTTAGGAGCAGCGTGTGCACCTTTCATGCGCTTTTGGACATCCTTCCTTTGAGTGCAAGGGATCCTTGCAATCCTTGCAAAATTTGCATGCTGGCCAACCCTTGCAGATTTTTACATGCAGGAGAAGCATGGAGCATGTAAATGCAGTACTTGGGGCAAAAGGGGGCTGATTGCGGGAACATGCGGGAAACTTACAGACAAAAACTGAGGGGGGTGCTGGATTAAGGCGGGATCCATGAAATAATTATTTTTTAAGGGGTGCGGAATGATCCACATTAGGTACGGCAATTCAAAACAACAAGCACTCTTTGAATTTTAGAAATACAATGCGATACAAGTTACGTTCTGGTTTACACACTTAAGCAATTTCACTTAAAAGTATATACATGTGTGAACTGCACAGGCTGACTGTGCTTGATAGGGGTTAGGTTGGGGGGGGGAGGCTTAAGCCCTGACTCATTTTTCCCAGCTTGTTCAATCAGTCTGTGTGCTTGGTTTGCGGGAGGCTCACGGATTGGCTGCTGAGGCAACTTCCTCTCCTTTGCTGCAAGCCGTTTGACCATGCAGGCTGGACGATCATCCTCCCTTTGACCAGGAACTGATGCATTCTAGCTGCACTAATCTCCCTAGTATATGCAGGCGGCTGCCCCTGTGCCCAAGCATTTCAGCCCATGTTCTTCCTCAGGTCAATACAGTCCAACCGCCATCAATTCCATGGCATCAAGCTTTTCTTTTCAAACCGCAAGATGGGAGAAAGAAACAACGTATTATGTGTGCTATGTGGACAGCAACAGCAGAGCCCAAGTACTTCTACGTGCATAAGCCCCTGAAGTGAACCCGACAATAATCACCATAATTCCTACAGGACATTCTCACCTCTATGATATCAAGTAAACCATTTCCACACTTTTGCAGATGGCGGCGGGCGAGCCCAAGCGCTTCAGCCTGCCCGGGCCCCCCAGAACCTCTGGCATGAGTGGTGCCATCACCCCACGTGGCACTGGGAGCGATGCCCATGGGGGCATGGGGAGTGGGCCTAAGCGGCAGAGCTTGTACGCAAGTACAGGAGGTGCATCTAGCGCGAAGCGGCCACCACCTGCTGGAGGGTGCCCACCAGCCAATGCTGCCAAGCGCGCGCGCCACTGATCCCGCCAATCAATCGAGATCACTGATCCATCAGATTTACTGGTTCAATCACCGGTCGCACCAATGCCGCCAAACGCGCACAGCACTTCTCATCAAGACAGGATGTGCAAACTGTGAGGAGAGGGGGGGGGGGACGGTCTGCATTTGTGTGATCATGAAGGCTTACCTCTGACGGGTTGTTTCCTTATTAAACGTAGGGGCACAAGGGGAAAGGTGGGAGTGGATGGCAGTGTGCATGGTGCTGCTGAGGGATGCCATGGTTCCAATATAGGTTGGAAAGAGCGAGTGAGGCCTATCCTGATCATTTTGCCTGGGAAGGCAATTTTAGTTATCAGGTGCTGCTTTTTTTGAGTGCTTGATGCTTGCAGAAAAAATGGCATCCTTACAAGGCTGAGCTCATTGTGGGTGTGATGTTTGCACAGTTTCTTTTCCTTTGTAAATCGCATGTGAAGTGAAGTCACTCCTGCAGTGCAGGTTGTTTCTGTACGACCCTCTTTCCTGGCCTGGATGCTAAGATAGGCACATGATGGTATTGGCTCTTGTGGATTTGCACTGTCAACTGATGGCCGCTCAGTGCTCAGTTGCCTTCTTGACCCATTGAGATTTCAAGCACAAGCATTAATTCCATCTGGGGCCTGATTGTTTCCTTGAAAGCTAATTCATTGTACATATTTTTTTCATTATGGCTTGCCTGTATTCTGCTCCCTGCAGTTCATCTAAATTCAACATGTTTGGGGCAAAGATCCAGGAGGTTTGATGGAGGTTATGCTTTCTATTGGATGGTTGATGGGACAGGAAGGGAAAATAAACGAAAGTTTATAGGCAGTTGAAACATTCCCTACACAAGTGAGGGAAGAAAAGTATCTGGGCAGCAAATCCACTATACATTAATAGGAAGGAAAAGAGGACACCATTAATGGCCAAGGCAACGTGTACCCCCATTCTCCAAGAGTGGCTTTTTAGAGAAGGAGGCAAGTGAGGGGATCAGGGAGGCACTAGCTGTATCCCACGCCTCAGGTTGATCTTTGTTGAGGAAATGTTTAGGTCAGCGGATCAAGTGCACAAGTACCAGTGGCTGCTGCGGGTCGGAAATTCCTCCTCACACCTGTAGCAAGGGTTACAAGGGGGTTGGCCTACAGCCCGAGAATCTGGCTGATCGGCTGCTGGTGAAACATTCTCATCCAGCATCAAAATTTGAAAAAGAAAAAAGAAAAACCACGTAGGCAGAGAAAACTCTCCTTACACCAATTAAGGAAAGAGAGACACATTGGCTCAAAGAGCCGTGAGCCTCCCTCACCAGAAGATGAGAGGGGAGTTAATGTGGATCAGGTGGGTTTCTGGCAGCACGCTGCTCCAGGGCAAAAATTCAAAATTTGAAACCAGTTCAGACAAAAGTTTTGAAAATCTGTGCGAGTCTTGATTTAGAAAAGCACTTGACCTCGAAATCAGTCAAAATGTGAAAGATCGCCAAGAAAGGAATATAATCAGTGTTTGGAAGCTGGGCAAAAGTATGTAATGGTTTAAAAGATCAATGAACAGATCCTTGTATTTTCTGCGCAGCTCACACAACTCACAGCAATTGCAATAGGAAAGAACATGTTTCTCGTCCTGGACTTCAGCACATCCACACTTATCACAAGTATTCGAACCACCCAACCATTTACAGGATTCGACCTTTAAGCAGTGGGCACGGAGCCTAAACCTACTCACATTCCTCATGACTCAGTCATGGAAGGAGGCTCCTTTATCCAGATCCTTAAAAAGATATGATGGGGTACAGAAGGGTGTGCATGCTGTTTGATTCAAAGGTTTTCCACACCAACGATGGTAAGTCATTGCTTTCCTGTTCACCTCTCGGGGACACACCTGTAGCTCTTGGGGCTGTGGCAATATAGTGTATAGTATTTCTTTGGCAAATTGGGCCTCGGGTTAGCAATCCTAAAAATGTTTTGCTCAAACCGGAGCTCTCACAAAACTGCGCTCACAGCAACCTTTTTGGTTATTATACAATCCATTTAATCAATTGAGATTGATGGTAGATTTAGATTCAGATTTACATGGGGGACCTTCAGCCAGACTGTTCGGCTGATCGGCCTGTGACTGGTCCTCAACAGTCAACACAATGTCCATTAGCTCAGAAAAAAAAGAGAAAAGCTTGTTGTTGTGGTGCAAGAGGAAACCAGAAACATCCTGGACACTGGCTTGTTGTAAAAAAGGTTGCTCCATTGAAAAATCACCAGAGAAACAGTTGAACAGGTAAGCATACTTTTTCCTCATCTTGAGTTTCATTACAAGGACAGTGATCACACAAAAGAGCGTTCCGAGTATCCCAAGCCGCTGTCTCCACCTTCAGTGCGTGTGCCCTAAGTCTGAAACGGCTAACATTCCTCATGATATGTTGAGACAAATCCAAATGCATGTGCTGAGACATGTTGAGACAAAAAATGCATTGAGACATGTTTATATAAATCCAAGTGTATTGATGCTAGAGAGGCAGGATTTATCAGGACTGAGGACCCTTCTTTTTGTGGGCAGTTGAACGGCACAGATTTCCGACTAACCTGCTCTCGTACCTTCAAATAATTATCTCGACTTCTGGCATTTATCAAATCAACTCCAATTGCAACCCTAGCCATTCAGCACCATGAACCGACATTTCCGTTGCAGTTTGCCTTGCTTTTGTCATCCGTCATATCTCTCAACACATAAAACTTATGCTTTGGATCCAGAGTTACCAGATGTGAAATGTCAAGTTCTTCCCCCACTCCCGTCTTGGCAGATGGCAACATAGATACCAATGCTGAGCCGCAGCTCAAGTTTGAAGCCTTGCATGGAGACTTGGACAGGATCCTACAGGATGAAACCATCAGCTGTTTATGCTTGTCTGACAAGATCCTCACCCTGGGCACGGAGGAGGGAAGAGTGCATGTTTTGGACTATTGCGGAAACCAAGTGAGCTTACTCAGTGTGTATTCATATACATGCACAGCTGATGTGAATAGATGAGATAAGAGAAAAAGCGAGCATGCGTGCAAAACTAAATGAACCAAACTAATTGCGCGCGCGCGGACACACACACACACACACACACACACACACACACACACACACACACACACTCACATACACACACACTCACATACACACACACAAACACACGCACGCACACACACACACACACACACACACACACACACACACACACACACACACACACACACACACACACACACACACACACACACACACACACACACACACACACACACACACACACACACACAAACACACGCACGCACACACACACACACACACGCACACAATACACACACACCACATACGCAACACACATACATGAGCACACACACACACACACGCACGCACACGCACACAATACACACACACCACTTACACAACACACATACATGAGTACATGCACACACATGAGCACATGAACACACACACGCACTTCACACACACACACACGCACACGCGCGCACGCACACTCACACACGCACACGCACACACGCGCGCACACACACACGCACACACACACACACACACACACACACACACACACACACACACACACACACACACACACACACACACACACACACACACACACACACACACAAGCAGGTGCGGTGCTTCGTGCTTCACAAGGCTCGTGTGAACGAGCTGAGCATTGATGTAGGAGAAGAGTGTGTGGCCAGTTGCTCAGATGATGGCAGTGTGTTTGTCATGGGGCTGTGTGGCGATCTCAGCCTCAAGCATGAACATGGCAAACCTGTCAAGGTGGGGCTGTGCAATGTCACAAGAAAGTAGAGAAAAGGAAAAACTATAGGCAATGCCAAGCCAAGGCTAAGCACTGTCACATCCTGCATTTTGAACTGGCAAACAGGGCTCGCGGAGCCTTGGCATTGCTTGTATGTGCTGCATGCATGCCAAAAGGGAATCCTTAAGCCAGTCCAGTCATGAATAAGACCCTTGAGCACACACATGCACACACCCAACACACGCGCAGCACTTGGTGTTCAATGATGCCATGCCCGCTGCTTTTACACATTTGGGGCGGGGGGGAGGGGGCATGTTTGTTTCAGTGACCGTAAACAATAAGTATGCTGGGTCCTTTTTTCAACCTCTGTATGCTTGTTTTGTGCATAATGTTTGTTGCATGTTGAGTGGTTGTGTTTCACTTTGTGGTGAGCAATCATGAAATCAAATACTGCATGGGGTCACGTGACTGTGCAACCAGGCCTGGCCAGGGCAAGGGGGAGCGCATCAAGACAGGCCTGCTGCTCCTGCAAGAGTTTGTGCATGTGCAAGCAGGAGGTCAGGCAGTCTGTGCACATGTGCAGAAGTTCATGCACTGACCTCAACCAGGAACTGCCCTCTCTTTGTTTTCTGCCCAATGGCCTTTTGCGTGGACACATGCACACACACACACACACACACACACACACACACACACACACACACACATACGCACGCACAAGCACATGTGCACGCACACGGCAGGGGCCATCACGCCACAACTGCACCGAACAGTGTTCTTTCTTGCATATCACCCGGTGCCTCCCACTTTGACATCCCCGCAGGCCATTGCAATTGACCCACGCTTTGCGACTCGGAAAACCAAGGAGTTTGTGGCAGTCAATGAGGCTGGCGTGGTGCAGCTCAGCACCCAGGTGCGTCCTCTTCTGGAGTTTCTGGCATTTAACGAGGCTGGCGTGGTGCTTATAAGGAGTTTGTGTTTATAAAGAGTCCATGAGGCTGGTGTGGTGCAGCTCAGCACCCACATGTGTCCTGTTGGCCAATGCACGAGTGCAATTACAATGTAGTGGGTGCATGGCTGACTGATGTGCATGCGTTACTGAGATGTTACATTCCAAGGCTCTGCTACTTTCCTCTAAAGAATTTCCAGAGTTGCATGTGCACCTGTGGAGCGAGGACAAGCACAATCCTTCACAAGCTATTTGGCTCCCTTTTCAGCCTTAATCACACATAGGAATGCTGTTAAAGACAGCTGGGCTCAGGTAAGGAAGTAGCATGCAAGTTGTCCTACATGTGTCAAGGCTCTCTCTCTCTCTCTCTCTCTCTCTCTCTAACTAGGGATTTTCAGGTTGCTCTCTCTTTCTCTCTCTCTCCCACACACACACACGCACGCACATGCACGCACGCACTTACACAGGGCTGGTTGGGACGCAGTGATTACGCGCTGGGAGGCCACATGGCCCCGGGTGTTGGAACAGTGGTTGGCAAGGCTCAAGTGGTGCGCTGGTGGAAGGACCTGGTAGCGTGGGCATCTGACTCTGCTCTCGTGGTACGCTTGACCTTATATGTCGTTTGTTCTATGGCCATGTTGAAGTTGTGAGCTCTGATCCTTTCCTGTGCACTGAATAGTTTGTAAGGCCCAAGTGGTGCGCTGGTGGAAGGACCTGGAAGCATGGGCACCTGACTCTGCTCTCGTGGTACCCGTGACTTTTTGGTGTGTGTAGAGGAACCTGTTTGCGATTTATTTGTGAACTAGGGCTCCATGTGGGGGGGCATGTGGGTTCCACTGGAAAATAAGCTGTGCTCTGCTCCCAATATTGAGGCAGACAGGCAGCAAATGGCTGATGGGGTACATGGCTGATGTGGCACATGGCTGATGATGTAAGGCGCACAGACAGGCAGTGTTTGGGTGACGTGACTTGAGGTAGCGATGATGGTTGTGGTGGATGTGATTGAATTTCATGGCTGATATGATACATGCGGTGTAAATTGTATTACATACATGGTGGTCTGCTGATGTGGTACATTGCTTTTGTGATATCAGCAAACAGGCAGGCAGGCGAGCATGTGGCTGAGGTAATGAGTTTTGGATTGCAGGGGTTGAGCATTAATGTAAGGAAGCGCGTGCTGCCATCATGAAAGGTTCACTGACAAAAGGAGGCAGTTGAAACGTTTTATTAACCAACTGAGGTACAGGATCATTCATCCAATAAGGGACAAAGGACATTGAGGGCTGAGGCCCCCTGAATCCTAAAGGTGATTAGAGACCAGAAGTGCCCAAAGAATTGGCAGGGATGAGTTGAATATACGTCCCTGAGAAGGAATACTTGCGCTGGCTAGTGGACTCGGTTGTTTGCTTCCACAGGGGTAGTTCTGCATAATGAACCTTTTCCCTCTTGTATCCTACACACACACACACACACACACACACACACACACACACACACACACACACACACACACACACACAAGCAAAAGCTATGTTTTGTGCACCCGGAGGTGGCCCCCATATTGCATGCTGGCACCTCTTGATTCAGTTTTTTTGCCTGGCCCACATTGCAGGTGTACTGCATGCTGCAGCACCGCCTCATCTGCACCATCAGGCGGCCAAAGCTGGCCTCACCCCAGGCTCCAGCCTCTGGGGGTGCTGCTCAACAGGGGTGCAAGCCCTCTCTGCTGTTTGGCCAGAACAGCCACGTATACGTGAGCTGGCCGGACTGCGTAAAGGTGCGCTTGGGTTACTGGGCATGAATTGAGTCGCAGTGTGCTTGTTATTGGGCGTGAAGTGGGGTGCGGTGTCGCTGGACATACCATGTAACAAGGTGTGATGCACTTGTGTTGTTGGACAAGCAATGGGATGCGGTGCGCATGTGTTGCTGGGCATAAAATGAGATGCGGTGTCTTTGAGCATGGAAGGGGGTGCGGTGTGCCTGTGTTGTGTTGTTGGACATGAAGTGGGATGCAGTGTTGTCGTACATGACATGCAATGGAATGCGGTGCGCTTGTGTTCCTGGGAACGAAATGGGATGCGGTGCCTTTGAGCATGGAAGGGGGTGCAGGGTGCCTGTGTTGTTGGCATGACATAATATGATATGACATGCATTAAGATGCGGTGCGCCTGTATTGCTGGGCATGGAAGAAATGCCGGGCGACCATGTGCACATTTTAGGGGGCGGGGGTTAAGCAGGAAGCTCTGCTCACGCCAAGACGGGACTTTCACCAGCAGGACCTTCTTATCATTCCACTCAAGCCTGGCAGTGTTGGCCCCTTGCAAGCTCTGTCATGTGCAGTCGCTTGCAGTATCTGTCGTGTGCACTTGCTTGCAGTTTCTGTCATGTGAGTTGGTGGCAATTTCTGTCTTGTACAGTCCCTTGCAGACTCTGTTGTGTGCAATCTCTTGCAGTTTCTGTCATGTGCAGTCGTTTTACCTTTCTGTCAAATGCAGTCGCTTGCAGTCCCCACAATTCCTGCTTCATGCAAGGTGCTTGCTCACCTGACATGACCCTTCTAATTTCCGAATTCCAAATCTAACTTATGTGTGCTCCCTACACCTAAGCCTTCATACCCTAGACAAGTACTTGGGGTTGGATTGAGAGGGCTGAGCATTAAATCAAACAGGCTCAAAGGATCCTCTTTGGGCCTTTTTTACCCTCTTTGGTGCCTGCCTTGGTGCCCAACCCCTCTTACCCAACTGTACGCATTCTTCATGCAACTCACCCCCACCATTTCTTGATTTGTATGGCAGGTGGTGCGAGTGTCAACTGTGATGAGCGCAGCATCCACGTTTACCAAAGCAGAGCAAGTCTGTGATTTGCGGTTGCCCGACCACCTGATGGCCATGGTGTGTGTTTGTGTGTGTGTGTGTGTGTGTGTATGCATGTGTGCTTTTACTGTCATGATTGTTATCTTTTTTTGAAGATCATGAATCAAGCTGTTCAATTCAGCCCGGTCAACTGCATTCCCACCTCTTCTGCATTGCAACGTAAGGAACTACAGATCAGAAGATTGCTCTTGGCTGCTGGGTGCGCTTCAAGCTTAACCACCAACGCTTGCCTCCATTGTATGTGGTGCGCAGCACGCTAACTGGCATTTCCTGTTACCTTTCTCTCACAGGGCCTCTCTCCCTTTGGGCGTGACCTTGCCCTGCTGACCATCCCCTCTCAAGGCACCCAAGCGTGCGTGCAAGACCAGCAGGAGCAGCACAGCGAGGGCTCGTCACCTCAGCAAGAGACCCCAGACAGCAGCAGTCCTCAGGTAAGGCACACTTGTGCTGGTGCTGAGGAGGTGTGGTATTCGCAGCAAAAATAGGGAAAGAGCTGGTCAGTGCACTGGGATGGCACTCATTACAACACTGGTGAGCTGCTCTTCTGCTCTGTTGATGACGCAACACGCCTGCATGCAATGCCCTTGAGCATTCTGTAAGTCGGCACTGCTTCATGCAGCGCTGCTCCTAAACCCACTGGTCCTCCTCTGTGAAGAACCCTGCAAATTACCAATTTTCAAGGCCTTACACGTGTGCACACATGCAGCTGCGCATCATCACGCACAAAGGTGCCCAGCTAGCGGTGGATTCTTTGCCACTGCCTCTTTTGCCCCCCCCTCGCCCACGCACCCCACCCCCTCCCTCAACCCCGCAAAGAGCAGGACAGCCCTCCCAGCCGCCCACCCAGCAGCCCCCCCCTCTGCCCTGCTTTCAACTGGTAGGACGTTTTTGGAGGGCTTCATCGTGTTTGTTAGGTCAAAACCCACTGTGCCTGTGATTGCCTTTGCGTGTGGCGTGGGTATCGCTGAGGATGCGTCTGTTGTACAGAATGTCATGCATCCTTGATCTTCCTGTGGCTAGACCCTCACAGGGTTGAATGCCTCGTTCATATGTGATCTGTCTCTGTACGTGGAGGTGCTCTGACAACAATCCCTTAAAGTATTGGGCATTTGCACCACGTGCGTGGAGCGCGTGCACAATGCTTATTCTGAGTTGGTTTGCCTGAGTGCGTTGAATCGGTGTAGAAATCGATCCTTAACTGCTGTTTGAGAGAGGGGATTTCAGCATCATGCCCATGAAACACGGCGCGCACACACACACACACACACACACACACACACACACACACACACACACACACACACACACACACACACACACACACCTGACAAGCAGTGCCTCCACTCCCTTGCTGCTGCAAGTGCCCTGCCTGCCTCTCACCACTCGCCACGTGCCGTAGACGTGCAAGACAATTTCACTGTGATCTGTAACCTTCTTGGGCTGCAGGTGCCCTCCCTGCCTTCCACCACCACAGAGGCCACCACCAGCTACTCTTGGAGCAGAGGCCTGTCTGCCCTGGCCTCCTTACCTGCGTACGCGACAGCCACAGCCGCATCTGCTGTGGGTGCTGCAGCTGCAGTGGGGAGCAGTGGGGTCATGTTGAGTGCATCAGCAGGTCCTCTCCCACACGGGACCCCTGGGGAATCAGACCATCAGCAGCAGCAGCAGCAGCAGCAAGGCCAGCAGCAAGGCCAAAAGCAGGGAGGACCGGGGCGACTGCAGGGCGATGGGGGTTTGCCTGCCGGGCATCACCCTGGACCTCGTGGTGTTGCTGGTAGTGGGGAGCAAGGGGCCTTGCATCAGCATCAGCAGCTTGTGGAGGGAAGCGGGCCACTGGATGCGGGGGCTGCTAATGAGCTGCTCACCTTCTTCATCGTGTCTCCTAAGGTTGGTCACTCGAGAGCATGAGCTGGCCCTATCTTTGTTTGCCTTGGCCTGAGGCTGGCCCAAGCGGGTCCACATGCTGTTGTTTCCATGTTGAAGCTTTCAATGAAAGCTCCTGCTGATGTTGGTTGCGGTTATGTATTTGCGTGTTGCCACATGTTCAAGGACTGTTGCTCACTGTGTTGCCTCAGCGTGCTGTGCCCGTGAGTTCCTGGTTTGCTGTGTGTGCTTCGGGGGACCCTGCAAGGCTCCATGTGCTCCTTCTTCTAGGCCGTAGCCAGTGACTCTTTTGTCCAAAAAAACCACCTGCTGCAGACGGGCCAGCAAACAGGCGCGTTTGTGGATGTAAATTAGGACCTCCTGTACTGCGCACGGCTGCCCTCGCAGATGGTGTATGTGGCCCACCCGCGCGATGCCAACGACAGAGTGCTGTGGCTCATTGAGGTCGGCCGGTTTGAGGAGGCCCTGGACGCAGCAGAGGACGGGCTCAGGGCGTCCCACGGGCTCACCAATGGTGACATTGCTGAGGTGAGGGGACTTTTTGGTGCTCTGCCATTGTGATCATGCAACGTTCCTGATGTATCTCACAATGCAACAGAAGGCAAGAAAGTGAAACAGCAGAGGGTGGCCCCAGGGCATGCTGCAGCCTCACCAACAGTGACATTGCTGAGGTGTGGGAGCATTTTGTTGTTCTACTGCTGCAAGCATGCAATATTCCTGATGCATCTCACATTGCAAAAGAATGCAATAGAGAAATAAGGAACCAGAGGATGGGCTCAGAGCATCCCGCAGGCTCAGTGGTGATATTACTGTGGTTAGGGGATCTCGTTGCGTTCCATTGTACAAGAACACGACATTCTGATGCATCCTCTTTTACTGTATAAAAAACAGGGTTGGGTCATACGTATGTAATGCGCATGTAAACGTGTCGGGAAAAATGGTGTTTAAACATGTTTGCTTAAAATGGCTGTTTGCCAAACGTTAAAAGTACGTCTGCAGGCGGTGCCTTGCAAGCCCGTCCTGGGCCTCTCGTTTTGAGCTTCGCTGCTTCCCTTCAACAATTTCAACAGGCTGTGACCAGGTTCTACTCTGCATCGTTCTCATCACCCGTGAACGAGTCTTCCCCCCCGCTGCTGGATCCCTCCTCCTGCCCCATCTCCTCCTCCGGATGAGGATCCTCATCTGGATCCCTCCTCCAGCCCCATCTCCTCCTCCGGATGAGGATCCTCACCCTCCACAGCCATCCAAGCCTGAGCCTGCCCCAGGTGCTGCAGGTATTGGGTGCGCTCAAGCAGGAGCAAGTTGCTGTACAGCAACAGGGGGAGGTGGCAGGTTGTGAGGCGGCTCCTCCTGATGGCACAGCTTAGTGTTAATGATAATGTTAACATGCATGCTTCGCTTTGCTCTCCCCTTCTGCTTGATCAGACTCTGCCACAGTGGCACAACACTTCCACTCAAGGCCCTTATCTTTAGGCATGTTTCATGTTTATGGCCTTTGGGGATGCCAGGGGGTTGGTTCCCCTACGGGGGCCCCAACCACCTGAGACCCTCCCTCCCAAAATGGCCCTTTAGAAATCGCGTATTTACGCAATGCATGTGCATTTCACGCATTGAAACGCGTATGGCCGCCCCCAAACCCGCGTTTGACCCAACCCTGGTATTAAATCAGCATCCAAGGGTGGCCTCGGAGCATCCGCAAGCCCACCAATGACAATGCTATGGTGAGGGGATCTTGCTGCGTTCCAGTGCATAAACGCAATATTTCTGATGCATCAGCCATAACAACCTGAAAGTAAAGCACCAGGGGTGCTTCTGAGTGTCTCGTCCAAGTCTCGTCCAAGTCTTAACCAAGTCTTACATTCCTCAGACGAGGAGATTGTGCTTGCTAGAGTGGAGCAGATCAGGGGAAAGTGCAGCACAGGATCAGGAAAATAAGCATCTCAGGATGGCTTCAGAGCATCCCGTCTCACCAAGGGTTACACTGCTTAGATGTAGAGGCTGGCTTTGCTGATGTGATACAAAACAGGGGAAAGTGCAGCGCAGGAATGAGCAAGTGCTTGCTGCCACTTATCGTCTTACGGCTTGTTAGAAGTGTGTCATGTTAAAGGAAATGACCAAGCACAGCGCTCGCTGCCTCACTAAATCATTTTCTGGAGAGGGAAAAGGCACAGTGCTTGCTGCCTTATAAAACCATCCAAACTTGGGGGGAAATCAGGGAAAAGCAAAGCTCTTGCTTCCCCTTCACGTTCTTCAGTTGACCTGATGTATAGAAAGTCTGCAAAAATTCTCAAAAGTGGCTGCGCCCCGGGCCTGCCTTGGCTAACTTTGAGCAGGCTTGCTCAGGTACTTGAAGCAAGGGCATATTTCTGATGCTTTTAAGAATCCAAGAAAGACAACTGCTAGACCTTGCTGTGTTGAAGCCAAGCTTTCCTTCATTTAGTGTATACTAGTGTACAAGTTTGGCCTACGATGATTGCTGCCGCTTACGTCATTCCCCAACAAACAACCGCACTAAGTTCTCTCAGCTGGGGGCAAGAACAGGAGCCCGTATGGCTGTTTACCATTGCCTTAGAAAGGGCATGGAACAATGGGCAATGCCTGATGGCTTCAGCGTCATTGATTTGGCCGCAGCTAGTAGTTTGAGCTTAAGTGTGTGTGTGTGTATGTGTGTCCTTGCATCTCTCCTCACAGGGCAAGGACAATGGGATGGCACCAGGTGGTTTAAGCGCGGGTGACAACGATGAGGGACAAGGACCTGGTGTTGGCAGCTATGGAGTCACGAGAGAAACTTATGACAAGGTGAGCATGCACGTGTGTTTGAGGCAATTCTTTGCATGATCAAAATTTTTAGCATGTGCGCAAGGGTGAGTATGATGAGTTGTAGAGGCCTCACATGCTTAGTCATGGAGTGATAGGATATGTGTACAACAAGGTTCACATGAAAATGAAAGTGTGTTTGTAGTGTATCCTGCGTGAATCATGTCGCTGAGCGAGGGGTGATCAGGGGTCAGGATAGGAGGGGGCCTGATGTAGGCAGCCATAGAGTGGGGAGGGGAATGACATTGTGTTCCCTGGGTGTGAGTTTGCAGCATTTGGATTGAGCGCTTTCACTGTCTTCTTTGTCTCCATTCACTTCTAAGTGACAAGGCACACACAACGACAAGGTGCACACGGAATTGAAGCAGGCCTGGCCTTGTGCCAAAGTTAATTGTTGCTTTCAAAGCAGAAGTTCTGGCATGGTTCCCTGTGCAAAAGCGAATGTGTGCTGCTTACAAGTGCGCCCCGCGCCAGAGTGAGCTCATATGCTGCCGGGCGTTGTGCCTCGTGCCAAACACATTTGATGCTGCCTGTGGCATAGTTTCCTGTACCAAAGAGAGCTTGTGCTATTTAAATCCGTGCCTTGTGCCAAAGTGATCTGATGCTGCCTGGCGTTGTGCCCTGTGAGCCTACCTTGCTCTTCTTGTCCCCCTGTTGCATGTTTTGTTTGGGATGTTTTTCAAAGTGGATGGTTTGATTGCTCAGCTCTGGTCCATGCAATCGCTGCTGAGCCACAGGGCTCCTTTGAGCGGGCAGCCTCTCAAAGCCTACTGTCACACGATGGCTGCATCCGAAGGCAGCCCAGGCATGAATGGGATGGCTGCTGAACTTAGGGTCGCCTTTCCGCAGCCTCTACAAGCTTCGCCATGCGATGACTCTGCAGGCAGTCTAGGCGCTCAGATGTCTGCTGAGCTCAGGCATCTTTTGGGGCAGCCTCTTCCAGGAGTTCTCGCTCGTTGACTGAACATGCAGGCAGTCAAGGCGTTCATCAAATGGCTGCTGAGCCCAGGATCCTTCACCTTGGCTGCATTTCCTAAGACTGCTCAAATGCTGGCCGTATTGATGGTGCAGGCAGTCCAGGCTTTCATCGGGTGGCTGCTGAGCTCAGGCTCCTTTGAGCGGGCAGCCTCTATGAGCTGGCGCCTGCTTGGCAGGAGCGCCCCGGCTTGGGAGCGATGGGTGTACCTGTTCGCGCAAGCCAGGCATTTGCCACTGCTGGCGCCACACCTGCCCACAGGTTTGTGTAAAAGAATAACACACAAACAAAAAATGGCATTGCCATTCAGAACTGGCTGCAAGCATCCAGAAAGAGTCCCTCACCAGCAAAATTGCACTAGCAAGGTCTCAGCTCCTGGGAGTATGCCGTGCTCTCATGGTAGGCATTGGTCTGTTTTTTGTAAACACAAGTATGCTGCCAAGCCAGGTGTTTGCGGCTGCTGACGTTGCGGACGTGTGAATTGCTCCTCACTTCCACCCGTTTACCCGGCCAAAGACTACCTCTTGATGGCAGCAAATGCATGTATTTGTCGGAGTTGTTGGACGGTTCCTGCAGAACTGCTACAGCCTCGTTGCTATCTGTGCAACAATGCTTAACAAATTAGGCCTTCCTAGTGGGCATAGTTTGGATATTTAGCCACATCTTCAATTCCATGCTATTGCCAAGCTGTTGGCCTAAGCTGTTGTTGCTGCTTCCCACAGGCACAATAATGCAAGTGGCCTTTTGGCTTGCATAGTCTGCTCTATTGTTGCTGCCCCCCTCAGGCATCTTATTTACCATGCAAACCTGTTCTTTTCTGGTGGTGAAGCAATCTGCCTATGCTTTTATTATGGCTCCCTGCAGGCAGATTCATGTGCATGGCCCTTTAGCTGCTGTAGTCTTTCCTTCTCTTTTATTGCTGTTCCTCACAGGCAGCTCATTCATCATGCAAATTTGTTATTGCCACTTTAAGGGTGAGGCAAGGATTGGGGGGTGTTTGCAAGATTCTTGGTTTTTGACAAGTGATGCCCGCTCATCTTCCTGATCCCTACTCCAGGTGCTTGGTACCGCTCCTCTGTTTGGATAAGAGTAGGTGTCAATTACTGGCTTTGGTCTTTCATATTGCATAACCCTGCTCAAGCTCCTCATCACCATGTGTGTGTGCGTGAGCGCGCGCGCGCTATCTGAGCACACATGTGCTCTTTCTGCACTCTTTCTTGCAGAGTCGCCTCGGCTGAGGAGTGGCCTGTATGACATCGTGCTAGCCTCCCTGCTCTCCCAGCCTGAGCACCATGCAACCGCCCTCAAATTGGTAGGCAGGGCTGTCAGATGGGATGCACCCCACGGCATCAATCCTGCTTTCCCCCTCCTCTAGCATAGAGTCAAGCCCCTCTATAAGGCTTCCTTTTAACTGTCTGGCCATTATGCCTGTTTAGTGCCCTGCCAGGCTGGGCTTCAGAAGTATTACTGCTTCATTTACAAGTGCTTACCCCATGCGTACGCTGGCGTGTGCCCATGACTTGTTTGATCTGTCAGCGCAGCAACTCGTTTGCAATCCTCCATTCCTCTTCTGTTTTCAAGCAGCAGACTGGACAAGGTCATCAGGCTCTCTTGCTTCTGCCTCAGGCAAATATGCATTGATGATTCCTGGCAAAGCACCTGTTTTGTTTTCACCGTAATGTCTGTCTGTTCCTGACTTGATCTCCTGCGCCATCATCTCTGTACGGTGTCTTTCTTCCCAACGTGATCGTCTTTGTCATCATCACTGCCGTATTGTGCTTGCATGACATGCACTGTCTCCTTATGGTGTGTCTTTCCCTGACACGACCACCTGGATCATTGTCTCTGCTTAATTGTGTATTCCTCACTTGATCACCTGCCTCATCATCACCACCGCGTTGTGCTTGCATGGCCCCCCTGGCCTGTCAAATGTGCACCCTTCAGCTTGGATGAAAGAAAGAATCAGGCTGCGGACTCTGTGATCAATTATAATTAAGGTCCATTAAGTGGACCAGGTTTGCACATGGCCACCCAGCCTTTGCAGCATTCAAACGCATGTCCGCACTTGCTTTTTTCACTCACAGCCACGTGCATGGCCGTCAAGCCTCAGTTGCTGCCTCCCATTTTCAGCCCCCCTTCTAAACTCACGGCCAGAAGTGCCGGTGCATGCATAGCCGCTAAACCTCAGTGTTTGCCCCTCAATTACGTCAGCTCAACCTTTTGTTCTTCTGCTTGCGGACTTGCATGCCAGGTGCGCTCATGGCCGCCTAGCCTGTTCAGTATGCCGCAGCTAATGGAGGCAGTCGCATCCAGAATGAAGCGCCCTGGGGGAGAGAGCCGAGAGTTAGCCCTCATCATGGCTGAGCTGTATGAGCGGCAGGTAAGCTCGATCCAAACAAACCATTAGGTTGCTCACATGGATGATTCTAGTGAACCATTAGAATGGAGCGCCCCGGGGGAGAGAGCCAGGAGCTCTGGCCTTCATTGCGGCTGAGTTGAATGAGTGACAGGCGGGTGCGTTTCAAACAAATAATATGATTGCTCACATGGATGTTTCAACCGGTTTGTCTGATTGCTCACATGGATGATTCAACCGGTTCGTCTGATTGCTCACATGGATGGAGCAAATAAAACACTTGGTTGCTTGCATTGATGCATGCGGAAGTAGCGGCGGCGATTCCTTATTCGGGTACAGCTGGGAGTTTGTGTTTCCATGGCTGAATGTGCCAAGCTGTCTCATCTGGATAACAAGGTGTCCGCAGCGTAGGCACAAAGACAAGACACTCTGCTATGACTATGGCTTGAATGGTAGTGGCATAGAATCCAACAAGCACCCTGGCCAGGGAAGGAGTGTGTAGATAATCTCCAACCTCTGTCGTTTGTTTTCACCAACAGCGAGTGCTTAATTTATTTAGTGTAAAGGTAATTTATGTTGCAACACAGTGGATGATGTGTTTAAAAGCACTGTTTGTTGCTCTTCAAACCTTCAACATCTTGACAAATTATTAACAGTCTGTTGCACGTTTCCACCAACAGCGAGTGCCTGGTCTCTGAGTTAGTGGTTCTTGTAACATAACAAAGTATATGATGTGTTGAAAGGAGTGAACTTTTAATGTTCTTGCTTTCCAAGCCTTTAAGATGCCATCAATCTGAAGAATCTACGGCAAGATCACTGGCAATCAGCAACTTGAAAGCAAAGTAAGGAGATGGTTGCTTGAGACCAGGATCTTATGTTGCAAGCAAATTCCCCCATGGAGCTTCATATGCACCAGAATTGCATGCCATGAAAATACATACTTTCTGGCTCCTGGAGGGTGGAGTGCTGAGCAGGAACCCCTCACACCCTAGAATGGAACGTCCACACCAGCCCCTCCAGTGGCATGCATGGCCTGGCTTGGCTGCCTGCGAGTATTAACCCATTTCTAGAAAGAAAAGGAAAAATGTGCAGGTTGCGAAGACAATCCCCATATCAATCAAGGAAAAGAGGGCACCCAGGGCCTGGCTTGGCTACCCGCAATGATCAACTCCCCCTGCTCCGTTTTCTCACCCATGCTGCCTTTTAACTTCTCTGCAGCTTTAACTCCCCTTGCTCTCACCCACCAGTGTCACACTCCGTTCAAGTCTGCTTCATTCGTGTATGTCTTCCTAAGCTCATGTCTGTTTGTTCATGTCTGCTCGTGCCTGCTTCATTCATGCTCATGTCTGCTTTGTTCATGCTCATGTCTGTTCTCCCATATGTCTGCTCGTGCATGTCTGGCACGCAGGCGCGGCCTGACTTGGCACTTGCCACCTACTTGAATCTGAGGGAGCCTCGCGCGTTAGAGCTACTGGAGGCCGGGGCAGGGCCGGCAGGCAGAGGCGCTGCTGCACTGCTCGCGCCCAGGTGTGCAGCTGCCTCAGTGTGTTTGTGTGTGTGTGTGTGTGTGTGTGTGTGTGTGTGTGTGTGTGTGTGTGTCAAGCAGGCCCAGGTATGTTGCCCTGGTGTATCTGAGGCAAGCGGGCAGAGGCGCTGCTGCGCTGTTCGCACCCAGGTGTGTTGCCTCAGTATGGGCGGGTGGGTTGAGGGGAGGAAATGTGTGTGGATGTGGATGTGGGTGGATGAGGGACTGGGGGAGAGGTGAGGGGGTGCATGGCCATGGTTTTGGGGGTTGGGTGGGGGGATTGAAGTGTATATACAAGCACGCAAACGGGGAGTTAGGGGGTCTCAGGTGTGAGTGCTGCCTGTTTGCAAGCACCCTTGCTTCCCCCTGGGGCAAGTTCTGTCCTCCTGCCTCTTTCCTCTATCTGAGGGGAATTTCTCCTTCTGGCCACAGCTCTGTTCCTTGCAACAAATGCTGTCCAGAATTACATACAAGCATTCCCTGCCCCTGCCTTCACCGCAGCAGCTGCCATTGCTGCAGCAATTGTCTTATGAAAATAAGCTCTTGAAGAAACAAAGCTGTGTGTATCACCCTGATTTCAGGCGTACTGGTGCGGACGCCGCCACCGCGGCAGCTAACACTGCTGCAGCAATTGTCTTTTAATACGTGAGCTTTTTTGGAGACAAAGCTGTGCGTATCACCCTGCCTTCAGGCGTACTGGTGCGGACGCTGCCACCACGGCAGCTTACACTGCTGCAGCAATTGTCTTTTAAAACATGAGCTTTTTTGGAGACAGAGCTGTGTCTATGACCCTGCCTTCAGACAAACTGGGGCGGATGCCGCCACCGCGGCAGCTGCTGCAGCAGCAGGGGGCGTGGTTGGCCCGGCAGCTGTGGCAGCCTTGTTGGAGCTCAATGAAGACCGGGCGTTAGATGCGCTGGTGCGGCATGTGGAGACGCTGCCGCCTGCGCACGTGGTGGATGCGCTGCAGGTATGAAAAATCAGTGTTCCAGGATGGTCTAAAGGGCCTTTTTGGCAAGTGACAGGGCAGGAATTTGTAGGTGTGCGGTGTGTGGAGACGCAGCCGCCTGCGCACGTGGTGGATGCGCTGCAGGTGTGACTGATGAATTTGCCAGGAAGGGCTGGAGGGCCTTTTTTTCATTGACCAAAAAAGCAGGGACTTTTTTTTGCGGTGTGCTGCATGTGGAGACGCTGCTGCCTGGGCATGTGGTGGATGCGCTGCAGCTGTGACTGATGGGCGTTCCAGAATGGTCTGAAGCCTTCAGTGGAGGGCTTGTTTTTCACGATTGGAAGAATAGGAAACGTCTCCAGGTGCGTAATTTAAAACGCTGCCGCCTGCGCACATGGTGAATGCCAGGATGGTCTGTGGCCCCTCTTCGATTCATATTGGGCAGGATTCTAAGAAGCGTGCCTTAAATGCGAGCACCTTTGGCAGGAGGGGCTCAGATGGACTGACATGGGAAGCAGCAATACGTTTGTGGAAGTGCTGCCGCTTATGCGCTTGATGGACGTGCTGTTTCTTTGGCTGGATACAAGCTCAGTCTGGTTAGCTTGGCAGGGTGCTTGGACCTTTTTTTTATCACAGGAGCAGGATTCACAAGTGTGCATCTTTTGTGGGTGCCTCGGGTAGGAGGGTACTAGATAAGCTGGTGGGACGTCTGAAGATGTTGCCTTTAGCGCACAAGCTAGGAGCGCTGTCGTTTTGGCTGCAAAGTATTGCTCGGTCCACAGCGCCGAGATTACAGCCCGCAGCTTCTTCTTCGGGAAACAAAGGAAAGAATCGAAGGAGGAACCCCACCCACTTTCACTCGGCAAAACCAACATGGCCACAAACTTGTGCTGCTATTGGCAGCTGAGGAGTTGCAGCAAACCTGCCAAGGTGCTGATGCCACTTAGGTACAGGACCCCAGGATTAGAGGATCGCAGGGTTGATCAGTGGCTACAGGCCTCCAACCATTTACGTGAGTACAGATGCGACAACGAGATCACTGGATTTCGGGATTCGTCAGAGGCAAAAGGCGCTCAGTTGGGCCTGACTGCTAGTTAGCCATGCATGTTCACATGGCACGTGATACGTTCAGCACATGTGCAAGGTTCCCACCTCCGCAGGAGGCCGAATTGAACTGCGCCAGCGACGACAGCAGCACGCCCGATGGCAGCGGTGCACGTGGGGAGAGCAAAAGGAAGCATGACGCTGCCCAGCGCCTGCGTAAGTCCCTGTGGAGGTACCTTGCGGCTGTGATGGCCCAGGAGCCCACAGCGCTGTCCCCACAGCATGCGCACCTGGCCATTGTGCTGGCCGCTGAGTATGCCCCACCAGGTAGGATAGGTGGTGCACACACGAGTGCGCATCTTTCTGTGTGTGAGCATGCATACGCGCCCTTCTCCATCGCGCAAATTTCCCAACCACATACATTTAGGTTGGAGACACGTTATCATATCTCTTCTGAGCGACCAACTGTCATCCCCAGGTGCATCCTGCCAGGGCAGCTGAAAAGCTGCAGGTGTATACAGTACGCCCGAGTTTAAAAACCCCTAAGATGCCATGCTTTTGCACACGAATGCAGACGAGGGCACGCATACATGCACACGCGCACACACACATGAGCACATGCACACACGCACGCACGCACGCGCACACACGCACACATACACACACACACACACACACACACACACACACACACACACACACACACACACACACACACAGGCAGGCAGGCAAGCTGCTGGACGTTTTGTCGGACTCTGGTGATGCCTTTACTTACCGACCTGGTACCTACCCCCCTATACCTACCTGTGCAGGCAAGCTGCTGGACATGCTCTCGGGCTCGGGAGGTGCTGGCGCGCTGGTCATGCCTTTACCTACCAACCAGGTACCTGCCTCCCTATACCTACCTGTGCAGGCAAGCTGCTGGACATGTTGTCAGGATCAGGAGGTGCCGGCGCTCCGTTGATACCTCTGGAATCTGCCCTGGCTGTGTGCGAGGAACATAACATGGTGGCGGAACAGGTGAGAATTGAGCATGCTGGAACAAGGCATTAAGTTTGCCCTGGGCTAGCTGCGGTAGCATGGAACATGGCACGCAGGTGTGCAGAGCCGCAGTCTCTGCTGCAGAGCCTGCATGTGTTGCAGCGAATTCAGCTGCAGAGTGTGCTTCAGCTGCAGTGTGTAGTTTTGCTCCAATGGTTTCTGCAAAGAGCGGTTATGCTGCAGAGTGCGATCGTGCAGCAGCGATTCCTGTTGCAGAGTTTGGCAAGGCTGTGCTGTCAGGGGATGCTTCATATCAGCTCGAGGTTGCACATGATGGGGGGCGGCACATGATTGCATGTGATGGTGCAAATATGGGGGGCTTATGGGGGGCGGCATATAAATGTGGATCAGCATACAGTGCCATTTGTCACGTTTTCAAGCACAATAAAGCATCATGCAGCATTATGTTACAATAGCGCTATTCACCAAAGCCATGCCCTATGGATAAGCATGTAACATTACATGAGGGTCTCTTTTAGCGCTATATAACGCGATACACAATTTAGCGCTACAGGCCAATGCCGATCCCTAGTCATGAATGCATGTGATGGAGAGTGCAGAAACGACGGCAGTGCCTGTGATGGAGAGTGCAAAAACAATGGCAGCGCCTGTGTCGGAGAGCGCTCCAGCTAGATAATGCCTGTGATGGAGAGTGCAGAGGTGGCGGCAGCACCTGGTTGGCCATGAACGGCCACAGGAAAGAAAAGGGAAACGATGTAGGCAGTGGAACACTGTCCACATTTATTTGATGAAATGGGTCCACCAAAGTGCTACGGACCCCAAAGTGCTATGGACTGCCAGCATGGTGTGCAGCATGCAGCTGGCAGTCCATGCCAAAGTGCTACGGACCCCAAAGTGCTATGGACTGCCAGCATGGTGTGCAGCATGCAGCTGGCAGTCCATGCCAAAGTGCTACGGACCCCAAAGTGCTATGGACTGCCAGCATGGTGTGCAGCATGCAGCTGGCAGTCCATGCCAAAGTGCTACGGACCCCAAAGTGCTATGGACTGCCAGCATGGTGTGCAGCATGCAGCTGGCAGTCCATGCCAAAGTGCTACGGACCCCAAAGTGCTATGGACTGCCAGCATGGTGTGCAGCATGCAGCTGGCAGTCCATGCTAAAGTGCTACGGACCCCAAAGTGCTATGGACTGCCAGCATGGTGTGCAGCATGCAGCTGGCAGTCCATGCCAAAGTGCTACGGACCCCAAAGTGCTATGGACTGCCAGCATGGTGTGCAGCATGCAGCTGGCACGCATCCTGCTGGGCTTGGCTGCATCAGTAAGAAGCTGAGCTGTATGATCATGATCTGATGCATGGAGCACCAACCCCTTGAGAGTCTCAGTTTCTTCACCTGTGGTTTACACAGGCCATGATGGGCTGCTGGACTCCATTTGCTACTGTCCTTAGCCTGTCTGAGAATCTGTGCCATAGGGTCCTAACTTGGCCATTTCTGGGGGGGGTCTATCACAGGAAACTTGGCTGAGCCTCCCTGGCCTCACCCCTCCCAAAAATTTCTATGTACTTATGTTCTATGATTATAATGACACAATTTTGCATAGAAAGTTTTGGAAATTCAGCTTGGTGTGTGTGCTAGGGTGCTCAAAACAGGGAAAGGGGGGCATTGTGGTGCAAAATGGGTTTTTCCCACTCTACCCCGTTTTGTCAAATTTACCCTCAGGTGTGTATCAATGATATAGCAGACGCCATTGCATGAGAAATGGAGTCAATTGGTGGTCTGGCTGGGTTAGGGTGGGCAAAAACGTCTGGGGGGGTAGGTGGACCTCTGAGCCCTGACCTCTGTTCTCACTTAGGGAGCTCGTCCTGGGAGTTTGTTTTCCACATTATTTTCATATACAAGATCTTCTCTATCATAATTAGGCCTAAATTCGAATTTTGGGGTCGAAATTCTGAGGTTTTCCTGGATTTTCAGCCGAACTTTGACCAGGCTTAGATCAGTACCTAATGCACTGCTTTTTATCTTGGCACTAGCCGGCGGCGCAAAGTTATAGCAGTTCAAAGTTGCATACATGAGTTAAGACCTCTGAATCTTTGCACTTATTTCAATACAAACGTGCCAGAAACGCCAGTGTAGCCCCAGGAATTTAACTGGGATTCCAAAGCTTGATACTCGTGCAAGCTCCAGGTCTGAATGGGCAGCATGCATCCATCAAATCCTGGTCATGCAAGCATATGCCATCCATGCAAAGTATGAGAGCCTGGTTTTAAGTTAGCATTAATCCTGGAGGACACATCCTGGAGCAAGCTCAAAAGAATGGAATGCAAGAGCAAGTACAAGATGGAAAGGCCAGCAACTGCCTGCTTGCAATGGCCCGTGCATCATATGAAGTTGAGCTTTGTGTTCGAAGTGCATTTTGCTAGAGTATTGGATCGGGCGTGCCGATTGCATTAAGTGGAGAGAAACATTTACTCACAAAGAGCAGCAGTGTATGAGATCCTCAGGGTACCGCCAGAAGCCGCCTTGTTCTAGCAGCCTTTGTGTGGTGCACTTGAAAGATGGTCAAATTGTTTCCTTGAAATGCCTATCCATTTAAATGAAGCGTTCCCTACCAGTTAAATCGGGGTTGCATGAGAAGGTGGGGTGCGCATAGTCTGGGTCTCATTGAGGCTGCTTGTGAGATTGCTTTGCGCATACGTGCTGGGGTGCTTTCCATGGACCTTTCTACAACGGAGCCTCCATTTTCATACGACACATGTTCATGCCTTTCGTGATGTTACTGTATATATGCTTTTATACTTTCAACAGGAGCCACTGCGCCTTTTTCTGTGCTTGTGCTCTTCCGCGCTCATGCCCCTGTGCTGTGCTTCATGGTCCCCCTGTGCCTGTGCCTGCACACATGCGCCTGTCGCTTTCCAAATACCCGCTCCTGTGTGTGCACCTGCGCAGGTGTATCTGCTGGGCCGCATGGGCAATGCCAGCCGCGCCCTGCACCTCATCATCGACAAGCTGGAGGACATCCCGCAGGTCAGTCACGTCCGCCGTTTTTTTGCAGTGAATGATGTCTGTGCATTGACTCAGCGCATCATGATCAGAAAGCTGGAGGAGATCCGTTGGTGGACCTTCTGCAGTGCATCGCACTCCTGGTTCATCAGCATCAGCATCATCACCACCACCACAACCACTGGCATGTCCCATAGGTGCATTGCACTCCTGATTCACCACCACCATCACCACCACTGGCATGTTCCATAATTGCATTGCACTCTTGGTTCATCATCATCATCATCATCATCATCATCATCATCATCATCATCGCCACCACCATCAAGATCACCACCTGGCATGTCCCATAGATCGGGGTCTGGTCTCATAGGCCACACTCACATCCTGAGGAACATATCTGTGATGAAAAGGGTGTGCAATCACAATTGTGCACAAGCAGCAAGCATCCACAAGCTCTAGTCCCACTCAAGAGGACCCATAAGGTTGTTGCATGCATGCATGGTCAAGTTTTTCTGTCGCTCCTGATTGATCCCCCCCCCCTCCCGCACAAGCTGCTGTTCAGAAAACCTCTCATGTGAGGATGCTGGCTGTCTCTGCTCAACTGTTTTGAAAATGTACGGATGAGGCCTGTTATCACGCTACCATGGTACGGTGTGCCAGCGCAGGCCATCGAGTTTGTGCGAGGGCAGAGGGATGACGAGCTGTGGGAGCAGCTGATGAGCTGGGCGCTAGGCAGCCCAGAGACCACAGGTGGGGTATGGCTCCGTGGTGTGAGGTGTGCATTTCCAGGCATGAGCATGGTGAGGTACGGGAGTAGCTGGTGAAGTGAGTGCTTGGCAGACCAGATAAGAATGAAAGAAAGGAAATAAGGCTACGCAGTCCAAGTCTGGCCGCATGCATTCAGTCGAGGTCATGTGTCCTGGAGGGCAGCCCAGATACCTGGGTCTCTCCCAGGACATGGTGTCGCAAAACATGGGTGCATTGACTAATGGCATGAGCACAGTGGCTCACATCAGTGGCTTTTAAAACACAAACAATTGAAGGTAGTGTCTGGGAGAAACATGAATACAGTGCCTCAGACCTGCGTGGACTTTTCTTTTCAGTGACAAGATGGGCAGTTGGTTTTAAGTCAAGAGGTCATGCTGGCTGCTGCTCATGAGATGCAAAGCCCTGTGCATTTTTGATGGCACGACTGCTTAATTTGCCCAAGGGAAATGGCTCCACATTTTTGTCAACAGCCACTGGATCTTTTGTTTTAGCCCTTTCGCAACGCCCATGTTTTTGTACGATCATAAATTGAAATTAAAATTTTTACATTCAAATTCCTGTTTTGAAAGCAAATTCTCTACCTCGGGGTTCAAGATAATGATACTCTAGAGGGGCAACCTTGCGAAGAGTCTTTGAAGGTTCTGGGCACAGTTGTTGCAAAGTTAAAAATGGAGGGAGCTAGCATATTGTGATTGGCCAGGAACTTTTTGAACTCACGAACGAAAGGTGTTGGAAAGCATAATGTTTTAAAAGGCATGTGTCATCCCTTTCAATTATCACATTTTCAGATCCCTGTTGTCAAGCGCTATTGAATGGCACAAGTATGGGTCCAATCGGAGGAGAAGGGTTGGGGGGGAGAAGGGTTGACTTTTTCCATAACTTTTCTGAGGCAGTCTTACAGAATTCCAGACACATCAGCAGGTTTCTGGGCTCAAGCCCTGTCGATTGGCACCCTTTTGGTACATATAAAATGGAAGGGGGGTCATTCCAGAGGGGGTTCACCAGTGTTTGGCTGTCTCCCAAACTTTCTGGGCCTGCTGGAGCTTTCAGGCCACAATCTTTTGATGCAGGTTTTAATTTGTGTGCCTTTGGGACAATCCTCATCAAAAGGTTTGGGGAAGGTGCCCCCATATGCATGTGGCGATGAGAGGAAAAGTTTAAGCACTGTATGCTGCATTGCGGGAGTGGGACCAACTGGCTTGCACCATGACTTAAGTATGCAGGAGTATTGAAGGCATCACATGAGTGTGTCCTGCACCTTCAGATGGCCGGGAGAGGTGCTAGGTTTCTTCCGTCCCAGGCAAAAATGGGGTCAATCATGCTCCCCATGACGATTTGATGACCATTTGAACCCCACGACCTGTAGAGCTAAATGATTGAACAAAATTGGCAAAAGAATGGGGTCAATCAGGGGTCAGGGTGCCACGGGGTGTGCCAGAAATGTTTGAAAGCCTGCTTTGGCCCCTGGCTGCCTTCCTGCGCACATCTGACACTAATAGGACGTGATATTTATGTTTTTTTAAGTAAGACTCGGCCATAAACGGCATCTTGCTTGCACTTCGAAATTGGACTGCTCCTTCTTCAAAGGCACTCTCCTGGAAGCTTCCTGCACAATCTGAATATGTAGAACAATGTTTTTCATGTCAATAAACTGTTCTGGATCGTTAAAGCTGGCAGAACACAGTAGTTTTCTAAAAGTTCATGAGACATAGCCTTTGGATGTCCCACTCAATGGTAACCCCCCTCTGGGGTCAAAGTGCATGTGCACAACAAGTCAGTGCCACATGTATGTATGGGTGCGGGCGGCGGGGGTCGTGGAGGCCTAGGTGCAGAATATTTATCCAATTTCAGGATAAAGGCTGTAAAATGCATAATTGCTGTAAAATTAGAATGGCTGCTTGCGAATTTACTGGCTAGTTGTGGGTGCCTGGCAGGACGCGTATGCATAGTACCTGCAACTTAGTTCTTGCCCCATAACTCCATTGTGGTTCATGGTTGTGATGAGCATGCAGGTGTAGATTGGTACCCATTTTGTTTGGGTAGGGGCAAGGAAAGGGGTTTAGGGGGTGAGGGTGAGGGCCAGAGGTGCCCAGCCTGAAATTAACCTATGTCTTCATAAAAAATGTTGCCTTCTGTCACGGAGGAGCATATTTAAAACCTCTGGGAAAGTGCATCACACACACACGCGCACACACACACACACACACACACACACACACACACGCACGCACGCACACGCACACACACACACACATGCACATTCTGACATTGAGGTGCATATCTTAAATCTCTGGGAAAGTGCGTCACACACACGCACGCACGCACGCGCACACACACACGCGCGCACACACACACACACGCACGCACGCACGCACATTCTGAAATTGAGGAGCATATCTTAAATCTCTGGGAAAGTGCATCACACACACGCACGCACGCACGCGCACACACACACACACACACACACACACACACACACACACACACACACACGCACACACACACACACACACACACAGGTGCCCTCCTGGACCACATCGGTGGCCACATCAACCCGCTGTCCATCATTCGAAGGCTTCCCTCTGGCACATCCATCCCTCGGCTGAGAGACAGGGTCATTTCCATCATCACAGACTTCCGCACCCAAGTACGTGTGCTGTACAAATTGTGATGAAGCTAGGATTTAGATGCTGTGATCAATTGCATGTGAAAGCCTGAGGTAAAGCAGCTGCCGTCCCTAATAAAGACCTGGTGTTTTATTTTGGACCACTACAGCCATGTCTCATTGAATGATGTGGAATGCTTGATGCTTGCCAGTTGAAGGTTGCAAGTGTGTGTGCAATAATTGGTTCATGTCAGGCTTGCCTCCATCTTGCATTGCTCTGCAAACCACGCTGTCACAACGCAGACGTCACTGCACGAAGGCTGCAACACCATCCTGCGCGCCGATTGCGCACACCTGATGACCAAGTTTTATGCCAGCATACGTGCTCAAGTGCCCACTGTGTACATCAAGTGAGTGTCATAACTCAACGTGCTCGAGTGCCCACTGTGTACGTCAAGTGGTGTCATAACTCAACGTGCTCAAGTGCCCACTGTGTACGTCAAGTGAGTGTCATAACTGTGGTGCCATTTGTTGCAACTGTATGGTAGCTGTTCGTGTACTGGTGTCCTGCAGCCTAGGGGAGCAGGAAGGGGCATGCCTGTGCCAGTGTGGTCAAACATTGCAATGTTGCTGTCTGACAGAGCAAGTTAAACGAGGTAGCACGTCTCAGGGATGGAATTTCAGGGTTCCAAACATTGCTCAAGCTGGACCATGTCTTACTGGCTCCGTTCCGTGCTGCTTCCGCTGCGTTGGTCTTTTTGAGTTGCCAGTTTTTTTTCCAGGTGCTGCTGCCCTGCTCTTATTCCTGGTAAGCAGGCATCGCTTGAAACATTATCCCTGTTTGCTGACCTCTTGGTCACAACTGAAAGGAGGAAACACTGTTTGTATCATGATAGAGAAACAGAACTTATAGAGCCAATGGCTGCTGGCTTTGTCTGTCAATAGAAGTGTGCACATACCAAGGATGGTGTGTTTTGGGCAGGAAACATCCGCCCAAAATGCAACAGCTCCGTCCTCACGGATTGTAGAGTATAATTCTGGCATGAGAATGCCTGTCTGAGCAGTGATCATCCTGTTCCAATGATCATGCAGGTGCGCATCTCAGCATGCCCTCAAGCACCACCAGGACGTGTGATCATCCAGTTTGAATAGTTGAGAATCAAGGCACAATCTTCCATTCATGCAACCTGATGGTGATGCAGGCGCGCATCGTGGAAAATGACCTGAAGCACTGCCAGAACCTTTGATCCAATCGACGCAAGACATGCTTGTCTGAGCTGAGATTGATCACCCTTGCCTGATCCCAATGGATGGTGATGCAGGTGCTCATCGTGGCACGCCCTGAAGCACCACCAAAATCTCCGCCGGTTGGTGGGCGCGAGCAGCCATAACAACACGCTGCACGCAGGGGCAGGAGGGGTGTGGCTCAGGTGCGTTTCTGAGATGCAAATGCAAGAGGAACAAAATGTGACGAAAGTGCGCAACTGGAGGTTGCAATGTAGCTGGGATGGTGCTGGGATGGCGCTGCTGCTGCTGCTGCTGCTGCTGCTGCTGCTGCTTGGTGTAAGTGTCGTAGGTACCCTTGTGGTTCTGGGATGGCATTGCTGCTGCTGCTTGGTGTAAGCGTTGTAGAAGTCCTTGGCGAACAAGCAGCACAGACTATTCCAGACTCTCTCAACATCCTGAGACAACTGCACAAGCAGGTGGACACATTCACACACACGTGCGCACACCACATGGTCAGGTATGGTGCTCCGATGGCCATGGGGACCTCACCCGCCTCAAACCCACACCAAGTGTTGCAGCCCCTAGTGGGACCCCAGGACCTGCCCCAAGGTCTCCTACCTGCAATGCAACACAGCACTGGGGCCGGCATTGATGAAGCTAGCACCAGAGGCTCCAAATATCAGCCTGGCCTGGGAGCAGCTTTTGCTCACGCAGGCAGGCAGGATGGAAGTGCACACAGCCAGCGTGCGTGGGTGGGATGCATCGCGCCGGATGTTGCTGCCGCTGAGGTGAGGCTGTTGAGGTGTGGTATGCGAGTGCGGGATGTGTGGGCTGACTGCTGGGATGAAGGGTTCAGGGATTGCATAAACAAAAGGGAGTCTGGGGGGTGGAGTGGGGATGACGCATGGTGTTGGGGCGTGCACCTGATCGAGGATGAGCTCTGTGAAAACAATATAGGCCTGAGAACCATTTGGAGACGCCACGACATCGAAAGCTCTGCATCAGACTTGTAGGTGATACTTTTGCTGCCCGCTCAATCCTCCTGGGTGCTGACAGGACTTAGTACGTTCAGCGTGCTCCATACCAAGTCAGTGGAGATGAAGTAAACCTTCAAAGGACTAAGAAATTTGTATGCAAACTTCATGCAGACACTGTTCTTTATGTTTACAAATTCACTATTTCTAGATGTCCTATTCAACTACAGTAATTCCCACAATGTGGAGCCAGGAGCCGCTGGAAACGGATCTTTGAGCCCATGTGTCTCCTTTTCCATTATCAATGCAAGGACTGTTTTCACTGCATTTGTAGTTTTCTTTTCTATAAACTGATTAGAGGAATGCATGTAGATTCGGGGACTTAAGAAGATGAACTCTTGTGGGGAGGATGGAGTAGGGGTTGCAAGCTTTTAAAGTTGCCTTGATCGGAGGGAGGCCGTGGCATGATAAAGAGTCTTGACGAGCTCAATGCTTCCGCTACTCCAAAGAGGCAAAATGCATAGCTAACATGATCAAGTGCGTTATCATTATGGCTTCTTCACGCCAGGCATGCCGCATTAGAAACAGGAACACCTATCATGACTGACTGCTTATGTCTGAGAGATCATCCTGTCAGACTTGTGCAAGCAGTTAGTTTGGCTGGGAGGGTATGAGTTGAACATGGAAAAATGCTAGCACTTGCTGAGGAGCGCTCTGCCATTCTGTGACCTGTCCTGCCCGCCCCGATCCACCCAAGAGTTTATAATGCTTGACCTTGATACTTTGCATGGTTGCATTGACCATGTGGTCATGTTTGAACCAAAGGCATGCAAGGTGCACTGGCAACAACGCCCCCAGGCAGCATTCGTCAGCTTGATGCTTTTCATGGCGCCCTTGAAACAGCGCTGTTACGTTTGAGCAAATGGCATGCAGGATGCACTGGCAACAACGCCCCCAGGCAGCATTCGTCAGCTTGATGCTTTTCATGGCGCCCTTGAAACAGCGCTGTTACGTTTGAGCAAATGGCATGCAGGATGCACTGGCAACAACGCCCCCAGGCAGCATTCGTCAGCTTGATGCTTTTCATGGCGCCCTTGAAACAGCGCTGTTACGTTTGAGCAAATGGCATGCAGGATGCACTGGCAACAACGCCCCCAGGCAGCATTCGTCAGCTTGATGCTTTTCATGGCGCCCTTGAAACAGCGCTGTAACGTTTGGACAAATGGCATGCAGGATGCACTGGCAACAACTCCCACAGGCAGCACCACACGCGCAACTGCGTATGGAGCCTCGAGCAATCCAAGGACGAAGGGCGCCATCAAAAGGCAACAGCGGCAGCATGCTTATCTCCACCCTCGTTTCCCCTCCTCCTCCTCCACTGCAGAGCTGCCTGCCCTCGTGCACATGAGCTAGCTCACGCTGGCTTTTGTCTGTACCTGTAGATTTTCACTTATGTATATCCAGTCCCTTTAAACTGGCAAGGCCTCTTTAATTGCTGCACCATAGCTGCATGTACAATACAATCTATCTGACGTCGCTTAAGAGTACGTTTTGCGTGTGATGGAAATCTCATCCATTGCTCTCATCTCCAGACAAGAACTTGTCACACGACCAATGTCTCAGAATCTTCATAAGTGCTCTGCCTTTCGCTTATGAATGTATCTCAGTTCAAAAAGAAACATCTGTGATGTGCATAACTCTCATCCATGTTTGAACCAGCCCTGTAGTTAGGGCTTGCATGCACGTAGCCTGCACTGCAGCTTCACTGCATGTGCTTGCCGCTGTTTATCAAAGATCTCGGCTGGAAGGGTCCAGGAGTAGAAAAAGAAACAGGAAGCCTTCGCCAGCCAGAAGGCCGCGTGCACTAAGGAAAGGTCCCCTGACTAGCAAGCTGGCATGGGTCTCGCCAGAGGGCCCTCCAGCCTGAATTGTTCTATAAGCTAGCCTAGGAGGAAGCCAGAGACAAAGCCAGGAACAGCTCTGAGAGCTAATGGGGATCCGAAGGGTCGTCTGCTATACTCCTGGACGCCCAGACTCTCGCTCTCCACTGCCGCGCGCCAAGCAAACCACCTTCAGAAGCCCCTTGAAAGTGAAGAACGTGTCTGGTATTATTGATGGTCGTGAATCTCTACTAGAGATATAGTAGATCGCATGTCAACTCAATTTAAATGCTAGGTCATTGCCCGTCTGTCTGGTGAGGGAAGGGAAGGGAAGCGTCACACCCAAAGTGTGCTGCAACGAGAGTCTGCTGCAAGTTAGTTGAGCTAAGGCTGTTTTTGTGTAGCATGGCCAACTAAGACACTGTTTTGGCTGCATCAGTTTCTCAGCCTGACAGAAGGGTTACATAGCTGTACCTGCCTTTTTCCCTTGTAAGCCTTGTACCTGCCTGCGTGGGCAGCTTAGCTGAAGCAAAACGTACCTGTAAAAAAGGTAAAAGTCTACGGTGGACAGCAACCAGCGTGCATTTAGGAAAGACCCAACAGTCAGCGCTGAAACTGACAGTGAGTCCCACCAACTAAAAGCATAGCTTTAAGCAAACAAGCTAGTGTGGGTCCGACAGGTTGTCAGCCATTCGTACAGGGGTGCGCCTGGCTCTCCTGCAAGCAGCCCGTTTGACAAACCCCTCCCCCGATCCTCCATTGCTGAAGTTGCTGAAATGGATGGCATGTTTGGTGTTGTCAACTTTTGTTAAGGTTTTGGCAGCATAAAGGTGAAGTTTAGGTGCAAGCTTGTGGGCCTTTTCTTTGGTTAAGCCAAGGTTGCAAAGGGGATCAATAGTGTGGGATTTTTGTAAGGTTTTTTTATGCATTATTTTGCTTGTTTTAAGAAGAAAAAATATATATTCAAATATATATATATATATTCAAATAGATATGTTTGATAATTTAACCTCTTGTTCACCTTTAAATTTAAGTGCATTATATTTTCCTTGTACATCAATGATGTGGATTGCTTGGCAGGAAATGTGCGAGGGGCTATTACAGGCACTAGTGATATGCGATTCACGCACATCATGCGACACAGGCTGTATGCAGACGATGTATGCCTAACCAGTAATGTGCCTGATCAGTTCCAAGTGATGCTAAATAGGCTGCATGCGTATGCTCAGCGGAAAGGATTGGTGATAAAAGCTGCCAGGCCTGATATCGTGCATTTTAATTCAAGGGGCGGTAATGTGCCAGTTTTCACGCTAGGTGAAGCTCGTTTGGCGTATGCAGATTCCTTTAGATATTTAAGCTCAGCACACCTGGTACCTACAAATTATTGCAGTATGGAACACAGCTGCAAGGATTCATTTAAACAATCATAACCCAGCTTGGCTACAAGGCCTGGCTTCGGCTGTACCAGAAGTTAACTGGAAGCTGCGCAGTATAGGCAACCATTCTACTCTCAATACAATGCATGCTGATATGCCTGGATTCAATAAATGCCAACGCCTCCCCTCTGACAAACAACAAATATCTAGATATCTTACCTCTCCACACGTAGGTAATCAGAAAAAAAATTTGTACCTAACCAATCTAGTCCAACCCTCAAGCTCAAAGTCTCTGACTGGAGGACATGGGCTTACACTGATGGTAGTTGTCAAATCCAGAATGGCAAACAAAAAATTGGAGCAGGAGTCTACTGTCCTCTCACCGATAGCAGAAGTTTTGTCGAGCCCAACGGTGCTGGAATTACCAACACCATATGTCGAGCTGAATTAGCAGCAATTGCTGCTGCCATCACACACTCTTATTCACACATTGCTTCAGACAGTCTCACCTCTCTTCATCAAATACATAAACAACTTATTTACCCAGAGAAGCACAAACAACATATTCAAGGGGATGTCCTAAAAACCATATCTACCCTCATTAGCAACTCCCAAAGCAATACTTGTTTCTACAAAGTAAAATCTCATGCTGGCATTGCTGGTAACGAATGTGCAGATGCTATTGCAAAATATCAAGCAAGCCAAGCCAATAATGATGTGGCTGATACCGGGATCCCTAGCGCAGGCCCCGGCGGAAATCCTTTTTCTCATATATTTTGGTTAGCCAAAGAGGAAAAAAACAGAATACAATGCTGGCACATCCACAGCTCGTACACCCAATCCTAAAATCACCTACCTCCCCAATCTTCAAAATGCTCTCAAGTCTCATATGCATACAAAACATAGACTTGGATATGCCAACCCCAAAACAGGCTACTACTCATATTATCAGAGTTTGTTACCACATGTAGATAAGAAAATCAGCAATGCCTTTAGGAACATGTCCTGTATATCCACACCCATGAAGCGCACCATCCTACAATATCGCACTGGCACCCTCTATAACCAAAAACATGCGGTTCGCTTCAAAAGGTCCACTAACCCACTTTGCCTTCTCACAGGCTGTCATCAATTAGACAGCGCACTCCACATGCTTTCAGGCTGTCAAAATCATATTATCTCCAGCATGAAAACTGAACGCCACAATGTTGCTGGAAGAATGATCATAAAAGCTCTTAGCAAAAGCCCGTGGGGAGCAGGCTTGGTTAACATGGACATAGGGAGTGGTGATAGGTTGGCGCAGCACAACCTTCAAATCCCTGCACATGCATCAAACATCTTTCCAAGAAATTTTTTTAAGAGATCTAGACTCACCTCCAGCCGTCCTGATGCTATACTGATTACTCCCTATAAAGCCAAACCCACTTCTTCTCCTTCTACCTCCTGCTCACACCATCATGCGTTACGCAGCAGACACAACCCCACACTGAGGGCCACAACAGCCAACCGCGTGAGGCAACCCCAACAACTGAATGTAAACCAGCGGCATGTGCACTTGATTGAAATCAAGTACTGTGAAGACACGAGGCCTGAACATCAGTTGGAGGCGGCACAGCGGCAGCATGCAGACCTCTGCAAACTCATTAATGCAAAAGTTGTGACCCTCCACACCATCCTTTTGGGTGTTGGTGGGACCTGCTACACTGAGCACACCCTTAACCAGTTTAAACAACTGGGACTTGACCACCAACGCGCCAATAAACTTGCTCGCAAACTTCATGCCCGTTCTGTCATGTATGCCAACAAGCTTGTTACCACTAGGCGTGCTATTGAAAACAGGAATACTTCTTGCAGCCTGGTTATGGAGCCGGGTGCTTCCAATAACCCTCCAGATCCCCATTAGAGTCTTCTTTTTGTACCTTCGTGGTGGAGGGGACTCACGGCTCTTCTGAGCCAATGTGTCTCCTTTTCCTTAATTGATGTAGGGAGAGTTCCCTCTGCCTACGTAGTTTTTCTTTTCTTTTCTTTTCTAAGCGTGCTGTTCACCAAACAGCGCATATTTCAGGTGGCTGCTGAAGGTGTGTGTGCCCCTTTCCTGGCTGGTTGTCGACAGATCAAGCAATTCGCACCTGAGCACCATCTGACGGACGGGCCGCATACCATGCTCTGGCTGACTGAAGCATATGCTCTCCCTGCTAGCATGTATGCATGCCAGATTTGGGGCACTAGATCTATGAAAGAAGGAGCTGAAATGGACTGTTCTTTGCAAACTGTGCACCTGTGCTTATTGAAGCGTATCCTTGGGGTAAAGCGCACCACTCCTAATTGGTCTGTACTGCGTGAGTGTGGGCATGAACCTTTACAGTTGTATTGGTTCCACGCAGCAGTTAGTTTTTGCAATGCTTTACTGCAGCAACAGCACTACACTCAGTAAGGTATTGCAAGCAGATGTTGAAATGAGCAGGCTTTCCTGTAAATGCTGGACTGCAGCCTTTCCTGTAAGAAAGAAAGGGTTACAAGGGTTGTAAGAAAGAAAGAAAAAACTACATAGGCAGAGGAAACTATCCCTACATCAATTAAGGAAAAGAAGACACATTGGCTCAGAAGAGCCTTGAATCCCCTCCACCACAGAGCTACGAAAGAAGATTATAATGGGGATCTGTAAATTCTGGACCTGGAGAGTTTTTAGTTGCATGCACGGGCTCAGACAGGAGCAATACGTTAAACTCATAGTGTTCAATCTGGGCAGCCTATACTTATGAGAGAGTTTGTTGTTAATTTGAGAAAAAGGCTGCAAGGTGTGTGGAATGCTGAGGCCTTGGCAGAACATGGTGAACACACGAGCAAATTGGCTAAACATTATCACTGGATGGCACTTCCTTTGAGACCCTTGTCTGTTCATGGCACGCTCTTTGTTCTGTCCTAGGTATTTGCATCTTGATTTAGGCAAGCGCATGCTGAGAAACATTGCGTGCTTTCGTTTACATGCTCACACCCTAAGAGTTTAGACGTAGGGGGGTTCAAATATTTGTGATAAGTGTGGACGTGCTGAAGTCCAGGACGGGAAACATGTCCTTTTCTATTGCAATTGCTGTGAGTTGTGTGAGCTGCGCAGAAAATACAAAGACATGTTCATTGATCTTTTTAAACCATTACATACTTTTGCCCAGCTTCCAAACACTGATTTTATTCCTTTCTTGGCAAGCTTGCACATTTTGACTGATTTCGAGGTCATGCTTCTCTAAATCAAGACTTGCACAGATCTTTAAAATGTTTGTCTGAACTGGTTTGAATTTTTTATGCTGGATGAGAATGTTTCATCAGCAGCCGATCAGCCAGATTTCCGGGCTGTAGGCCAACCCCCTTGTGACCCTTGGAATGTTTCACCAGCAGCCAATCAGCCAGATTCTCGGGCTTTAGGCCAACCCCTTGTAACCCTTGGTTTCAATTGTTGATGAAAATGTTTCACCAGCAACCGATCAGCTTGAAATTCGGGCCATGGGTTACCAATGTAAACCCAGCGACAGCAGCAGCACCTGTACAAGAAATGCATGCAGGTGGCTTTGGAGGAGCCCAGAGGCATGGACAAACTGCAGACCAAGAGACCCGAGTTTGGTTTACAAGGTTTACAAGGGAACATAACCTTCAGCCAGATAGTTTGGCTGCTCAGTAAGAGAGACCCCTTCTTTTCTCTCTGTACATCAATGATATGGGCAGAGAGATAAGTGAGGGCATTGAGGGTGCTGTAACTGGTGATAGAGTGAATGGTGTGTCCCACATGATGTACGCTGATGACCTTGGATTAACTACGAATGACCCTGGTGAAATGCAGAACTTCTTGACATCTTGAAGATGCTGGACAGACTCCGTGTGTATGCTCAGAGAAAAGGGTTGACTGTAAACACAGCTAAGTCTGAGGTGGTGCACTTCAACAGTACGTCTGTCTCTCCTCTGCAGAATCCTTTTACGTATGATGGAGTGGTCCTTCCAGAGAAGGACAGGTTCAAATATTTGGGAGTGCTGTTGGATAAAAAGATGGATTTTAAGGTAGCTGAGGAGCATGCGGTGCGGCCTTATATGGCTGCACAGAGAAGGATTTCGGAGTTTGCCAAGGGTCATGACCTGAAAAACAGGCCTCATGCTATGCTCTGGTTGTCCAAGGTGTATGGCATTCCTGCTGGGATGTATGCGTGCCAGGTGTGGGGAACTCATTACTTGAGAGAAGGCAGTGAGTTTGAGAGTCAATTGCAGAAAAGACATCTGTGTTCCTTGAGGCGCATTCTTGGAGTAAAGAACAGTACTACAAATTGGCCGGTGTTGAGAGAGTGTGGCCAGGAGCCTCTGCAGTTCTTCTGGTTCCGTGCCTCCATCAAGTTTTTTAATAGCATGCTTGACTCCAATAGTGAAGTCTTGCGTCGTGTGCTGAGGGCTGATTTAAGTCTGGCTTCTTTTGATTCCTCTTGCTGGGCTGCTGAAGTCTCTAATGCTTTTGGTGGGATGCGGAATGGTGATTCGTTCAAACAGAACATGCTGAGAGCTGAGAAAATCCCCATGCAAGAGTTCATTGGTGATTTGCGATACAGACAGCAGAAAGTGTGGAGAGGGGCCGATGTTTTTTGTCCTCGTGCAGTTAACAAGAAGGTAGTGACGTACCATAAGTGGTGTGGGAATTCTGAGAGTGGTCCCAGAGGTGCTCCTTTTTGTATCCCCTCGTATCTGTTCAAGGATTTGGACAAGCATGTTTTGAGAAACATTAGCAGATTTAGATTGCGTGCTCATCACTTGAGAGTGGAGTCTGGTAAATGGCTTGGGGGTTCAAGTATCTGTGATAAGTGTGAGTGTGGGGAAGTCCAGGATGAAAAACATGTGCTTTTCTTTTGCAAATGTACTGAGGTGCGCGAGCTACGCACGAGATACAAGGACCTTTTTGAGGAGATGTTTAAGACTTTGCGTGTGTTTGCTCCGCCTTCAAACGCTGACTTTATTCCATTCTTGGCTTGCCATCATACTATCACTGATTCTGAAATCAATGCTTTCCTAAACCAAGACTCATACAGACTTCTTAGATTTGTGTCAGACTTGGTCTCAATTTTTGATACTGGTTGAGCTTGTTTCACCAGCTGCCATCAGCCAGAGTCTCGGGCTGTAGGCCACCATTGTAAACCCCTTTGTTCTTGTGCTTCTGTGTGTCCTGTTTGAAGAACTTCTGCACAGCTTTTTTCTGACTTCCCCTCTCACAGAATTTTACTGGACGAATCAGGTGCTTTTTTCTCTGAGGATGATATTCATTTCTTGCAGAAGCAAACTAACGAGACTTATGGGTTTATTTCCGATCTCATGGATATTTCTTGTGCAGTTGGAACAGTTGAGCAGACCGCGTAGCCAAACTACCTGGCTGAAGGTCGACCCCATTGTAACCAATTGTTCTCAAACTTTCTGCGCTTCTTGTGGAAACACGAACGTGTATTTTCCTGAGACTGCAGCCTTATGGAGTTTCTGTGCATGACTTTGCATGCTTGTTTCATTTAGAGTGACAGTGTGTGTTTCTTCAGTTGACAGTTGGTTTGGTTACAGGCACCTTTTGCTTTAGTTAAGCTGCCCTTGTAGGCAGGTACAGCTATGTAACCCTATCCGATCCTTAAGGACTGTTATCCTTCATGAATTAATTGTAATCCCTTGAATTAGTTGGCTTTTATGATGTGCGACATGTCGCACTTCTCGACTAAAGCCTAATGCACCAATCACCAGCAGCCGATCAGCCAGATTCTCGGGCTGTAGGCCAACCCCTTGTAATCCCTTGAAGGCCATATCCTTGTAAACCCATATATAAGCTGCCCATGTAGGCAGGTACAGCTATGTAACCCTTTCCTTACCCGCCCTGGTTTGCAGGTAAAGCAGGTTTTCCATTTCCTACCTTATATTTCCTTTGTTCAGTCTTATTTGGACTAACGAGTTTGGTTATTGGCAGTGCTCTTCACTTAATTGACTGTGCGACCAGGTCTTCACTGCATCATTTTCTGCGTGCGCGGAGTGTCTTCTGTGTCATTTCCTTTTTCCATTTCTCGTTTCCAGCTCCTGGTTGAAGTGCGTGACGAACCTCAAAGACAAGAGATCGCTGTGACCACCTGGCTTTCGAAATGTTTTTTGACAAGATCTACCGACTCTCCAGCTCCAGATCATGACATCATGATTTGCATGATTGGGCATGCTTGCGCTGCCCATGCTGGTTGCTCTCGGAAAACAAATGCCTATGGAGAATGCGTGTGACCACTGCACTAGTGGCTCGCTTTCAGCTGCTGCAGCGCTCTGCTGCTGCTGCTCAGGATGCTGCTGGGAACTAAGCTGCTGCTCCTGCTCTTGTGAAGACGCTGCAACTGTCCTGCTGCGATTTACTTGGCGGTCTCCTCGAAGCTGCAGGGCAGAAGAGCAATGGAAAACTGGACATAGCTAAAAATAGACACAGCAGGTGATGCATGGGGTAGGGCCGGACACGAGGCTGCAAAGGCTGTGACACATTGCATCAGCACAGGCAAGTCATGGACATACTATCAAGGAACATAAGGGTGAATTCCAGGAATTTTCACACAGGCTGCACATGGCAAGGCACTCCCTTAGAAATAGCTGGGCCATCAGGTGAACATTTGAGTTCACGACCTCCTGACTAGTGAGAAGATTGGGCGCTCTCCCTTCATGCTGGCACATTACAACTAAGACTCAGGCGTGGGCAAGCATAGATAGCATTTCTGTACTCCCCCTAAAATTGTCCAACCAGCTCTGAGCTGACTGTGTGGATTGAGTTGATCTTTGGATACCCCCAGGAAAAGGCTTATTTTAACCATCAGCACTCTCTCTACTCATCCTTGCCCTCATGCAACGAGCTGTGTCAAAAAACTTAACACATCTTGATACATAAGAGTAAGACAAATGTTTGCACAAGTATAAACCCGCAGGCGCATGGCAGACAACCCGCCACGTCTCCTCTTGTGGTTTGTAGCATAATTGAGCCTAGCCTGTGAGCCTTAGTGGAAAGGCCCTTCCTGTCTCGCTAGTTAAGGAAAACTTCCTTAAAGCATGAAATCGGGCGTGGCGTGCGCTGCCTTTTCAGCATGACACTAACACGTGAGGAGTATGTATGGAAATAATCAAGATAAAATATTCTGAGATGTATTTCCTCAAACAAGTGAGTCTGAATTGGGCTTTTCCAAGATTTCTGAGACTGTCCTTGTGAGCTCCTTTCCCTTCCTTATTGCAGCTGGTTAACTTGAAGTAAGCATCCACTTGAGTTCTGAAGACAGTGCAGTCAGGGAGCATTTGCTGGCACCCATCCAGAGTAGCAACTCACTTGTCGACGAGGTCTGGCACGTCTGCAGGGGGGAGAGAAAAGAAGGTAGATCGTCAGTAGGTCGGTTCGGCAAACATTGACGGAGCGTCAAAATTCGCTGTCGTGCCGATCAAATGAGACAGAGCGGTGATTATGATTGAAGCAATGCATTGCACACTCACCGTCATCTCCTGCACCTGCACCTCCTGACATGTTGGGCATGCTGGCCAACCCAGGCTGATACTGCAGATAAAGAGGGAGGGGAGCAGGTTCCTCAGGCTGCAAGTGACAGGGACTGGCTATCTAGTCGGAGTTCACCGCTAGGCTGCTGTCAGAGCTTTAGCCTGGTCTTGCAATGCAGACATCCCACATGGCACACCTGCTGCATGAGCCTCTTCAGGTGTTGCAAGTTGTCAGGGCCCATCTGGTTCAGGATGCCTGGTAACAAGTCCTGGACCTCTGCAAGGATTGTAGATGGGGGGGGGTAAGCGGGCAGCATGCCATGATGTGCGTGTTTATGAAAGACCTCACAGCAAAGCACCCTTTTGCTGCGAAGCACAAATGAAAATCAATGTGCTGCTGCTCAACCAGCAAAACTCACTCTTTGTTTGGGATGGCCCACTGATGACGTAGGTGTTAGCAGCGATAGAGGCTTGAACTGCATAGGAAAGGGAGGGGCACAAAGGGTTTGTAGCTGGTTGTTGTCTACTGGACGCGCACGTGCTCCCTTCCTTTTATACAGCCCCAAATGGACTGACCCAGACATCCATGCAGTGCAACAGCACCACACCAGCTGCACCTGGAAACAAGGAAGCACCCTCCTCCTTACCCTTGGGGTTAACAAAGTGGACGACGTCGTTTTGCTCCTTGAAGATGTTCACCTCCTCAATGCCAGGGATGGTGTTCACGCCCAGGCGCTTCAGCGTGTTTTGTAGCCGCTTATCATCAGTGGATGTTGTCTTGTGCACGGCCTTCTTCTTTCTGCGCGGCGTGCGGGAGACACAGGAAGCTGCGCATGAAGCACTGCACAGTGTTTGCTGCATGGAGGCTGCGCTCTCAAAATACCACGCCCCCTGCGGTCCAGCTGCCCGAGTTGCCGAATCAAAATCTCATGCGAATGCCGAGGGCAGGCAAGTAAGCATGCCGCTGGACGGGGGGCCCTTTATCGGCCCGACTGCACGCAAGCGCCACCCTTGCCTCCCACCTCCGCGACAGCAGCCACCTGCCCTGCTGCACCCCTCACCTCCTCACGGATCCCTTCCCTCCTGTCCTCACGGCCCCAGCCATCTTCGCCAATTTGTCCCGGTCCATGTTTCTCCTCTTCTCTTTTTCGCCCTCAAGCAACAGGCCCTCCTGGCAGGCCTAACTACTGCCCAGTTTTATTCTTAATTAAGGGGGAATTCTAGGAAAAGCAACCGCGTTGGTTTGCCAAGTCCCAGGGGATGCTAAAATCAAACAATCAACTTTCCCAACTCCGTCCAGGTTGCAACGATTTAAAATTGATTTTAACCTACTGATCAGTAGATCCCTATAGATCTAGCTTGGTCTTTGGTGGTGTGTGTCCTCTGGCCAAACAGGCCAAGCTGCAACCCTTTGGCCAGAATGACCGTGCTGCAGGCCTCCTCAAGGCTGCTGGCCAGCAGCATGGGGACTCATTTGCTCACAAGGTGCCCGCAACCTGCCTGTACTCACCTGCTGCAACGTATTTGTGATGAAATCACCATGTGCTCGACTTGAAACCTCCTAATCCATGAGCAATTAATGATTTATCATGTTGCAGGGGTTTGGCCAGTATTGCGCCTAGCTTGATGTCCCATGCAGCTGCTGGGACATGCGCATACAGCACGGCCAGGGAAGAGCCCAACGTGAGTTCCGATGTCAGAAGATGGAAAGCTTAGTTAATAAAGGGTACAAAAACATTCTCCCAAGCACATTGCCAAGCAGTCTCACAATGCTGACAACTCCATGACCTGTCGCTCACAGCACAGCGTGGCTGAAGAGTCCTTAATGTATATGTACCTCAACCACTCAAACAACATCATCCCTTGATGATGCACCTGCTTTTAGTAGCATCCTCACTGCCATTTACTGTGCAAATGATCTTCTCCTCTCCTAATCATGGCTTTGCTTGGCTGTGCTGTTAGCTGTCAAGGATGTCAATCCACCAGGTGAATAAAACCTGGACTTATTTCCCCTGCCCTTTTGCTGCCCCCTGCATCAACCTATCTTATCATCTCTCGAAAAATTCAGAAAGGGGTGCACAACTGCCAGTTGCTGATGAAGCACCTGCCATGCAACACAAACTTGCTGGGTGCACCTCAGAGCACCAAAAAGCCTGCTCACTGGCCACTGCTCTTGTTTCTTTCTGTGCCTCCCCCCTCCCTCCAGGCCCACAGCACAGCTGCTACCATGGATGCCTCATTCACGGATACAAACAGCGCCTCCAGTGCTGCTGAGGGCTTCACTTCAGTTTTGCCCAAGCTTGTAATATTTGGGGCCCGGGGCTTTGTGGGCAGCCACATCGCCCAGGAAGGCTTGAATGCAGGCCTGGGTGTAACAGGCGTCAGCAGATCAGGTGTGCTGATCTGCATGATGCCTTGCATTTGCATCAAAGAGAAGTGTAACTTGTGTGTTGGGCTCCCACGGCTCTCACCAAGCCTGAGAGGCGAGCACTGGCAGCTTGTCTTTTGGATACTTGGTTCCTTTAGAGAACAATGTTGGAAGGCTTCAAGGTATCAGTGTCATTTTGGAGTGCTTGGGAAGTAATTCCTGGTGCTGTGAGCGGCTTGCTCTGTCTCTTATTGAGCATCTTAAAAGATACAGAAAGTGTAGCACCATGCAACAATTTTGCTGGGCAAGGAATGGGTGTGTGTGGGTGGTTGCACAAAACAAAAAGGCCGGCAAACCCTGTGTAACCATTCTCCACAAAACAGAGGATTTGGTTCATTGAAAAAAATGGATATTTTGACAGTTCATTTAATGAGAGCAGCTCTTAGCCGACAGCTGAGGACATTTATTTTTGTAGAACTTTCACATATTTTTACTGATACTGCTATGTCAGTTTTGTGCAGGAGACCCAGGGGTATTGCGTTGATGAGGGGTAACCCCAATGGGTGGGAGTATAAATGCAGGAAATTTCGCGGGAAAAAAAAAACTTGCCTCTGGCGCAAGCCCCGGCATGCTGAGTATACTGCTTTGTTCGTATGTTATAATTATGTTGTTGACAAGTGGAAGCGTCGCAAGTGATGCCGAAAAATTGGTGAAGCCAGTCCTTCCTGACACACATGTGGTGACATTGATGTGCAGTGCCCGGGGCAATGACAGGATCTTCCTGGGTTGTAGACCATACCTCTTTCCTGCTGCAGGATGTACCCTTTGTTAATGCGTGCATGCATTGAGTGCAAGCCATGCAAGCTGCTCCTGCCATGCATTGCATACTTGCCTCCCTTACACAATCAGCAGCAGACCATGTACCTGAGGCTCCTTTATCCACACACTGGGGCAGGGGTGCAGGTCCTGCTCCTCATTGCATCAGCAAATTCCGTGCCGTCAGCTCTTCATTTGCAGAGCAACTCACACCATCAATAGAACATAGATTTGATATCCCATTGCAATTGAAATTGTGCAAATCCAGTGACCCAAACGTCATCAGCATGCATTTCATGTTGGTTGGAGCTGTTCTGGGGGCCTGAGGTGGCCAGGCAGGGAAAGTCAAAACCAAAACTTTGTGGAATCTTTGCTCCCAAACTTTGCCCACTGCACCCCAGGTCACCAAAACTTGGCAGCCCCGGTTACAAATTGTGCTTGGCAAGCAAGCCACGATTCAGGGTGGATGGTAGGCTGGCTGGCTCAGGCCAAAAACTGCGTGCACAACTCATTGCAAACGATCCTGCAGCACCAGCCACTGCCTCCCAAGGGAAGGGAAGGGAAGGGTTACACTGCCTCCCCAGCCCCTTTGACACTGCAGGGCTGCCAAGCAGTTTTGTTTGGGAAGGTAGCCAAAATGAAGGCGGGGGGTCCCTGGACAGGCCAGGGCAGCCAGGTGTGAATTATATTGGAAGGAGGCAAACATAAGGGCTCACGAACCATGAATAGGGCATTGCCAAAAAGGAGCGAAGCTAAGCTATGGGTTGTGGAGAAGAAAAAATGTGGCTACCAAGGGGTTTTGGAGTAGGAAAATGTAGCAACTGTTTTAATCCTCACTTCTAAGGAATAATGTGACCAGGTGAACACTGTGGAGGCATACAGGATTCTCAGAGCAATACAGGATGCAGAACACTTCACCCTGAACCTCTTTTCCTCATGGCAAGGATGACAAGGCTAGAATATCTTGCAGCCGTCCTGGCCCGCTCCCAAACTGCTTGGCACGAATGGAGGCAGGAAAACGCAACGCCCGTTGTTTTTTCCCCAAAAAATGTGCAGGATTCATTGAGGCTGCCAGTTGAAAACACGTTGCCAAAAAAAAGGGTGGGCAAACCATGGGGACGACATGAGGCATTGGTAGAGATTTTCACCGTTTTACTTATACACTGAATTGGTTATAAAGATTCACAGAGTTTATACGTCTCCAGGCCGTATCTCTTCATCATTTGCTTTCTTTTATATTACGTGGCCAACCTTTGAAGTATTGAAGTACATGAATGTACTTATTCCGCACCTGTCCAAACTGTTTTTTTTCATGGATCTTGCTTCAATCCCGTACCCTCCTTAGGATTTGTTCTTGGGCATCAGGCATATCCCCGCGAGGACAATTAGCCAATACTTGCCCTGAAACGGGGTGCCACTACTGACGCTAGTAACCCTCCTGATCCGCATTGACCTTATTCCTTTTTTTGGTGGAGAGGATGCATGGTGCCTCAGCCCATGGTATCCTTTTCTCTTTGATTGATGTGGGGAGTGTTTTCACTGCTACATAGTTTTTCTTCTCTTTTCTTTTTGCCCTGAAAGAGGTTGAAAAGGGATTGCATGGACAAGCTATTGACTGCTCCTATTTGTGAAAGCGCACAAGACACACAATCCCAAGCACTTCTAAAAATAGCTGCACTTCAAAAAGCATAGTCCAGCCGCACATATCGCTCCCTCAGTCAAGAAGTGTGCTTAAGAACACAATCCCTGACATGTCTGAAGAAAAGTTGTTTTTTCAAAATGCATGAGCACCAGCTGCTCACCTTTGTGCAGGCACACCTTTTACATCTGACGAGATGCCCATTATTACATGAACCTTTGAAAATAAAAAAATAATAATAATTTAGTCCTGCTTCCATGATTGTGCTCTTGCAGGAACCCCCCCTGTGAGGCGCGACGAGTGGACGAATGAAGTAGATTGGGTGAGAGGGAATGCTTTAGAGCCACGCTCCTTTGAGCAGCATCTGGAGGGGGCAGCTGCGGTGATCTCCACCGTGGGCGCGTTCGGATCACAAGAGGCAATGCTGCGGGTGAGTTGCATGCCATCCTAGGGGGCTGTGTCGCAGAGGAGTCTGCATACAGCTGCGATGACTCCAATGGTGGAACCATTGGCGCGTTCCAATTCCAAGAGGCAGAGCTGCGGGTAAGCGCGCTTGCTGGCAGGCGCCCTCTGAGTGAGAACAGAGTACATAAGAAGTGTGCAATGTGCAGGTGCAAGCTTAGTGTTGGCAGGCATGCATAACACTGAGAGCTGTACATGTGCAAGTCCACGCTCGGTGTTGGCATGCATGCATTAAGCTGATAACTTGAGGCAGATGCGGATGGGCACCTGCCTCTAAACAGCAGTTTGATGGATGCCTTCCAATATTGAGCTCCAGATGTATGGCTCCCAACACTGAAACTGGATGTATGCTTCCCGACTCTGAGCTTTGAATGTGTGCCTCCCAGCACTGGGATTGGAGTTGGAAGAGGAGGCAGGGCCTCTCTGCCTCCTCACACTGCATGCGGTCAGCCTGCTCCTGCAGTTGTTAAAGAGCTTGCACACTGCTTATGCATCCTTCTGATCTATGCTAACCTGCTTATGCATCCTCCTGATCTATGCTAACCTGCTTATGCATCCTCCTGATCTATGCTAACCTGCATATGCATCCTCCTGACCTATGCTAACAAGCCCCCTCAAAGTTTAGGAGCGACAAGGAAGTTGGGAAGCAAGGTGGGGTGCACACTGCAGCAAAATGACAGACCAAGGCTACCGATTTTAAGGTCCTGAGGTTCTGGGCTATGCAGCAGCTCATCATATCACACATAGAAGCTAGGATCCAAAAGATGCGAGAATGATTAAGTGGGCTGTGCAGTAGCTCATTGTACCACACACAGAAGCTAGGAGCCAAAGCTGCAAGAATAATTAAATGGGCTGTGCAGCAGCTCACCAATTCACATACAGAAGCTAGGAACCAAAGCTGTATGAAGACAAACACCTGGCACTGCCCTGGTATCTGGGAACATGCTGCACTCCCAGATGCCTTCATGAGCGCAGAACATGCAGCATAATGCGCATGCATGGTGCTCCTCAAACCTTCTCGATTTTTTGTGGTGTGTCCATCATCTTGATTGTTCTTGCTCTTTTTGTTCTATGCGATGTTTGATACTTTGCAGACCAATGGTACAGCAAACGCAACTCTTATAGAGGCAGCTGCTAAGGCAGGAGTGCCTCGTTTTGTGTACGTCAGTGCACACATACCAAACATCCCTGGGATAGGTACGTAATGGCGGTTTGATTGCAAAGCCAATTTAATTTGTTTTTGAGCTTCATTGCGTGTATGTGTATGTAAGCAAAGTGAGATGGACTGCTGTAAAGGGCGAGGACGGCTTGATTTCCTTTGCCACTTTTAATCGTGAGATTTTTGCAAGCTTAAAAAGAAAGAACACAGATACCATGCAAACTTGGACTCATCCCGCACCCAAAAAAATCTAATTTGTTTTGCAACCACGCATTAACCACACATCCCAAAAGTGATTATTTACATACTTGCGCATCAACCACGCAGGGGCGTTTGCCCCACTTTGCCTCAAATGAGTGTAAGGGGCATCGATAACAGGTTTTCCATAAGCCAATGAATTGATAAACATGTGTAAGGGGCATCGATAACAGGTTTTCCATAAGCCAATGAATTGATAAACATGTCTGGACCATGGATAGGTTCAATCCACTGCTGTTGCTGCTGCTGCTGCTGCTTCCATGACAGCAAGCTTGGCCCTTGCTTGCGCGAGCTTGCCCTGCTGATGCTGCATGGTGCGGGCTGCTTTGGTGCAAGACGTGAGGAGCAGCTAGCAAGGAAGGAGCAGATGTGGAAGGGGCTGCTGCGCAGAGGGGCTGCTGCCGTGCGGGGCAGGGGGCGCTCCTGACCACTCATAATGCTCCCAAGAATAGTTCATTTACACAATTGCACACAACTAATGCACCCTAAACATGGAAGAATACTTTATGTGCCCACAGTCACCGCGCAGGGTAAAAATGTTATTTATGTGTGATGATTTTAATATTGCACGGTGCATATGCGACATGGCACCTGCATGTGTGTTGTTAGCATATATATATTCTGCAAAGAAATTACCTTAAGAATCATGTCCAAGCTGACCTGATTCGGCTTGAGGAAGGGGAACTTTTCCAAGAAAACCCTCTGCTGCAGCTCTTGCTTGTGCTGCACGTACGTGCAGTATGCCGTACAAGAATTTTGGTCTGTAGTGAAGAACGGTCCTGTTTTTCTTATAAGTATGGAATGCTCCTCTCACGGGTTTTTTAAAACTCCTATTCTGGCTGATGCCTGGAGGTGCTACCTGTGGGACAGCGTAGCTATTTCTGGTGGGGGATGCTGGCGAATTTCAGCCCTTTTGTAAATGGTTGCTCTTGGGCAGAATTTAAGTCATAAAGGTTCATTGCTACGCTGCTCAAACCATTTGAGGATCTGCCATTGCAAGTGTCGGCGTCAGATTTCGAGGCTCCATGGCAGCAATGCTCGAAGTCTGCGCAAATAAAACAATGATTCAATGATGGTGTGTCAGGCTCTGCAACCATTACGCTCTGCTTCTAGCGAGACCCATGCAACACACACTGATGAAGTGTTTGCTTTAGACATGGTAGAAAATGAGGTGTCAAACAAGCTGGCCGAAAATTTAGCCACCAGCATTAGTGGAGTTCTCATATTGCATGCCTTGATTTGGACCCAGATGCGGTACCTCTTTGCAGCTCTGTTCTGCTTCGAAGTTTAGGCGCCCTTTTTACAGATCATTTTAGGCCTTGCCTTAGGCTGCAGAAAGTGAGTATGTATGCAAGAACACAGAAAGGAGGGTGAGAGGAATTTGAGCTTAACATGTGCGACCATTTCCGATCCCTTGTGTCCGCTTTGTCGTTGCAGAATTGGTTTTACGGGGCTATGTGCAAGGCAAAGCCATGGCAGAGGAGGCGCTGCGTAAGCACTATCCCGAAGGGGGGGTTGCCCTTCGTCCCGGAGTTGTGTATGGGAACAGGTATGCTGTTGCATTTCAAAGGAAGTGAAAGAGGTGTAGCCAAGTGTGATCACCCCTCAGACAGGAAGCTCGACACAATGTAACAAGACCTGCAGCAAGCCCTCATTAGTTATTCCCCATCGGTTCATAGCTTGGTTTAGGCTGGGCCTGTGAACCTCCTCGGTGAGGCCCTAGCTAGCTTGCTAGTTAGGGGACCATTCCTGTATGCACGCAGCTGGACATGGCTTGCGTAGTCTTTTCTTTTGCAGCAAGCCTGGCAAGAATGACAGGGTTTCTGGAGTTCCAGGGCGTGTCCTTCCGATGCAGACTACCTGGACCTGTTGTATCTGGCAGTGCGGTTAAACGATTGAATTTCCATAGTGACTCCCTGTGCACACACCTTGCAATCTGCTGGGTATGGTCTGTGTCAAACCGTTTTTTCGGTGGCATGGGCAATCTGTACAGGATCTGCGCTCCTATATAGGTTGCCCCGTGCATAGTGGCCGATAACCGCCATGCCTAGCTTCTAAAGGCAAGCTGTGCTGTGCCCGGCTCCATCTGGCTTTGCTCGGCCCTGATTGCTTCAATAGCTGCAACCAGCTGAGCCAACCACCTGTGCGAACAAATATGGCACTCTGCAACCTGGTGATCACCAGCTGCACCAAACATTTTGGTGGCATGTAAAGGTCAAGGCTCACACCTATGGCAATCTGCAACCTGGTGATCACCAGCCGCACCAAACATTTTTAGTGGCCTGTAAAGGTTAAGGCTCGCACCTATGGCACCTTGCAACCGGTAATTTATCGGCCGCACCAAACATGCTATTATCCAGAAAGGACAACGCACACGTTGTCACCATGTACACTGGCAATCATCAGCTGCATCATATATTTTTGGTGTTCTCCAAGCACCCTGCCAGTGGGGGTCATGCTCGTGTTCCAGATTTAGCAGCTTGAACATCCTCACACTTGCTGTTTCCAGAAGCACACGCTACTCAAATTTAGATGCTTAGGATTGCAGTGAAAATGGATGCACTGTGGCGATGAGATAAAAAGGATTTGCAGTCTGTATTTGCAGTGAAAATGGATCCACGGTGGTGATAAGATAATAGGGATTTGCAGTCTATTTGTAGTGAAAATGGAAGCAGTGTGATAATGCGTTGCTGGGAGGGGAGCACAGGAAGCTGTCGATGGGGAACAAATGGCTGCTTTGTAGCAATTGCGTTCACAAGGCTCATCCTAGAAGCGAGGTGCTTCCTACATTGATTCCATCCAGACATGTGCTGGTCATGCATTTTCTTGTGAGGGCCTTCCATGCTGTCTCAACCTGTTCATGTTTTGCATGCTACAAATAGACGAGGTGTCCAGCTCATGCTCGTTTGTCTGCTTTGGGCTCCTTATGTACCATTGGGTACTATTGGGTAATGTCAAGACCCCTCATGCGTTTTGTCTGTTGGGTCTCAAACGCAGGGTGGTGTCTAGCTCCCTCACCCTGCCCCTGCAGATGGTGTTCCAGCCCCTGGACCTGCTCCTGTCCAGCTACCCCTCCTCCAAGCAGTTTGCCAACATGCCCTTCATCAGTGCCCTAGCATCACCCCCCAACAGGTATGCTCCAAGGTTTCAAAGGTTTCCAGGTAGGCCTATGCGTCAGCCCTGGCCCTTATCAGCGCCCTAGCTCTAGGCCCCAAGCCCTCATCAGTGCCCTATAGCATCGCCTCTTGCATCGCCTTCCAACCGGCTATCCTTATGTATAGGTTCATACTACCAATGAAAGCAATGGTTATACTGCACAGTTTGCCAACGTGCCCTACATCAGTGCCCTAGCATCATCTCCTGACAGGCAGGTCCGAACATCCAGGCTGATAGCGATGGTTTCCTTGCGCTCCCTGGAGGCCAGATTGATGCTGCTTTTTTTCCTTTTATCAGACTGTGGCTGTCATCTTCATCCAGGATGTGTATATGTGTGTGTGCTGTCCTCTCGTTGCAGTTTGCAATACTGATTTAGAAATAAAAAGTATTTAGTGTTTGTTGGACACCAATGTCTTTGTCATTCATGCTTGTGGATTCCTCAAAATGTGTAAGGTGGCTAGACCTGCTGCACTGATTGGTGAATACTTAAAGGTTTGTTGTGGGTGGCAGCTAAGAGCAAAAGAGGGGGAGGCTGGCATGTGTGTCCTCAGCCCTACTTGTCAATTTCCACTTCTACAAGGACAGGAATTATTTATGCCTTGTCCTGCTGCAAACAAGGAATTTTCAATTGCATTAAGCTCGATCCTCTGACTGAGAAGAATGCTCTGCAAAGCTGTGCTTCCTGTAGCAGTACTGTGTAGTGAGAGCAAGGTAATGACGGTGCATTTGTTCAAGCTGGGAGCTATGCCATTGGTAAACGTCTGTGCGTCAGCTGTAGCGCCTTATTACAGGTTCAAACATTTGACCATATAGCAATGTTGCCTGTTGCAACAGCGTCCAATCCGTGGCAGCAGTGGATGCAGCCACTTGCATCATCAAACCATTTATTTATCATTAGTCACTAACACATTCACTCTCCGCTTTGCCCCCAGTGTTCAATCTGTGGCCAAGGCAGCAGTGGACGCAGCCACTAACCCAGCTGTTCCTCCTGGTGTAATGGTGAGTGTTTGCAAAGTTATGAAGACTGAGTGCTTGATAGTCGTTGTGAGTCCTTGAAAGAGGTGGAGGGAGAGAGAGAGAGAGAGAGAGAGAGAGAGAGAGAGAGAGAGAGAGAGAGAGAGAGAGAGAGAGAGAGAGAGAGAGAGTGAGAGAGACGAATGGAAAGAGAGTGCTTGGCTTTGGATGTGCACCGTGATTGCTTTAATGAGCTGCACTTGCCTGCACGATTAAAGAAAAAAAGAAAAAGGAATTTGCTAGGCTTTCCTGGCCGCGTGCATTGGGGAAGGGACGTCATTGCGGCCCCAGCGACCCCGCCTGCATGGCAATCAAAAGGAGTGACGAAAGAAGCAAGAGAAGCGTTGCGACCTGTTTTATGTACTGCCGAGGAAGCTGGCTTGCATCATGCAGAGTGTGATTGCGGGAATTTGTTTGAACAGGATTGGCCTCAATTTTGCAAGCAAAGGGATTAGAAGCCAACCTTTCTGCCCATCTCCTCCGAGGCTTGATGTATGTGGCCGTTCGGCTGGCATGATACACTGTGGTTAGCGGTGTGCAGGACATGGCATACAGTTTTGGTCCTTGCGATTAATCGGCCCATCTCGGAATTGATTGGGGGTACGGAAGCGCAATTTCTTGCTCAAACCAAGCGATCATCGACCACTTTTTTTGCATGCCTGGCCTTCCCAATTAGCTGGCTTGCTAATGGATGCAATTGTCTCATTCTGAAATATGTTGTGCCTTTACATACACGCAAACAAAATTAACCCATGTTCTGCAAATCCCCACGTATCTATCCACACATACAGGATCCTTGGGAGATTGGCAAGTACAAGGAGTAACGGAGCTGCAGCCAAGTGCTGGAAGGGGTGATGCATTGTATTATCTTGTTCATGTACCATTTCCCCAACACACATTTATCCGGATTTTGTTTTTGCTCTTTCTGTCTCACCCAGACACAGAAGAGGCCTCGAAAGAGCATAAGGTGGTGCTCTATTGAAAAATCAAGTTGAATGACTGCGCATGACTCACCATGACGGTCAATCAATGAATGGATGTTCTTCACAGTTGTACAAAGACGAGAAGGGTCTCTTTCCTCCTTTTATCCTATACTGCATTCAGCTGCCTGCTGCTTGTTTGTCCTGTAAATGAAAAATGATTGCCTGAAAGCAGGTGCAATTAGACAATGCCAGATCGACATTCTGGCCTCCTCGCCTTTTGCTCATTGTACAATAGTGGATCAACCCACAACGGCCCTCCGCCTGTCATAAACCTACTAATAACACGCCAACCAGTGCTCTGAACACTTTTCCGTTCCAAAAACAGTGACAAAACACCCACTGACAAGGTGCCGCATCAATCTTCCAGATACCCAGCCCGTTCAAACTCTGACAGCACAACACAAAGCCAAAATACTATTTCGCTAGAAATGAATTTTGACCGACCATCACTTCCCCTAACACAAGAAAAATCTGCCAGAACCCAGGGAAACAGCTACCACAACCCCTAAAAGCACACACCAAGGGATTACGGCTTACCAAAATCCTCCCCTCTCCTCTTCCCAGACTTGGTGAGCTAGAATAGCTTGCTCATGAAAAAGCGCAAGGGTTCATGATCGGGAAACACGCAGGTTTCGACCAGGATAGGATAGGGTTACAAAGCTGTACCTGTCAACAAGGGCAGCTTAGCTGTATCAAAAAGGTGCCTGTGACCAGACCAGACCTAACTTCAAGTTGAGGGGTTACAAGGGTTACAAGGGGTTGGCCTACAGCCCGAAAATCTGGCTGATCGGCTAACTTCAAGTTGTGTATGTGTACACAAGTCAACACAATGTCAAATGAATATTTCGATCAGACCGAAATCGCCATGTTCGCTTAATAAGGGTTACAAGGGGTGGCCTACAGCCCGAGAATCTGGCTGATCGGCTGCTGGTGAAACATTCTCATCCAGCATCAAAAATTGAATCCAACTCTGACAAAATTTTTGAAAATCTGTACGAGTGATTTAGGAAAGCATTGACCTCAAAATCAGTCAAAGTGTGTAAGCTTGCCAAGAGAGGAATAAAATCAGTGTTTGGAAGCTGGGCATAAGTATGTAATGGTTTAAAAAGATCAATGAACAGGTCCTTGTACTTTCTGCGCAGCTCACACCAAAATCACCATGTTCACTTCACAGAAACAATTGCTGAGAAGATACATTACGGGGGGGGGGGGGGAGAAAAGAAAAGTCTACGCAGGCCAAAGGCCGCGTGCATTAAGGGAAGGTCCCCTAACTGGAAAGCAAGAGGCCTCACCAGAAGGCCCTCTAAACCTACACTAGACACAGCTAACCTAGGAGAGAGCCAGAAAAAGATATAATGGGGATCTGGAGGGTTGCTCGCCATGCTCCTGGACGCTCGGACTCTCCTTCTCCTGTCCTCCACCGCCGCGCGCCCAGCAATCCCCCCCCAGAAGCCCCCATGAAAACTAAGAGCATGTCTAGTATTAATGATAGAGGTTAATCTTTAAATGGTATGGTCCCCAAGCTTGGATGCTAGTGATTTAGCTTTTTCTTTGGTAAGGCCCAGTTTCATAAGAGGTGTGATTGTATACTCATTGTAAATGGTGCCAGCTACCTCAATTAAGATGGTGTGCAGAAAAGAAAAACTACGTAGGCAGAGAAGACTCTCCCTACATCAATTAAGGAAAAGGAGACCCGTTGGCTCGAGAGAGCCGTGAGTCCCCTCCACCACGAAGTTAAAAAAGAAAGAGCTAATATGGATCTGGAGGGTTATTAGAAGCGCCCGGCTCCCAAACCTGGCTGTGGGAGGTATTTTTGTTTTCAATAGCACGTCTTGTGGTAACAAGCTTGTCGGCATAAACAACAGAATGAGCATGCAACTTACGAGCAAGTTTAATGGCACGCTGGTGGGCAAGTCCAAATTTTTTAAATTGGTTCAAAGTGTGCTCAGTGTAACAGGTCCCACCAACACCGAGGAGTATGGTATGAAGGATCACAGCTTTAGCACTTAAATTCTTGCACAGATCTGCATGCTGCCGCTGTGCCACTTCCAGCTGATGCCCAGGCCTCGTGTCTTCACAGTATTTTATTTCAATTAGGTGGACGTGCCGCTGGCCAGCGCTCAGTTGATGGGGCTGTCTCACGCGGCTTGGTCCTCTAGACCTCTGTGAGGTGTCCTGCCTGCTGCGTAGCACATGGTGTGAGCATGGGGCAAAGGGAGAGGAAGAAGTGGGTTTGGCATGATAGGGGGTTATTAGTATAGCATCAGGACGGCTGGAGGTGAGCCTAGATCTCTTAGGAAAGTTACGAGGAAAGAGGTAAGGGGGTATAATCCTGTTTGACGCATGTGCAGGAATACGGAGGTTGTGCTGCGCCAACCTATCATTGTTCCCTACGTCTGTGTTAACTAGGCCTGCTCCCCAAGGGCTTTTACTCATAGCTTTAATAATCATTCTACCAGCAATATTATGGCGCTCAGTTCTCATGTTGGAGATGATATGATTTTGGCAGCCTGAGAGCATGTGGAGAGCGCTGTCTAATTGGCGACAGCCTGGGAGAGGGCAATTAGGGTCAGTGGACTTTTTGAAGAGTACCGCATATTTTTGATTATAGAGAGTACCAGTGCGATATTGAAAAATGGTGCGCTTTACAGGAAAGGATATACCAGACATGTTCCTAAAGGCATTGCTGATTTTCTTATCTACGTGTGGTAACAAGCTCTGATAGTATGAGTAGTAGCCTGTTTTGGAGTTGGCATATCCAAGTCTGTGTGTTGCATGCATATGAGACTTGAGAGCATTTTGAAGATTGGGGAGGTAGGTGATTTTATGAACGGGTGCAGGGGCTGTGGGTGCGCCAGCTGCATGTTCCCTTTTTTCTTCCTTGGCTAACCAAAAGTGTGCAGAGTCACTTTTTTATTCCTTTTTGGATTCCTTGAACTGCGGGTTTCAAGTCTAGTTTTGGTGTGAGAATGCTGAGTTGCTGCACGTTCAAGAGTGATGAAAGGATTTGTGTCAGGGCAGAATTTCAGTTCAACAAGGTGAATGTCCCTGTCCTGAGGAAGGATCTTGGAGGGATCAAGGTGAGCTTGTCTGCCTGGAATAGGGCGCACAAAGAGAGCATCAAGGCGGCTTTGGTGCCGGGCAGGGGAGCCAGTACCATTAGGGAAAAACCAATCTGGAATAGCTCTTGAGATGTTTTCAGGAACTTGTATGCCCTGATCCAGGAGTCTCTCATTACTGCAGCCATCCATACCAATAAGGGATGAGCCATACCGGCCCTTACTGAGGGCTTTCACACAGAGACTAAGGGCTTCATGGTGTCCGACAACAGAGCCTGTTGGTGTGCATCCCGCTCATTGTTGAGTTTGTTGTTTGGGGGACTTGTGAGGCGCCTCCACGCGGTGTCCCCTGGTAACGCTCTCGTGTGCTGTGCAAGCACACGCCCAGACATACTCTGGAGCGGCTGAGACCTCACACATTGGCAGCAGAGTAACAGCAGTTCCATGTTGCGGCCTCTGGAGCTGGCTCGCGGCGCAGGCAGGGCGCGTGCGCGAGTGCCAGGTGGAGGACATTGGCGCAGGAGTGGTCCCAGAGGTCGGCGCGGTGGAGAAGGTCTCTAGAGGTGGAGTGTCTCAGCTTGGGTCTGCATAACTGCGTGCTCACCTCCCACCGCCCTGGTTGGCCCCTGTGCAAGAGGGGGGCTCATGCTGAGATGTTGGAAAGCTTGCTCTATGGCTTAGGGGTGGGTCTTGAGCTTGCTGGACAGGGCCTGCCTGACAGTCGTGTCGTAGGTCCCATGGTGGAGGCCAACTTGCTGGTGTAGACTTCTGTGCCACCTTTTTCTCTTGGTCTGTGTGGTGGGGCCCTGCCTTTCAGGACAGGTGACCTTTCCTTAATGCACGCGGCCAGACTTGGATTGCGTAGTCTTTCTTTCTTTCTTTCTTTCTTTCTTTCTTTCTTTCTTTCTTTCTTTCTTTCTTTCTTTCTTCCTTTCTTTCTTTCTTTCTTTCTTTGAGTTTGTACACCTGAGGAGTGTGTGGTCAATGTGGTCCATATCATCGCAAAGAGGGCATCTTCCGGAACTGGAAAAGAAGTTGAAAGTAAAGGCATGTCTCTGTGTGTACAGTTCATCTGCTTGGTACTTCATTATATTTATCTGCTGTCTCAAAGTAATCTTTGGATTTTGCCAGAAGGAGTTGCTTATCTCCTTGTTAGCAAGTCGAGAGATTGGGTTGTGTGCTTAAGTGTTTGCAGTGATGGTGGTTGGTATGGTGTCGTTAAGTTTCTGCCATCTCTGGTAGTGGTAGCCAGAGATGTCAGCAGAGCCAAGCTTGTGTTTCTTGTGCATATGTGCTTTAAGTTTGCCGTTCAGGTTGGTGAGGTAGTGGATTGAAAAAGTGTGGGAGCGGTGCACACCATCATCCTGTGCGCGAGAGGTCTTCAAAGAGAGCCAATAAAAAATTGTGGAAGGGGTCCCTGGCATCTGGAAGTGCAACATTTATGGTGTTTCTCCATGCTGACATCAGCCTTAGCTCCATGACTGATTCTTGTTGGACGTCCCACCTCTTATCTGCGCTGGATAGTTTGGCTCACTCGGATCTGATGAAACGTCAAATTATGGCTTGTGACCCTGTGAACCTCAGTCAATTTGTGGTGGACCTGAGATCTAGACACCTGGGCTATTGGAACCAATTCACAGCCCCTGATCCAAGAGTAAGCAACAGTAAGCGGCTGACTTACCATCAATGGTGCGCTCTCCCTGTCAGAGATGCACATGCCATTCACCTACCTTATACAATGCCTAAATACATGTACTTGGATCTTCCCCATCATGTCCTTCGCAACAATGCCAGATTCAGGCTGCGGGTACACGCTTTCCGAGTTGAACGGGCTACTTGGTCCAATAGTACTTCTCCGGTCTGTGATATCTGTGATTCTGATGACATACAAGATGAAAAACATGTGTTGTTCAGATGCTCCAATCCCCAGGTCTACTCTCTCCGTCAAAAGTATGCCTCACTTTTTGAGCACACCTTCTCTTTCCTACACCTCCACATCTCCCACAGGACGTCCTGTCTAGGCACCATTCACCATGTGAATTCCCAGGATATCAATTTTTTTTCTAAACCAGGACAACAACAAACTTCCTTTTTTTTCTTCATGACCTCATGTGTATTTATGAACAGGCTAGCAGTCAAACGTCTTGACTGAGGCCTTTTTTTCCCTTGTAACCCTTGTAACCCTTATGGTGTTTCAGAGGGCTGCGGTGCGTGCGCAGGCGTCAGCCCCCTCATTGCCAATGATGCCAGAGTGGGCTTTGACTCTGTAGAGATGAATAGGATAAGGGGAGTGTTTTAACAAATTTGATATAGCCTGGGTGAGCTCTGCATGGAGGCAATTCCTCATCCGCATAGGATTAAGGGTTTGTTTAGAAATTTGGGAGAGGCAGGATGCACTATCGGAGGCAATGTCAGTTTGCCCTTGTTGGAGCGCCACAAGTATACCTGCTAGTTCTGCTCTATTGATGGTATTACTAGGCCCATTATCATTGGGTTTTATGTGCAGCTGTAAGTGTTGGGAGTGTGGAGCAGTGTCACTTCCCGGTCTGTAAACACCTGAACCAGAAAGTGGTAGGGAGTCATCATCTTTGTGTTTGATTGCGCTGCCATCAGTGTAGGTGATTTCTTTCCAGTCTTTGATCTTAGGTGTGAACATTTTTTTGTAGTTGACAGGTATGAAAGCTGCCCTAGCCTGAGGGCACTTGTGTGAACAGTTATGTGTGTCAGGGGGAAGTGATTGAAATTTCTTTTTCCAGGTGTTTGATGCTAGGTGTTGGTGGGTACGCAGTGGCGTGGCAGGATTTAAACGATCCAGGGGTAGCCAGTGACTTTCTGATACATCTTTATTGAGGAGTTGGAACGAGTCTTTGTTTGCGCTATCCAGCATTACTCTGGCATTAAAATTCCACACGGCAATGAGTTGCATAGGATAAGAAGGTGGGGTAGGGTTGGATATGATATCAAACCCGGTCCTGGGCCAGTGTTGTGGAGCCTGGAATTGGATGTTTTTGGTAGGAAATTTGGCAAGCACTTTTGCATGATCTGGGTTATGATTAAGCCAGCTCATATAAGCGTTACAGCTGAAGCCTCTCCAGTGGGCAGGAGCATGAAGGTAGCAACTGGTTCTGTTGTTTGGAGGGAGGAGTGCACTGCGTGGCGCAGGAGCCTAAACATTATTTCATCATCATGTGGGGGATGGCAGAATGGCAGGGGAATTTATCTGGCGATGTTTTCACCTGCACATCCTTTCTTGCAGCATCAGCTTAGTGTCCGGGCTGTATCTAATTTCCTCTTGCAACACAATAAGAAGCTTTTCTATCTATTTCATGCCTGAGATTTTGGATTTGCTATTGGCTGGCATGGACCAGCCACAGGCTGATCAGCCGAACAGTCTGGCTGAAGGTTTCCCTGTGTAATCTAAATTAATCTAATCTAATCACTGCCTACGTGTTTCATTTCAAATGAAAAATCCATTAGTTGTGGATGAAGCCAGCAAAGCAGGTTGCCACAAAACACAGATTGCTTGTATGTTGTCCTCCCAGATCAAGAGGAGCGCAAGGTTCTTTGCGCTGCAAGGGATTTACCGGTGATTCTTCTCTTGCACAACCCGTTCAACCCTTTACGGGTCAAGTTTCCTTTCCTTCCTCTCGCACAACCTTTTTTTCAACAAGACACTTCCAAGTTGTATTTGACTTTTGCTTGCAATACTTTTTCTTTTTTTCCTCATGTCCCCAAGAAAGTACGCTTACCTGTTAAAGAAAAGAAAAGAAAAGAAAAGTCTACGCAGCCCCGAGGCCGCGTGCATTAAGGGAAGAACCCCTAACAGAAGTTAGAGGCCTCACCAAGAGGCCCTCCACCTAAACTAGACAAAACTAGCCTAGAAGAGAGAAAGGAGCAGAACTAATGGGGATCCGGGGGATTGGCCGCCATGCCCCTGAGCGCTCGGACTCTCCTTCTACCATCCTCAGCCGCCTCCGCGCGCCCAGCAAACCCCCTCCCAGATGCCCCCTGAAAGCAAAGTGCATGTCTAGTGTTAATGATGGTGGATAATTTTTGGATGGCATGGTCCCTAAGTTGTGATGCTAGTACTTTGGCTTTTTGATTGGTCAGACCCAGATTTATAAGAGGTGTAATTGTGTACTCGTTGTAAATCGTGCCACCCACACCAATTAAGATGATGTGCAGAGTCACTTTGTTATTCCTGTTTGGGTTTCTTGAGCTGCGTGTTTTAAGTCTGATAATGGTGTGGGAATGTTGAGTCCGTGCACGTTCTAGAGTGATGAAGGGGTTGGTGTCAGGGCAGAATATAAGTTCAACGAGGTGGATGTCCCTATCTTGTGGGGGAATCTTGGAAGGGTCAAGGTGAGCTTGTCTGCCTGGGATAGAGCGCACAAAGAGAGCATCAGGGCGGCTTTGGTGTCGGGCAGGTGAGGCATTGCCATTTGGGAAGATCCAGTCTGGAATAGCTCGAGAGATGTTTTCAGGGGCTTGTATGCCCTGATCCAGAAGTCTGTCATGGTTACAGCCGTCCATGCTAATGAGGGATGAACCATATCGGCCTTTACTGAGGGCTTCTACACAGAGGCTAAGGGCCGTATGGTGTCTGTTGGTGTGCATCCCACTCATTGTTGGGTTGGTACACCTAAGCAGAACGTGATAAATGTTGTCCGTATTTGCACAATATGTTCAATTGTTTCTCTGGTGATTTTTCAACGGAGCAACCATTTTTACAACAAGCCAGTGTCCAAGATGCTTCTGATTTCCTCATGCAACACAACAATAAGCTTTTTTCGTTTGTTTCTGAGCTTATGGACATTAGCAACAGCACTACACTCAGTAAGGTACTGCAAGCAGATGTTGAAATGAGCAGGCTTTCCCATAAATGCTGGACCTCAGAATTTTTGGCTGCCTGCACAGGCTTGGACAGGTGCAACGTGTTTACTCATTGTGTTCGGTCAGGGCAGCCTATAGTCATGAGGGAGTTTTTTGTTGATCTGAGAAAATGGCTGCAAGGTGTGTGGAATGCTGATGCCTTGGCAGAACATGGTGACCACACGAACAAATTAGCCAAATATCATCACTGATGGCACTTCCTTTGAAACCCGTGTCTGTTCATGGTGCGCCCTTTTCTGTCCCCAGGTATTTGCATCTTGATTTGGGCAAGCGCGCGCTAAGAAACATAGCACGTTTTCGCTTACATGCTCATACTTTAAGAGTTGAGACATCACTTTGGCAGGAGCACACATCAACTTGTGATAGATGTGAACAAGGACTCCAAGATGAAAAGCATGCGGTGTTCCTTTGTTCTTGCGCTTCTGTGTGTTCTCTTCGAAGGGCTTATGCACAGTTATTTTCTGACTTCCCCTCGTCTTATAGAATTTTTCTGGACGATTCAGGCACTTTTCACTATTCTCAAGCTAGCTCTGAGGATGCTATTCATTTCTTGCAGAAGCAAACTAATGACATTTATCGTTTTATTTCTGATCTCATGGATATTTTTTGTGCTGTTGGAACAGTTAAGCAGACCGAGCAGCCAAACTACCTGGCTGAAGGTCAAATCCCATTGTAACTCATTGTACTTGTAGAATCGTCTTAATTAATTGCTGTTAACCTCGTGAAAGCTGGTTGAGATTGCTTCACCAGCGACCAATCAGCCCGAGATTTGTGCTGCTAACCAGTGTTACCCTTGCAAGAGTTTGGAGAGAAGCCGAGTCAGTGGATCCAAGGGAAAACAACAACAAACTAGCTACTTACCAAGCTTGGTTTGCTACTCCTTTTGCTTGCAACGCTCGCCAAACTTATGCACCCTTGCCTTGGTATCTTTTTTTGGATTTGCCTAAGCAAGTTATGCGTAATGTGAGCAGGTTCCGGCTTCGTGCTCATACTTTGAAAGTTGAATCGGCTGTTTGGCAGGATGATGGTGCCTCTGTGTGTGACAGGTGTCCTTGCAACCAAACTCAAGATGAAGCACATGTCATTTTTAACTGTACTGATGAAAACGTTTGTTCTCTGCGCCGCAAGTATCAAATGCTTTTTGAACCTTACTTCCAGGATATTGTTGAGATGCAACCTTTTTTACTGCATCAAGTGAGCTCTCAATTTGTTTATCAGTTCCTCCATCAGCGAAACGCAAAGCTTTTCCTCTTTGTGTCTGAGCTTATGGATTTATTTTTGGCTGGCAGAGACCAGCCACAAGCCGATCAGCCAAACGACCTGGCTGAAGGTCACCCCCCATTGTAACCATTGTAACCATTGTTACCCTTGCAATGTAGTAGGGACCCCCTTGCACCGTAACAACAGGCTTTTTTCTTCATACCTGAGCTTATGGACTTGCTGTTAGTTGGCGTGAACCAGTCACAGGCCGATCAGCCGAACAGCCTGAAGGCCTTCCTTTGAAAATCCAAACTAAGGTGACACACGTGAGACTACACAGAGCAGCTAAATAGAGAACCCTTGCCATGTTAACTTGTTGTTGACCTTGGTGGATGCTGATTAAGCATGTTCCACCAGGCAGATATTTGAGCTGTAGAATAAGAAGTGTAAATCTATGTAGAAAAGGAAAGGTAAACTCATTAGCAGTGAAAGCACTCCCTACACCAATTACAAAAAGGAGGCAGGTAAACTGAAGCAACGATAAGCCTTTTAGAATGTAACATGAAGTATTTCCTAGGAGCTGCTTGCTACAAATGTTAATGTATAAGCCAGGAATAAAGAATGTGCATTACACTAATGAAACAACCAAGCTTTTGCCCTCCTTCCCATGCCACGCCCATACGATCAAGCCTCCTTGACTAAAAATTATAGCCTCAGCAACGCCCAAGACAAGAAAATGAAAGTTCAAGGGTTAGAAACAAAGGCTTGATGGACCCCTGTGGGGATATGGACGACAAAATACAGATCAGCTGAATTACACACTGATAGAAATGGAAGTTAAAAAAGCAAAAATGCTAAGCAGCCGCCAAGCCCGCTGATTGAAGGACACACATTTCCTCCTGAAACGTAATTAAAGCCATTGGCAGGCAAGGTACCTATCCCTCCAGGAAGAGGAGTGACAAGCGCCAGCCCAGCAAACCCCGCTTGCCTGTAATAACAGGCGAAAACAACTAAAAAGAATATTTGTAAGGAGGATGTTCCTCTGGAAGAAAACCTCCAAAGCCAGCTCCACCTGACAAGTAGGTAGAGTTGCATGGTCAGCCTTTTGTTTACTTTACTGTTACTTACAATGGGAGCCACAAGAAGCATTAACCATCCCTTGCAACATACTCCCAATACATCCACAGTAACTGCAAGTATACATTCACATCCGTTTCCAGTCAGCTAGAACGCTAGAAAGGAGCTTAGAGAATCTCCCAATGCATTCAAAATTAAATTAACCTCATCTTATTTCATACCCACAGATCAAATTGGGCCCAGCTAACAGAAAACGAGTTTTAGGGGCAGGCAGGATAATATTTAATGTCAACAGCATGCTTCCGAACAAAAAAATTGTTGGCAGGATCAGCAATGCACGGCCTTCCCTTTGCTCTAGATAATTTACATGTCTTAAGCACACTTGAGTAGAGCTTGTTATCCCAAAGACTCAGATGCGGGTATATATGAGAGCAAAGAACTAATGAAACTATGAGGTATCTAGGAATCCCTCTCACCTGCCAGGCTCATTTGCTGATTTTCATATTTTCAAACTTGTACTTTACAGAGAAACAAAGCAGACACACACGTATCTCCAGCCCTGCTCAATACACACACAGCCAGCGCCTCACAAATCTTCCTTGTGCCTGCTAGTAACACAGTGGCTTGAGGGAAAAGTGAAATCCCAATTACCATGCTAATCCTCTTTTGATGTTTGCTTGACACCAGAAAGTCTTGGATTTCTTGACAAATGGTGAATCATTTAAAACATCACAAGCCCCAATGAGATGCTGTTGTCCCCTCAGGGTCTAGACACAAAACCCCCCTAAATCAAGCAATTTTGAAGCGCACGCCACCTACCTGACAAGAGGCTTGTACTGACAAAGCCACATGCAGCATACAAGCACCAATCCCCACGCATTCCATCCTTTTCACCTATAACTTGCCTGGGCAAACTACTTAAGCGCCCAATCTTCTGCACCCCATCTCCATGCTATCCATTCCATTCACTTTGCCAAACTTCCAATGTCTGAACAAGAGCCCGGCAATGGCTGCAAGTCAACCCACACCACAGCAGGCAAGTATAACTACAACCACACATCCCACTTTGTGTCCAACGTCTGGACAAGAGCCGGGTAGCAGCAGCAGCTTCATCCCCATTGCATAAGACAATCACAGGTTCTCACGCGTGCCATTTCCTTGGCCTGCGCAAAACCACCTTATGAATCACTGGTCAGCGCAAGACCTCCAAAAGGATTCAGTTACAAACCCTCCTGCAAAATCTCCTTGGCCTGTGCAAAACCGCCCAATGAACACTATCACAAATCCTCCTGTGACGACCAATTCCTTGGCCTGTGCAACACTGCCTAGTAGATAAAATAATGGGCCCGCCCAAAATCACCAAATAAATAAAATCACAGATCCTCGCGCACAACATTCCCTTGGCCCATGCAAAACCACCTCATGAAGGCCCAAGCGGCCACCAAAACATCATCCACGCGCACCAGCCTCAACATTTGCGCAGGGTAGCCAGCTTGGATCCAGGGAATAGAAAAGAGGGGCCCTATTGCCACCAGCCACGTGAGTGTGAGGACAACACGCACAGGATGTGGAAGGGACAGGCCTTTTTTGTTGCCCCAGGCTTGCAGCGCGCGTTCCACGATGGTGCCTACCTACATGAGGCAAAGTAGGCGCACAAGTGCATCGAGGGCCACTATAGGCAACACAAAGCAATGGAGGAGACTGCCATGAGTGAGCAACCATTTAAAGCACTCTTTGCTTGCACATGGGCTCAAGGAAAGCTCTGCATCGGTTTCCTCAAGCGCAGCAGTGCTCTGACAGACGTCCATCAGCTTTGCTGAGACCTGCTCTGGTGTTCACGTTTACTCATTTACGAGAGGCACACTCCCTGGATCCAAGCTGATGGCGCCTTGCCTCCAAACCTTTTTGGGGCATGGGCACGGATTGGAACATGCACAGTGCATTCTTGTCAAGAAGGCATCAGGTCCGCAGTGATCTGCGGGCAGCAATGTTTCTGCGTCAAGCAGCACACCGTTCCTTCACGCACTTTGCCACGGTATCAGCCCATCTATGCAGATGGCATGCTGGCCAGGCTGCAGACGGCACCGCTCACACATCCTGCAGCAAGCACACTTGCCACGGCACCAGCCCGTGGACCTGAAGTTGTGGCTAGATGTGTTGCACTTGCATCCAACTTGCACCAGTGGAATTGAAGAGACTTCATGCATGAAATGCTCACAGACTGAGCTGGTGCCATAACACCCTGAGGGCCCCAACTCCCCAAGAGCCCCGGCGTCCATCAACCAAGCCATGCCACAGGCATTAAGCAACATAAAGAGAGGCAGAAGCCACTCCAAGAAAACCATACCAGGAACATGCCAAGAGACGATACTAAGGAGGCCATACCAAAAAGGCAGAGATAGCACCTGCCCGCAATGCTATCATCAGCACCTGAGCATCAATTTGCAAATGCCCATGACACAAGCAAGGGAAAGGACCTCCACACCTGGCCACCTCCACATTCACTGCAACGCGCTCCCCATGCAGCAGGAAAAAGCTCAGCTACAGCCCGTTGGTGATGCCTGTGACAAAAAATGGCAACGGAAGTGAGCTCAAGCAGTCACGCACGTACCCCGTTCAGCAGAAAGAAGCCCAGCTGCAGCCCTTTGGTGATGCCCGTGCCAAAACTGGCCATGTTCATGAACTCGTGGAATGTGCCACTGAGCAAGAAGCAGGACAGCGTGGCTAAGGCATTCACACAAGCTCTGCCCCGAGCTTGTGAGAGGCCTGGAGACACTCGTGCGCCTGCAGCCAATGCTGGTGGTGGCTGTGGTGGTGGCGCTGTTCCTCCTCCTGCTGATGCAAAGGGCAGCTTTGCCCCTGTTTCTGCAACTGCTGCTGTGGCAGGTGGTGGTGGTGGTGGTGGTGGTGGTGGTGCTGTTGCTGCAGATGGCCCCTGCTGCCCTGCTGCTGCTGCTGCCTCCACGGAAGCAAAAGCAGGCCCTGGTTTTATAACACGAGGGAAGCCACATGCATCCCCTCGTGCGCCCCCCTCCCCAGGTAATCCTGCACCTGGCTGGTGTAGCTCATGGTTGCACTGCTGGTGGCCACCATGCTGATCCTGCTGGCGCTGGTCAAGGTGATGCTGGTTGTAGTGTTTGTGCTGATCCTGGTGCTGACGGTGGTGGTGGTGGTGGTTGCACTGATCCTGCTGGTGATGGTGGTGGTGGTGGTGGTGCAGACTTGAGGGCTGCAGGCCGAGCAGCGACAGCCCCATGTGCTGGACAGGGATGAAGCCACAGGCCACGAAGTCGGCCTTGAAGAAGGAGTGCCTTCATACACACAAGGTGGTGCGTGCGTGTATAAGTGTGTGTGTGTGTGTGGATGTGTGTGTATGTGTGTGTATGTGTGTGTGTGTGTGCGCGTGCGCGCGTGTGTGAGAGAATTGTCTCTAAGACCCATATGAGCACATCTTGCCAAATACTAATTTTGGGCACAGAGTCACTTTGACTCAAATCAATCATAATGCTCAGGCCGCTCACCACTGATACGGTTTTGGCCTGCTTGCAAATAGCGGGCAGTGGCTTTGACCTGTAAGCCATGCAGGGTTGCACATGTAACAACCCAATCATGCTGTGCCCATCCTTGCAGGAGCTGCCTCCCCATATACTCAAATGGTGCCAATATGGACACAACAGAGTGACACACACATGGACACAACAGAGTGACACACACATATGGACACAACAGAGTGACACACACATATGGACACAACAGAGTGACACACACATATGGACACAACAGAGTGACACACACATATGGACACAACAGAGTGACACAAGCAGCAGGAGCAAGCCCTCTGGGTAGCTTGCAAGCACACACAGCCAACCACCATGGCAAACCACTAACCATCTCTTCCCCCACAATTCCGACAGAGACGCACTGAGCCAAGGGGCACTCATTGGCACCACTGGCAGCAAGAGAGAGGGCACGCGGAACTCTTGCTGCTGCAGCTGCTGCTCCTGCCGGCGCTGCTGGTTGTAAGGATAATGCTGGTCCTGTGTGAGGCGGGCCCAGTAGGGGAGCAGCACCCGGTAAAAGGCAGAGTGGGCCGCACTGACGACCAGGCACAGGATGTGGTGGAAAGCAAGGAACTGCAGAGCAGCGCAGGGTACACAGGGAAAGGTCATGCATGGGATCTCAGGCACAGGAAATGTGGTGGAAAGCAATGAACTGCAGAGCAGCGCAGGGCACAGGACCGAACATGCATGGCACCTTGGGAACAGAAGATCAGGCAGGAGACGGTGAGCTACAGAGGAGGCATAGGGTGTGGGGGAAGGTGATGCGTTGCACACGGATGGAGGCGGTTTGCCACAGAGGAAGCACAGGGCGTGGAGGACAGTGACGTTTGAAACATGGTGAAACATGGAGTGCGCGTGCTTGTGCAATTGAATTGAGACATTGGCGTCACACACACACACTTACCTGGAACAACTGTGCAAGCCCCACGGCGGTGGAGGCCATTAACGTGAGGCCGGCTCTGCTGGCCAGTCCCCATGCTGCAGCAGCAGGACCCAGGCCTAGAGCGCCAGCTGCAGCAGCTGTGGAAGACAGCCTCACAGCAAGGCCCAGCACCAAGTCATCTGCATGAGCAGTGTTACATGGTCTGCACACCTTTCGAGAAGGGAGCTGAAGGAACTGGTCGCATACTGCCCCACGCAACAAGCAAGTGGTGGCCGAGAACCAGGAATTGTGTGCTACAAAGCACCAAAGCAGGACAGGCCATGGTGGCAGGGGCATGCATTTCATGACGTGCATCCTTTTGAGTGTGGTACAGCATTGATGTTCTCAGCACCACCTCGCACAACCATGGCCTTGGGTGCAGTGCCATGGCACCGCACAGCTGCCTTCTGGAAACAGGCTTGTGCACGAGGGGGTGCGGTATGGAAACCAGCTGCGCTCGATGTGCCGCACGTGCGACACCTGAGAAGGAGGAAGTTCCATCTGGATGCCTTGCATTGAACAACTTTGCTTCACTCAAGCTTTGAGTCAAAGTCATCTCTGCGGTCATCTCTTCTTTTAGTGGGGGGAAGAAACAGCGCCCCGGTCCTAGGCATCCTGTCTTCCTTGAATGATGTGGGGAGCATCTTCACTGTCTACTTGGCTTTCTTTTCATAATGGTTCCATCCCCTGATGCCTTCCTTTTGGCCAGTTTGTGAGGTTGGGCATCATGGCATCATTCGGCGCACATTTGGCAAGCAAGCTGGTAATGTAAGTGACATGCAAAAGTAGGCATGCCAAGCATCAGCATGCCAGTGTTTACAGAGCAACCAC
>OU611761.1:2427339-2547339 GCA_914767535.2 Dunaliella primolecta | reverse complement strand
AGCCGAACCTCCACCAGATGGCAGATGAATGGGCGTGCGCCTTTCCTTCCTGGCACAGCATCCCCGCCCTGCGTTCCGCAACCTTGCGCAGCATTGTGCTGCCTCTCCCTCACGAGTTTGTGAGCTTTCTGCTGGCAGACGGGGTGTTCGTTGGGGACGCCTCCAATGCTGTGAGTGCTCTGCTCATGCAGCCCGTCAGTGCACCAGGATTAATGTTCTGCAGCAACTCAACCCACCCTGTCTTCCGATCCTATCATGCACACTTGTAACCTGTGTGCAAGAGGTTTACACAAAGCCTCTCGCAAGCTCCTAACCCATCGCCTTGACTCCCTGTCCATGCTTGGCCTGTGCCTACCCCTCATAGCTTCCCAAGAGGTCGGAGGCGGAGGACAGCGAGGATGATGATGTGCAGGGTGGGTGGGCAAGAGACTACACCGGTCCCAGGGGAGGTAGCAACAGAGTGTCCATGACACCAGGCGCAGACCAGCAGGACAGCAGCAGTGACAGCTCAGAGGAGGAGGAAGGAGAGCAGCAGGACTGGTTTGAGCGCTTCCCCGATCTGCATCGGTCCATTGAGGCTGCAGTACAGGAGCTGGGTGGACAGGTGCGCACTCTACAACTGTATGGTTTCAGACTTCAAGACTTCAATTGTAAGCATGCGTTGAGTTAAAGAAGTGTGTGTCCAGTTAAAAGCATGCATTCCTCTCTTGTGAGTTGTCTGAAATTCAGACTTTGATGTAGAGGTAGCATGGTTCGGAGATTTGTGACATGTGCTTGCACGCATTCCTAATCTCAACCTATATATATGGCTACTTTGCCTACTTTTCAATAAGCTTATTGGGTGGACCAACTTCTTGGTTGCATGCTTGGTGCCACTTGTTTCACCATGGACGCATGACAGCAGGGCATTGCCATCATATCACCACCCATTTCTGGCAATTGTTTTCATTTCTGAATCCAGCACCATTTCTTCTCGATAATTCAATGGTTTTGTTTGGGTTTTAATACACTCCTTCATGGAGGAGAGGCCCTTTTTTCCCAAGAATTTTGCGCCACAGCTGCCATCTAGTTGGTGCTAGGCCTGGTCATACTGCCACCTGAAGGTCTGGCTTGGACTGCTTTCAGGCCATGTCATCCACGGCCACATATTTCAGCCACGCCAGACCGAGAGGCTTTGGTTACACCCTTCAAAATCATAAATTTGTTTTGATGTGAACACATCCCATGACCTTAACAAATCCTTCAAGCTACACTTCTACGTGTGACTTCATGATGGCATGATGCACACAGGCAAAAGCAAGCAATTGCTTACTGAGAAGGGGACACGTAGTACTTATTAATGTTTCCAGTTACGTAGCATTGAAAACATTGGTGATAGCGCGGCTCTCAGTTGCTGGTCACGTTTGTTCATTTCTCTGCCTTGCTTGCTCTTGGACATAGCTTATGCCAATTTGTGTATACATGCATTGTGTATGTACGGTGGTGTCCAGGCTGAATTGGAGCTGCTTCAAATGGAGAGCTAATGCCTTTTGGTGTATGCAGGTGGTTCCCAAGCTGAATTGGAGCTGCCCTTCGGACGCCACATGGGTGAATCCTTTGTCCTCATTGGCTTGCACAAATGCTGACCAGGTAAAGGATGCAGTGGCATACTTTGGGGGCACAGCCATGATAAACAGAGGGGCAGTGCAGTAGAAACATGTGCTTTTGTTGTGAGTCTGCATTGCAGATTCGTAGTGTCCAGGTGTGTTGGAGTGTGGGAAACATGCGCTGCAAGCAGAGTTTAATGATCAGAGCTTGTGAGTAGGGAGACAGGTAGAAACTGCCTGGTGTCAGCTACTGGCGCCCAGCTCAAAACCCCACCTGCTAGGGCACAGCCAGAGGCCTGCAGCAGAGAAGGCTGATTGTCACAGCACCCTTTTTCATGTGCAAGATCCTTATTTCCCTACACACACGCACGCACGCACACGCGCACACACACACACAAACACACACACACACAGACACACACACACACACACACACCACAGGTGGTGCTCATGTTGAAGAGCTCCGACCGCATCGCGCACGACCTGGAGCTGTTGTCAACCGCAGCTGCTGCAACGCAGGCAGAGGCACCAGCTACTGCCGCCCAGGTGACATTGGGATCTCAGGGAGTGGGGATGGGTCCACAGCTGCATCACACTCCAGCATTTGCGATGCCAAGCTGGAGGGGAGGGTCCTGGCATGGGTATTTGGAGTTGGGGTTTTGATACCTACGTGTCAGCTTTGCAGGCTTGCTGCAAGAGTGCAAGAAAGCGAGCTTGTCCAAGGAGCACCAGGCGTGGGTCGATGGAAGAATACACACAGCTTGTGGCTTGTCGGCATTTTGTGTGGGGAGCGAGCTTCTTGTGCTGAGGGGCAAGCTTCTTCAAGGAAACCCGGGCGTGGGTTGACGGAGGAATGCATATAGATCATGGCGTGTTGACATTTTGTGTTTACCTCACGTGTCTTTGTGGGGAGGGAGTTGAAGCAGGCTGGGTTATGTTTCAAATATGGCTGAAGAAGGCAGGCACGTGTTCCTCTCCTGCTGTCATAAGGTATCATAGCAGCAATGCGCTTCCACAAAATGCTGGTGTGTGTACGAGCTTCCAGCGATGCGGCGCGTGAGGCGTGCAGCCATGCTATCCACCATTGCCAACCCTCACCAAAGGTCGCTCCAATTTTGCCCTTTGCAGAGCGCCCACACATGCAGCATGACCTGATCCTGTTATCGGCATGCTTTGCGCTTGACCCTTACTTGACAGAGGCTCCTGCTTGTTGATCATGCACTCTGGTGCTGCTCCAGTGTTATGTGACATGTGCATGCATGATCAGCATGCCACATGACATGCAAGCAATCTACAAGGCAGGCACCCCTGTTTGCTTTTTTGCCAGCAAAATCATGCACGCGCACACATGCACACACACACACATGCACACACACACGCGCATCTCATGTGCTTGTAGGCGGTGCTGGTCATGCGCCAGTGGTATGACTTGCGCCCTGAGCGGGAGTGGCGCTGCTTTGTGGCAGGGGGTAGGCTGGTGGGCGTGTGCCAACGGGATGTCACACAGCACTTCCCGCAGCTCGCAGAGCGCGTGGATGCCAACGGCATGAGCAACAGCAGGTGGAGTGGGTTGGGTTTTCCTCGCAAGCGTTATTCTACAGCCCCTTGTGTTTGTGAGGCAAAAGGGGAGGAGGTACCCTTTGATGGTGAGATAGAGCAGGTCAATGAGCTGCCGGTGGTCGGACCTGACCAAGGTATATATATCCCGTGCATGTACTCCGACACAGGCCCGCCATGCCTGTCAAGCTTTCTTTTGGTATCACAGCCTGGCAGTTGAACAAAACAAAAAAATGTGTGGAAGAGGCATATGAGGGATAATCCTCAGTGTGTGGTGATGCAGAGGTGAGCATGCCATCGCTCTGTTGGAGACCTGCACGCTCCTCTTGTGGTGGCAGGCCTGACAAAAAGCTGCCTCAGTTTGGGGGGGGGGGGGGGGTTGCAGGGCCCTTGGTTTCCTCTTTTGTCACTTTTTGACTGATAATATCAGTCATAGATCTGATACACCTCTTGTCACTATTTGACTGATAATATCAGTCTGATATCTGATACACCTCTTGTCACTATTTGACTGATAATATCAGTCTGATATGTGTCAAAGGAATCTCAGGGCCAAGCATGTTTGCACGCACACACGCACGCACGCGCACACACACGTACACATACACCAATTGTATCATTTGCATGCACAGCAGACTGGAGGCAGGCGGCAGCAGCGGCAGCAACAGCGACAGCGGTCAGAGTGAGGTAGAGGAGAGCTGGGAAGGGGATGCTGAAGTGGCAAGGGGTATGCGGCCAGGCCAAGAGGCAAGGGCAGCACTGCGCGCGCTGCGGATCTTCCATGAACGCACTGTGCGCAGGCGCTTCCCACTCTCAAATTGTGAGTGGAGTTTAGGACGATCATGTGTCTTTGATGTGAGGTGCTTTCTGCCAGGGAGCTGTGGGTGCCTTGAACTGTGTTCAAGCATGAGAGCATAAATAAGGGAGCTTCATGTTTGGGGAGAGACACTGGAGGTGCTGTTACAGGTGTGCCTTTCCAGTTCACAGCTCCCCACAAGAGTCCACAAGCAGTGCGAATTGTGCGGCTGTGCTGTGCAAATTATGTAACACACGACTTTGCATACTGTACTACAAGGTGATCAGCCCGCACTCCTAAGCAACTATCTTCACAGCCCCGCACTTATTCCGCACCCCTCTCATTACCAATTTTTTCAATCTTGCATATTTCCTCCGCAGGGTCTCCTTTTCAATCCTTTAAATTCTCAGTATCAATCCTTTTCGCTTTCCCACATCCACTCACAGCCCCTTGAATGATTAATTTTAGGTTGTGCCGCAGTCATCCTGCACCCCTCAAAAACATTTTTGCGGGATGGTCTAAACCTACTTTACATCATCGGTGCATCATCCCCAGCTGCAAATTCTTTTCAGCTGTAGAGCCAGTCTTTTCACTGAGCTGCTGACGTCTGCTCCATCAGGCACTCCAATTACGCCCTTGTGGAACAACATCCACAACAAAAGCAACCTGTACCACCACCAACAAAATCCCCAGTCCTCCTCTGAACATGCCAAACCCACTGTGGCATACAAGTTCAAACCTGCTTTGCTTTTGCAGACACCTACGACACATACGTCACCACTGGAGGAACCGTGAAAATCCTTGACTTCAACCCTATAGGAGGCACCACCTCTCCCCTGCTTTTCACATGGTCAGGTGTGTGCTCGCCTTGCTGACATACCTAGTGTGTACCCATTGTATGGCTGCAGCCTGCGTCTTTCTGTGTTGTACGCAAATTTGTTTTTGCTGTCAAGCCTCAGGGATTGCTGTTAGGTGTTCCAGCCAGGCGTATGTGAGTAATGACCCAGAAATTTTTTGTTTGGGGTGCTTGTTTTGAGAGTAGCAAGTATCGATGTGACTCTTCTGAGGGAAGTGTCTTTTGACTATGACAAGCATGAGTCAGCGTCTTAAAACCTCCCTCTGACATAAAGTTCTTCTTTCAAGAGATCCTTACATACCAGTTGGAAAATCAAGTCCACAGTATTGTTGTAAGCCGCTGCTAGAAGCTGAGGGCCCTAGCGAGCAATAGCAGCAGCGCGCATGGCTTTTTAAGGTAACATCACATGTTACTTTGATACCGTACGGAATTCCGATCATTCCGCGCCCCTAAGAAATATGTTATGTTGTGAATCCTGCATTAATCCCGCAGCCCTTTCATTGTTTATTTCTGGGTTTTATGCATGCTCCCACAGGGGCAATCAGCCCCTATTTGCCCTGGTACTTAAGAGCTACAGAAGGAGCATTGTGTGCACAGACCAACTGCTCCTGCATGTATAAGCCAGCAGGTATTCAATCCCTTACGGCCTTAGGAGAACTGCTTTCAATAGCCCCTCTGCTGCTGCTGCCGCTCCATCTTACAATTTGAGGGGGCTCAGGAAGCTTCCCATACCCAGCTGCCGGACCCTTCTGGCGCGTAAGGGCCTTCATTTCCTTTGTTCATGGCAAACTATTTCAAAAATAATTACTTTTTCATTATCACGCACTTTCCCACGTGCTCAAAAACAAAAAAATTCAGATGTCCGCAGTCATCCCGCACCCTTTGAAGACCTTATTTTTCCAGGACCATATAATTCTGTACCGTACTTTGATTGTCCACTTATAATCCGTTGAAACACCCTTGTGGCCTCATGAACACCAGAGCAAATGTCGCAGCATGTGCAATTAACACCTCGTCACTCATGACTTGAAACTTTACTACTCACTTTTGGAAAGCTGAGTGAAGCAAATAAAGTTGTGTAAACAAGCATACCCGCAACCCAGTATGCTAAGGGAGTGGCTCAGAATCAGGCAGTCAAAAACGATACTCTCATCTTTGGACACTACCCTTGTCAGGCAGGGCACCCCATTTTCCTCCTTTAAAACATGGCAAGCCCCTGCCAGCAGCAACGGTTTGCTGCTCCTCCAGTTGTCATGTCTCTGTATCATTAAAGCTGTTTCTTTTGCTTGAACCCATGGCTGTGACACAGTTGGTGCAGGCTTTTTGCAGGATCTTTATGTCTACTGCCAGGTTATGGTGGAGGAAGTGCAAGTGCTTGTCCACAACGCCTGGAAGTGTGCTTGCCCTTGTCCCTGCGCTTTGTTTGAAATGCTAGGCTGCCTGGCTCAACACGCCTAAAGTCTTCCTCCTCACCATTCCTGCCTTCAGGACACCAGACTGTAGGCCACCTTGTAGCCCTCTTGATCCCCTAAGCCTTCTTTCCTGCCTTCCTGTGCAGAGCTGGGGCTGGAGGAAGCTGCTAGGGATGCTGATGATGCCACCTTGCGAGCAAACGGTGCTCTCAGTACTGCAGCACAGCAAGGGCAAGGCGCCGACGCAGCTGAGCAGGGGCCTTATGCTGCTTCTGCCGCTGTTCCCCGCGGGCAGGGACCGCATGCTGCTGCAGCTGAGCAGAGACAAAGAGCGCAAGTAATGAATGGCAGGCCTGGAGCTACAGCTGTGCAGATGAGCCCTCCAGAGCCCTGTGGGCCTGGATCTGACAGCTGGCAGGGGGTGCAAGGCGCGGCATGCCTATCTGAAGCGCCAGCAGCATCAGGGCAGCAGGGTGAGACGGGGGCAGCAACCGTACGTCCGTCGGTTGCCAGCCATTCCATATCCAGCAGCAGCCAGGGCCAGGAAGGGGAGGCAGCTCAAAGACAGTCCCCAGACAACCTTCAGACACGCAGTAGGCAGAGCTGCCCCGGCAGTGAGAGCAGCGGGAGCAGTGGCAGCAGCAGCAGCCGCTCAAGAGGAGGGCCGCGGCGGGTGCTGCTGCGTATTGTGCCCGAGGCGTCGATGGTGCAGCCAGGCCACAAGGCGGCGTGCAGCATGCCTGTGGACATGAACAGCTTGCAGGAAAGCATTGAGGGCATGGCGCGTCTCACGCAGCAGCGGCGATGAAGAGCGGCTTAGCCAGGATCTTCTAGTTCTAATCTCATGGTTTTCCTACAGAATGAATGATTGTGTTGGTCAGTTTTAGTTTCATGGATGTCCTTTGGAATGGTTTAACGTCACGGTGTTGATTTTTGGATGGCTGGCAGCATTTGTAACGCCTTCCTCTTTACTTGCATTGGAAGATGATTTATCCTGGTTGATGAAAAATGGGAAATGGGTTTAGGATAGGATAGGGTTACAAAGCTGTATCTGCCAACAAGGGCAGCTTAGCTGAAGCAGATTGGGTTTAGAACGAAAAAGAAGCTCCTGTGATGGTAGAGGATCAAAAGGATATGGCCTTGAATGGGGATTCCAGAAGTGCTTACTGCTCTCATGTTTGTTTTGGATTGAGCTTACAAGGGTACAATGGGATTTGGCCTCGTGCCTGGAAAGAAATAAGAAAGCTACATAGGAAGAGGAAACCTTCCTTACATCAATTAAGAAAAACGTCTGGTAGTTTGGCTGCTGTTCCGGAGCAACTCCTGTAGACCCGGACAGATAATGGGCGGCCTAGTATCTGCAGTATGACAGCGAGCCTAGACCAGGATCCCTTCTAGATCACATGATATTCCTACCTCACCTGCATGTTCAGCTACATACTAGCTGTACCTTTCCTTGCTTTCCTAAGAATGTATCAAAATCATCCCAAGCATATGTGGCCTTCCTATGTGGTTTAATCGACTGCCCTCAATCTGAAGCGGATCAATGCTTAAAACAAGTCTGTGCTGGACGCCAACCAGCATGCATTAGGGAAAGCCCCAACAGTCAGCGCAGGTACTCGCAGCAAACCCCACCGACTGAAAGCAAACTAGGAGTAGCCACACTAATATAGATCTGTCGGGTCGTCCGCCATTTTTCCAGTCATACGACTCGCCCTTCCGTGAGCAGGCCGCCCAGTAACCCTCCCAATCTTCCATTGCTTGGATGGCTTGTTTGTTGTATTATTTATGTGCCACAGTGAGGCCTTTACAGCAAGGCATTGGAGTTAAAAGTTTTTGAGCACAACTTCTCTTTTCTACACCTCCACGTCTCCCACAGGATGCCCTGTCTAGGCACCATTCACTGTGTGAATTCCCAGGATATCAATGTTTTTCTAAACCAGGATAACAACAAACTTCCTTTTTTCTTCATGACCTCGTGTGTATTTATGAACAGGCTAGCAGTCAAACGTCTTGACTGAGGCCTTTTTTCCCTTGTAACTCTTGTGGAGTTTAAAGGCTTCAAGAAAGTTTCTTGTCAGTGAACCGTCCTAAACACCTCCAGATCCCCATAAGCTCTGTCTCTAGCTTTCTCCTAGGCAAGCTATGTCTATTTAGGTCTGAGGGCCCTTTGGTGAGGCCCTTGCTTACTTTCTAGTTAGGAACATTTCCTTAATTCACGTGGCCTCTTGGCTAGCGCAGACTTTCCTTCTCCTCTCCCGAACACCTGCTCTTAAATGGACGGCGGCTTTTCTCAGTATTCAAGCGTGTCTTTCAAGCCTCGGACTATTTTTTCATGGATACATGCAGCCAAAGTTTGATCGGTCGGCGTGGTCCTGCTAAATTTCCCGCTCTTTTCTCAATATAGATGCCAAATTCCAAAGTGCTTGGTGGATCGTCATTCCGCATGCACACCAACAGCCCACCCATGCCCCAGCATGAGAGCCACCTGCTGCATTATACGTGATACAGGCATTTGGTGCCAAATAAGAAAAGTGCCACTAGGTGACCCAGCCAAGTTACCTGAAGAGGAGTATGATCTAAAAAACGCTCCTGATGGGCACACCCAGGCCGGTGCAGGCAAGCAAGAAAGACTACCAGGTATGCAGTCCAAGTCTGGCTGCGTGCATTAAGGGAAGGTACAGGCAGATGAGCACCACATCCCTCAAAGTTGTGAGACTCTTTGGTGAGGCCTGTCATGCAAGATCAGTGTCAGTTCCATTGTTTGGTTCTCGAGAGGCACATCACTCGATAGGCCCTAACTAGCTTGCTAGTTGAGGAACTTTTCCTAGTTGCACACAGCTGGATCTGGCTTGCGTAGTCTTTTTTTTTCCGAGCAAGGAACCTTGCGCAATTAGCACCAGCAATGCACCAGCGGCGCAACCAGCCTGACAGGATTTGAGTATCTCGCTGCACTCTGTAAAGCATGGACGTTCCTGGTCTTTGGGGATGGAGAATCCAAGCCCGTGGCAATTTGCCATCACGCTTTCCCTCAAAATGTCTTACAGTTGATCGTACCAAGCTCAGCTCAATTGCCGAGACCCAAAAATGTTAAAGTTTTTGGCGTGGGTTCCCCATTTTGTCCCATGACAGGCTGCTCCTCTTCCGAAAAAACATCACAGGCCAGCAACATGCAGACTATTCAACCACACTATGGCCTTCACGCTGGGTAAAACCATCACAAGAGATGGCAACATTGCACAGACAAATACTCAAAAACAGCGTCTTTCTGCGTTCTTTCAATCACACACATACACACACACAAGTATGCGCGCAGCATGACAGGCATCAACTGGTGGATGTTGCGCACAGAGACTTGCCCAGTGATAAACTAGAATCCAGATGCATTTGCTCTGGATAAATCAAGAATGCTTGCATGAGCAAGTCCTGAGCAGGCACCCATTTCTCGTGGTCTACTGATAGCCGGGACACAAAACTCAACAACAATCACATGTCACAGATCTGTCACATATCCTCGGCTTGTTTGCTTATTGTTGTTTGACTCATACAATACACACTAACTGGCAGGATTTTCCTCCAGGACTGGGGCGGTGGAGGTCCATGCATCAGGCGATTCACAGACACCAACTACGTTTTCTTGAACCATGGCACCCAGACACTTGTTGTCCGCTGGTACTCCTGTGGCATATCAACATGGCATGCACAGTGGAAAAACAGGCTGAGAGGGCTTGACTGAAACAGACCACAAGTAGCAAATATTTTTCAAGTTGTTTGCTGGTTACTTGCATGAGCCTTCAGTGCCTGTCATGATCTGAGAGCATGTGGAATCCTCTGAACCAGCTTTTCGATCTAGGAAGGAGAGCCAGAGTTCTCCTTCTTCTTACTCTCAAGGATCGCTCATGGAACTCTGAGAGATGTCGATTCCTGCAGAATGTTTGCAGCCTGCCACTTGCATCTCACATAAGTGTGCGACAGGCTCAAGCATACCACACATGGCATATGCAGCTTGCATCCTTTTTGGAAGCGAGCAGCTGTAATTGCAGGCCAAGACCAACGAGGCAGCGCATACGTCTCTCCTGTGCCATAGCTAGCCATAGGGGAGCCATAGCTGTAGTGCTTACTACCAGCATGCATGGGTGTATGGATGCTACAGCTGAGTGCTTGGGTGCTACAGCTGGGTGCTTGAGTGCAACAGCTGGGTGCTTACCACCAGCACGCATGGGCTATGGCTCCCCAAAAGGGCAACAACCATGGCATGGGCATCCTCAAAAATGTTTGGAGGGGCAAGGCAAAAGTCCTGTATGCCATCTTTACAGTCCTAGGGCAGCAGACGTGCATCCTCTCTGTGCCAACCCTCAATTGCATGCAGGCTGTGCATGCGATGGCGCTGGCAGCACACTCCGCGAAAACATGTGCCTGTGCATCAGTTTTGACCGAAGACACAAACACCCCCGTCCCACGCTCACCTTGAAAAGTTCAGCGCGCTCTGGCCTTGCCAGCATACGGCCTTCTGTCATCTGCGTGCGTGTGTATTTGTGTGTGTAAACAGGCACAGGTATTCGTGTTTGCACCTCGTACAGCTGCTCAAAGAGCTTTGGCATCTGCCAGCCCTTGGAAGCAGTGGCAGGTGCCTGATAGGAAAAGGCAGTTTGCTCAGCCTGCTGAAATCACCAAGCTCTTGCAAAGGGCACATGTGTGTTTATTGCCGACACGTTTTGGGGAGAGAGTTTTCATAGGACAAGGCCTTGAAAGGAAGCGTGGCCCTGCTTGCGTTATGCAAGCTCCTCTTCCACAGGCATGCCTTCATTATTCATCCCTAAGTGTGTGCCTCCATGCCCCACTTCACATACCATTGTGACTGGAATCATGCAGAGGGAGTTGAACAGCGTGCCCAGCACCATCCAAGGCTGCCCCAGCCGTACAGCGAACAGGGACAGTGCCCACCAGAACAGCTGCTCCCTGCAAGTTTGTGAGGTAATCCAGGTGAGTGCGCATAAGAAGGGCCATCCTTTGCAAGGAAGGAGATCAGAGCAGTTAATCCATGCAGGCGCACAAGGTTTTCCCGCGCATGTGTGTGCAAGACAGTCTGGAAGGAAGAGAAGCAGTAAGGCAAGCCAAGCCGTGATGCAGGTCAAAGCAAGGGCATTGAGTCGACACAAGCCTCCCTGTCCCATAGCACATCAGCAACAGCAGCGGCAGCCTTCGTACCTGCATCAGCGCTTGCAGGGAGGTTTGCAGCTGCAGCTGCAACGGCAGCAACAGCAGCGACAGGGAGGAGCAGAGAGGAAAGGGCTACATAGCTGTACCTGCCTATGAGGGCAGCTAAGCTGGAGCATACAAGAGATGCTTGTAATCAAACCAGGCCACCAAGGGAGGTAAGTGTGAGTTGCTGAGGGCAGATCAAGGAGAGGGCGCTGAGCCTGCTCCATGTCCAAGTACCCGTAAGACCCCAAGGTCAAAAGACTGCTGAGATGGCTTATGCACACTTGCTCAGGAGCACAAGCCGCATGCTTGCAAAGGAGTTATGGTGCACACCAAGACATAGGAGTGCTCTAGCTATTGCGCGTACACACACAAACACAGAACACAGCCGTCGGCTTGTGTGCGCTCACCCAAAGTAGTTGGGATGGCGTGAGTAGCGCCACAGTCCAGAGTCCAGGATCAGCTGCACTGGCATACCCTCCGCTTGGCGGCGCTGGTTTTCCTTCATGAAAGCATTGAGCTGGTTATCCGCGGTGTAAGAGATGGCCATGCCTGGAAGGCACGTGTGCGTAAATTTGTGTGTGTGTGTGTGTGTGTGTGTGTGCACCTGTGTGTGAAAGGCAGACACGCCAAGCCTTCATTCTGTAAGGACAATGATACAAGGGAGGAAGGTAAGGAACTTGGACAAAGAGGATATATAGTTATAAATAGGTGGAACAAGGAATGGCAAAGAGAATTGGTTGCACTGCGAGGCGCACTGTAAGCTGCAGCTCGTCAGAATTTACGTGTAGCTGGGCGGCACATGCTTCCGTGTCATTGTTGGCACTTGCAATATGCAGCAGCTTGTGCGCACGGTTGCGAGCATGGGCGGCACATGCTTCTGTGTCGTTGGTGGCACTTGCAGGAATGCAGCAGCTTGTGCGCACGGTTGCGAGCATGGGCGGCACATGCTTCTGTGTCGTTGGTGGCACTTGCAGGAATGCAGCAGCTTGTGCGCACAGTTGCAAGCATATGGTGTTGTCCCTTGTGACTTAATTGGTGGGTGTTGGTGCCAGTGGAAACACGGTGGGGCAAACAAACGGCATGGCAGCTTGCTAGAGCAATGGGATGACATTTCAGGATTAACCAGAAAGATGGCGCAGCAATGCATGTGCAGAGGGAGCTACGCTCGCCTGTTGCAGTGAGAATAATAGGTCAAGGTCCAGGGTCAGGGTTTAGAATTTAGCTACTGCAGGGAGAGCTGCACTCACCTGCAGCGGTGGAAATAGCAGCTGCAGCGTCTAGGGGGCGACACTACGAGAAATTTACACTTCAAAGAATACATGGTGTAGCACGCACTTACAGCTGTGAGGACGGCAGCCGCAGTGTCCAGGGACGACACAACAAGCAATCATTAGTTCACAAGGCACATGGAGTAGCACGCACCTGCAGCGGTAAGGACGGCAGCCGCCGTGTCCAGGGGCGTCCAGGGGGCAGCGCTGGTGAAGACCGCGTACTGCAGCAGGGGTCCACACGTGTGAACGCCTTGGTATGATTATGTTTGTGTGGGTGACAGGAAACATCTAAGCAGCATCAATACGTATTTGACACACGATGCTCTTGTGAATCACACTGAGGCGCCTGCAGTAAGTTAAGGCTACCGTACCAGTACTGGGAGTATTGCGATTTAAATAAATATTTATTGGCACCCTTCGCAATACTAAGTACGTTTATAAATTACTTTTTGGAAAGCCTCGCAAAGACTCAAGTTTACAATCCGCCCTCCATCGGGCCCCAGGATGGAACCCCACGCCGCAAAGCGGCAGTAGACCCTTTTCGACATGGGCTGCACCAAGCGGAAGCGGGAGGAGGGCGATGGCCCAGGGAGCTCCGCACCCGCCGGACCCAGGGCTTGCACAACAGGTGCATGAGCATGACAGGCAAGTGGCTGCTGCCACTGCTGCCAGGCCTGCTCCCCCTCCCCCTCGGCCTGTGGGCAGGCCCAGGAAGGCTGCTTTCTGCACCACCTGGCCCTAAGCTCATTTGGATGCAGCTCCTCCCCACCAAGCTTCCTGGCCAGCAGGAGGGCGTGCGTGTGGGGAAGGGGAGAGCATGTGAGCCCATGGATGTGTCTTCTGAGGAAACCACTAAGTCTTCTGAGGCAGCCACTGATGAGCAGATTGATGAGGGGGACGAGTAGGAGCAGTGAACCAGATAGAGATGCAAAAATGCGCAACTTCGTAAAATTTGCACTTTATTGAGGCCTCTCGCAAACCCTTAATACTCCAAATAAATTAATCTAATTATTTTGGGACCTCGCAATAAAGTGTGCTCGCAATACTTTAGTACTGGTACGGTAATTACACACACACACACACTGTGTTGGGCTTACCAGGGGCAGGGTGATCCCGACGAGCATAACGTGTTGTACCTGCACATGACATGAACACATGAAGCGTGGATAGAGGGCAGCGGTAGGTGCTCCGTAATACCGAGCATTGCTTCCCAAGATCATGGGAGCAGAGGGATGGGAGGGCAGGTGAAGTGGATGCTTACAATGGTGCTGATACAAACAAAAATAATACGTCCACAATGAGTTATTTTTGACAGCAGCATTTGCAGAAGTAGCAACATCACGGCAGCATCAAGGCAACAGGATTGAGCGCAGGAGTGCTTCAGCTCAGCAACTTTTCGAAGTTAGCGACTCTTGACTGAAGCGGAGATCTTGCGTGGGAAGTCTTGAGGTGCTGTTTTGATGTTGATCCGAGCGCCAGGAACAGCCATACCAGAGGCTAAGGTCCCGCAAGACAACAGGATGGCAAGTTTTGCAAGAACACAGGCATTCCCAGGGAGACACACAGCCTGGGCAGACATAAATCAAGCATGCCTGGGCAGACATGCAAAGCCCTTCATACGCACCAAGTAGGTGGCGAAAAAGCTGAGGACAGGCCAGATGCGGCCGTACTGCTTGGCCAGGTCGGTGTAGCGCCAGTCCTCACGGGCTCCAAACTGCCACTCCTCCCTGCAAACAGCAGCCAGGCAAGCACGCAAGCTTGTTACATCCTTGGCCAGGTCGGTGTAGCGCCAGTCCTCACAGGCTCAACACTGCCACTCCTCCCTGCAAACAGCAGCCAGGCAAGCACGCAAGCTTGTTACATCCTTGGCCAGGTCGGTGTAGCGCCAGTCCTCACGGGCTCCAAACTGCCACTCCTCCCTGCAAACAGCAGCCAGGCAAGCACGCAAGCTTGTTACATCCTTGGCCAGGTCGGTGTAGCGCCAGTCCTCACGGGCTCCAAACTGCCACTCCTCCCTGCAAACAGCAGCCAGGCAAGCACGCAAGCTTGTTACATCCTTGGCCAGGTCGGTGTAGCGCCAGTCCTCACAGGCTCAACACTGCCACTCCTCCCTGCAAACAGCAGCCAGGCAAGCACACAAAGCTTGTTATCTCTGCGTGTTGGTGTACTGCCATTTCATCCACACTGCCACTGACTTTTGCTTACAGCAGACAGGCAGGCACACAAGCGCATCATCTCTGAAGTAACAGGGGTTCAGAGACGTGCCACACAGGTATGCGCTGTAGTTTAGGTGATGTGCTGTGCAGCTTGTGCCAGCAGTAAACACAAAGGCTAGGCTAGGCACAATTATTGTTGAGCTTGAACTGCAAACTTGCAAACTAAACACCCTTCTCTACTCTGGTGCGCTGCACCCCACAGCTTCCGCAGAGGCGCACGGGCCTGATTGAACATGGCGCGTTCCCATTCTTCACAATTTCAAGCCTCTTCCCGGCATGCTCTAAATCTCCTATAAGGACACCCGGATGGCGTTGCTCACCTGCGCAGGTACGAGAGGGTCAGCCGCGCAGACCACAGGCGCAGCAGGGTGGACACCACCAGACCCCGCCACAAGTCAGCCTGGGCGAGTGGGTGGTACCTGCATGTGCAAAGGAGAAGAAAAGAGGAACAGGCAATGAAGCCGCAGGGAAACACTCCCACCCCTGCAAGGCTGCGCGCCACGAGTCAGCCTGGTCTAGAGGGTGGTTTTTGCACTAGGGGATCTAGAGGGTGGTATTTGCACTAGGTGGTCTAGCGGGTGGTACTTGCACTAGGTGGTCTAGAGGGTGGTATTTGCACTATGGAAAAGTTGTTTTGGGGTGTCCAAAAGTCTACCAGGGCCAGTGGATGGGAGCTGTGCAAGGGGGGGTTGTTTTGGGGTATCCTGGGTCCACAAATACCCAGATCTCAGTGCTGAGGTGTCCTGCTACCACCATGCGGCAGCTGCCACTATATTCTCTGTGCCCTGCCTCTACATCCTCTTCGTCCTGCCTGTATGTCCTCTATGCCCTGCCTCTGCATCCTCTTTATCCAGCCTTTATGTCCCGCTGCCACTATGCAGCAGCTGCAACAGGCTCGATACGATCAGGCCATCAGTGGGATGAAATGGGAAAAAGAAGCATTCTTGCGACCTCCCCTTCTCAGAGGCGCATGGCATCTTCAGGTTGTCTAAGCAGCAGGAGGAGGAGGAGCAGCATCAACATCCTGCCTGTATGCTTTTCTTAGTCTTAAGTAAGGTCCATACTTTCATGCCGTATAATTCCTCTTTCAAGCAGGGAGAATCTAAAAATATGGCTTAAAAACAAAACAATGGACACATAAATACATACATACATACCGTAGGAACCTTTTGATTCCGTGACCCTAGATTTTCACAAGCTCTGAAATAATACATAATCAATTAACAATTTTCTTTGCGAACTTGACCACTTTGCAAGGCCCTCCAAACGATTACTTTTTACGAACTTTTAATTCTTACTTTTAACGGACTTTTTACGGACTTTTCAATGCTGCTTGGTTGCTGTTCCACAAAAGTAATAAGTGGAGTCCATCAGCAAATCCACCCAGGCCTGCACACATCTCTACTGTCATTGCTGGACTTCCTCTGGGTCCCCCCTAGAATTGCTGCCACCATCAGTGCCACCCTACTTCCACGCGCACCCAAACCTGCTGGCTTGCCCCAATCAGTGCTCAATGAGTTCTCAATGAGTGCCCAATCAGTGCCAAGAGTGCCCAGTGAGTGCCAAGATTGCCCGATGAGTGCTCAATTGGTGCCCAATGAGTGCCAAGGTTGCTCAATGAGTGCTCAATGAGTGCCAAGGTTGCTCAATGAGTGCTCAATGAGTGCCCAATGAGTGCTTGCACGAGGCCTACCCACTAAGGTCTCTTGGGGGAGGAGCAGGGTGCATTGCTGGAACCATGCATGGATATGCGCGGCCTGCCCACAGGCTTGACAGCTGGGGCATTGGCTCTGCCCACAGGCTTGACAGCCTGCCCACAGGCTTGACAGCTGGGGCATTGGCTCTTGCAGCCTCTGCCCCGAGCCCCATCTCCTGCTCCTGCTGCTGAATCTCTGCTTGCACGTCTGGTGTGAGCCTGATTTGGGTGACACCGAGCAGGGAGCAGGGGCCCTTCCTCCTCAGTGCGGGGCCTCTTGAAGAAGCCATACAAAGCGAAAGACCTCGTCCCTGCCAGGATGGGCCTCCATTTTACGTTTGAATGCTTGTTATAATTTGCGAGGTCCCCTTTAACTTTATTTTTCAAACATTCCAGTTCACTAGAGAGCCTCATAATCATGTAATCTTTCATTTAATCATTTGCATAATTGGAAAGTTCCTAACAGACATACATACATGCATACATACATACATGTTTGTGTGTGGCATTGGTCACCCCTATTAGTGAGCGACATCACTTTCTGTAGGCCCCAGTATTCACTCTGGAAGGAGCTCACCAAGAATTAAATTTGAAGCCAAACTGCCTAAAGTTGTGGATGGATTCTCACACACACAACACTAGAAAGGTCCTGCAGGATAGGAACATTTTCACCTGTGGATGCACACAACATACACGCACATACACACACTCTTTCATCCTGGTCCACATTACGTCACACACATACACACATGCATGCGCACGCGCACACTGTCATCCTGGTCCACATAACATCAGACTCACTGGTAGAAAGCCTGGATCAACAAAGGGATGAGCGTCCTGCAACACATGCAGCGCACCAGAAACAGGGTTGGCATGTGCGCTTTTGAGATGGACGAGTGGGGTGCAAATGACTTGATGCAGACATCAGGGGCCATTAATGGGATGCAAACAAATGACTAAGGGACCATAAGAGGACTGCAATCAACTTAATGGCCTGGCAAGAGTGCAACCAACTGGATCCTGGCAAGGGGACCAAGAGCAAGCCCTCCAGGAGTGCAGACGGAGCAAGCCTTCCAAGAGTAGAGACACAAAGCAAGCCCTCCAGGAGTAGAGACACAGAGAGCAAGCCTTCCAAGAGTGCAGACGCAGAGAGCATGCCCTCTAGGAGTAGAGACACAGAAAGCAAGCCCTCCAGGATTGTAGACACAGAGAGCAAGCACTCCAGGAGAGCAGACAGCTTGCAGCATCGAGATGAGGTACAGCAAGCAGGAATCCAAGGTTCTCAGCATCAGAACCAGCTGTACATTTCTTTCCTACAATGAGTAATAAGCAGTCAGTAGAGATCTGATTCAGGACGTTGCTCTTGCGCCTTTTTTTTGCAGCCCTAGGCTGCTACGCGGAGATGTGCAAGTAGAGGCAGCTCTGATGCACACATCCCATTGAATACTGTGTGCCGGCCTCCTTTCACCGTGTGTTGGATCGGGTAGAAGGGTACGGGCATCCGGCAAGAGACGGGCCTCTCTGGCCTTCCTTGTGGGAGCGAGGCTGACACGTTGAGCTTCTCTGGCCCTCTTCAGAGCCTGACTTGACAAGCGCTCAAACCTATTTACCCAGCCCTCATCGTGTGCGTGTGCATCCTTGCCCGACCTTCTTTAGTTGGCATGTGAAGCATCCCAGACTTCTCCTACCAGTAAGGATCGATGAGCCACGTGGTGCCCTGGATCTGGGCTACGATCCAGAACAGCACATCCACGTTGAAGAAGGCCAGCAGGTTCACGAACAGCAGCGGCTTCCAGTAACCCAATCGCAACCACCAGTCCATCGACGTCAGGTTGGCCTGGGAGCAGGTGTATGAGATCCAGCTGATACAGGCAATTGGCAGAATCGAGGAGGGTTAAAGAGGTGTTCAATCATTCGTCAATAATGGACAAGTCCAGGTGGGAGGTGAGACAGGCCAGCCTGACGCTTGCCCAAGTCCGCTGCCAAATTGCTTTTGTCTGGCCGATCAATTGTATCTGCCGGGCTGATCTGAGACACTTGTTCAAGTCAGCTGCCCAATTGCGTTTGCTTTGCCGGATTGCATGTGCCTGGCCAATCAATTGCATTTGCCTTGTCAAATTGCACTTGCCAGGCCAATCTGGTGCTTGCCTGAGTCCACTGCCAAATTGCATTTGCCTTTGCAGCACACATCAGGCATGTAGGGGTTTAGGCTGGTGAGGTTGGCATGCACAGCTTCAAAGGGGCACAGTCAAAGGCGCAGCCCTTCTTGCTGCTCAAAATCAAAAGAGGTCAGTGGAATTATCGTAAAAATGCAGTCATTCTACACACCTAAAAAAATTTCTAATTTACGATTCCCACCTTAATCAGAGTATCATTGTTGGATGTCCTGCATTTCTTTGTAGAGCAATTACCCCCTACTTGCCCTGATGCTTAAAGGTATGAGTAAGGAATGATGAAAGAGCTACTGTTCCTACACATAATCTCTTTTCACTCTTCAGAAAGAGCTGCATTTAAAAAAAGGCCAGCTGCACATGTGCTCCTTTGAGCCAGACCTGCACAAAAACACAATCCGTGAGTCATCCAGGGAAAAGCTGCTTTTCAGACTCTCAAGTCCAGCTGCACGCATTGCTCAAATGCCTTGCTCTCTTTCAAGGGAACAAAATTTGAAAAGCATTGTTTGCTTCCACACACATTCCTGCATGCACAAAAGTATTTTTTTGGTCCTGCAGCCACACTGCGCCCCACAAAAAAAGTTACAGGATAATACAACAAGCACGGTGAGCTAGCAGGCAAGGGACTGGAGACAGCCCTGTCATTGGTGCTGACGATGGTCAGCACCCTGCTTGCCTGGCATCAAAGACTTTTACCCAGCACAGCACAGCGCAGCAGCTCATCTCGTGCTCTCTCTGTCTCTCTCTCTCTCTCTCTCTCTCTCTCTCTCTCTCTCTCTCTCTCTCTCTCTCTCTCTCTCTCTCTCTCTCTCTCTCTCTCTCTCTCTCTCGCTCCCCCCCCCCTAGTCAACTCGCTCTAAATGTACTTGTTGAACTCTCAGAATAGACCCACCAGGGTCAGCTCAATTTTTGGCAGTGGAGGAGGTGAACCTGCTTCCCCAGGGCCAGGAAGTGAGCAAACATCAATGCCAATCTTCAGTGCAGGCAGTGCCACGGCGACCATGATGAGAAAGTTGAGCAGGTTGGACCAGACGCTTATCCTGTGTGGTTGTGTGCGTATGTAAGTGTGTGTGTATGTGTGTGTGTGTGTGTGTGTGCTCGTGCATACGTGTTTGCATTCGTGCGTGCGTGCGTGTGTGTGTGTGTATGTGTGTGTGTGTGTGTGTGTGTGTGTGTGTGTGTGTGTGTGTGTGTGTGTGTGTGTGTGTGTGCGTGTGTGCTCGTGCATAAGTGTGTGTGTGTGTGTGTGTGTGTGTGTGTGTGCGCGCGCACGCGATAGTACATCTGTCTGTAGGAATGCACGATTTTAAACATTGTTGCCTTCACCTAGGGACTGTTGTAACCTGGACTTTCCTGGCCTCAGAACCGTTGTTGTTACTCATGTTGCCGATTATGGTCGAATATAACCACCTGACTTCTATGTTAACCACAACCAATGTTTCCAGACGCGGTCAATTGCTAATTCCTGGTCAAATACCACCAGATTGCGGTCGGGAATGGGGAAGGCCAATTGATGAGTCAAATCGATAACTCGATCACCTGAGTGAATTAATTGAGTTGCACCCGATGTGTGACGGTTTACGCACCTCGATGCTAACTCTGCAACTTGCACGCTGAGACATGACAGGCATTGTTGGCCATTCACTGCTGCATGTGTACAACGGCTTCCCAACATACAAATGCTTGGCAAGGTACCCTCACCTAGGAATGGTCGTAACTTGGCTCATGCTGTCCATGCCAGTGAAGCTGACACTCTTTTTTATGGAGGGCGTGCGCAGCATGTTCTTCTTCAACGCTGACTGCAGTGTGGGTGTGGAGGGGAGGGTGGGCGTGGAGTTGCCAGCCAAGCTTCGGCGCTGCCTGAGCGAGGGCGGGGGCGGGGATGCTAGGCCTGCACTGTTGCGCTCGTCCACATGTGGTGGCGTCAGGTCTTGGGAAGACTTTGGCAGGGCAGCAAAGACAAACTCCTCCTCATTGGTCCCTCGCGCTTCGGCAGGAGCTGGTCTGGAGGCCTTAGAGGCAGTGGACTTGCGCGTGGGACTCCTTGAAGTGGAACTTGGGGGCAATTGGGGATCCTCATCCTCATCTACAGATGGTCTGCTTGGTGTTTTGCTAGGTGTCCTGCTGGGTGTTTTGCGGGTCGACGCTGCTGTGGTGGACCTTCTTCTGCTTGGAGGGGCAGTCAACGGAGGATCTACAGGGGTATGAATGGTCGCGATTGCATCCACGCCACTGTCCACCAACCAATCTTCTTTGAACTCATCTACAGGGACCATCCGCCTGTCATTTGAAAGTGTGCAGTGCAGTGTGCACATGTAAATGGGACTCAGAAAAGCAGGGTGGGTAGGATGGCTGCATGCAAAAGGATAGGTTGTTATTGAGGGGAACAAGAAACTCATGCTGGTGCGTCCCATGGCACTCGTTTGCACGTTCAAATATGAGCAGCACTTTTGTATGATGATGGACATGGTCCATGGCGAGTGCAAGTCCTTCCATCGAATCTTAAAGGTAGAATCTTCACGTAAAGGTAGAGCCTTCACTTAAGGTAGAGTCTTCACTGGCACCAAGCAATAAAGAAAGACAAGCAATAAAGAAAGACCTATCTGTCAACATAGACACCAACAATGTGTTCCACCTGTTACAACCAACGACTGTGTATGTTACTCACTTGCTTCCATCCTGAAAGCCAATCTCAACTCGGCCATTGGGATACCTGATCAAAAACAGGAGGGGTGGGGAGATCAGCCAGTGTCACCTGCAGCTGAACTTGCTGCTCACATTTCTTTTAACACTGCGCACCAGCGTGTTGCTCGTGTGGCCCGGAGAACTGTCCCAAAAACTGCTTCAACCCCAGGAAGCTCCTGTACAGAATGCAAGGCAGGGTACGGGCAGGTCAGGACATATGTCAGAGCAAATCAATGCGAAATGATTGACACTGTGCAGTTTCATGTTTCCTGAAAGCAGCGACATGTTGATGCCCTCTGCTGACCAACTTCAATTCCTCTCTGGCATCGTTGCCTGTGGACTCACCAATTCTGCTCCTGGCACTAGCACATTTCTGTCAATGTACTGTGCCATTGATGCCACAGGGGGTACTTTTACTTTGTCAGAGTTCTGGTCAAGTCTCTCATTCCCTCCTACAGCGTGACATGATGAACCATCTGCAAGGCATGAAGGGAGCAGCGAGGAAAGGGTGAGCAGTGAACAATGCCATCAGAGCCATTTGCCCTAATTGCCCAATGGCGATGGCATGCAAGCACAGGTGGAAGCAAGCCTGTCTGTCAAGTTTGAGTGGCATCAACCGGAAAATCTGTGAATACTAACTAGTGTGGTCTGCAATGCAGGGCCATTGGTGTTCGACGACGACCGGTCAAAGTTGACCGGGCCATACTTCATCCGCACAAACCATCCTTACCCGAAGAACAAGGAACACGAGCATGCTTATTTATAAAACTTGAATATCAATATCATCCAACAGGGGAGGTTATCCTGAAAAAAGGAGGACCATAATGCAATTGCATCTGCACGAATTTCTGATTCTTTGAAAAACAAATTGAGAATGCTGGCTACCAAATCTCTGCAGTCCCTGGCCCCACAGCGCCGCCCATCTTTGGGGAGGTGTGTTTCAGTGATATCAGCATCTGTGTTCACAATGCCGTTACTTAGGTGCTCAAATGTCAGTGCTTGCTACAATATGTGTGATAGCATGCATGCAAGCCTGGCACAAACCTCTTGCACGCATGACCCAGGGTCTCACCTGCATCATCTGCAGGGCATCTCCCTCTGGCCGTGTGCGCCATGTGATTGTGTGCAAGGCCCACAAGATTTGTGTGCTGCCAGGAGATGGGATCGGTCCTGAGATTATGTCTGTAGCCACCAAGGCGCTGACAGCAGCAGGGCAAAAAGAGGGCGAGGAGTTCGAGTACATGTACGAGCTCATTGGTGGAGCTGCCATCGATGCCACCGGCTCTCCTCTCCCTGACAAAACCTTGGCTACTGCAAAGGCCAGTGATGCTGTGCTGCTGGCAGCCATAGGCGGGTGGGTATGCCATGCAAAGGGTTGAGCATGTGTGCGCTGTGCAAGCACAAATATCGCTGCCATTCCAGTGCTAAACACTGTAATACTGCATTTACACATGCAATCATATGCAAGGCACCTGTCACTGTGGTTGATGAAGAAATTTTGCTGCAAGGAAGCTGGACAAAGCTGGTAACTTGTAGACCCATGCCGTACATTGCTGGTGCCGCATATGTTTGCGCAAGGTTCACAGTCTGATCATAGTAATTAGCGTACGATTGTTACGCTTGCTTGCCAGTCCTGAAACTGGCTATTTAGAGTCATGCATTTGCATACAGCCAAGCATCTACATGAAACTGCTCTCTCTCTCTCTCTCTCTCTCTCTCTCTCTCTCTCTCTCTCTCTCTCTCTCTCTCTCTCTCTCTCTCTCTCTCTCTCTCTCTCTCTCTCTCTCACACACACACACAAACACATATTGCAGCTATAAGTGGGACACCTACCCCAACGAGATCCGACCAGAGAAGGGACTGCTCAAAATTCGATCAGAACTGAATGCCTTTGCCAACTTACGGCCAGCCATCGTTCCTAAACAGGTTTGTCTAATGGGCTGGAGGAATTAGGATAATCCTGCATACCCGTCAATTGCATCTGACCATGACTCAAGTGTCTGCTCTGTCCACACAGTGAAAACACTTGTAACCTTGCTGGGAGTCAGCTTCTTGTCTCATCCAATACCGATGAATTATCCGTTTAAAATAGTTCGAGTGCTTCTGCACACAAAGAGAGCGGGAGTGGCATGCAGCCATGTTGAAACAGTGCCCTGCATGTGAATATCGTGTGTCACAAACTTCCAGTCCATGCGCATGCAAGGAGCATTTTTGGCCATCGAGAGCCATACCTCTCCGTATTGCCAACAGGCGTGTCTTCACCGCCCTCACCTGACACGTTATCTCCCTGACAAAACTCTCTCGTGAAATGCGGGAGATCTCCCCTCCTCCTGGTGGAATTTTCACTTGAAATGCTATCTTCCTGGCGGCATCCTGTCCATGCAGCTTGCAGATTCCTCACCACTGAAGCGGGAGCTTGTGGAGGGTGTGGACATCCTGATCGTCCGTGAACTAGTAAGTGGGACACCTGGAGGTGCTGGGGGTCACGCCCTTAGGTTTTCTTTTGAGTGGGGACAGCTGTGCATCATGTTGCAGGATGGGTACTGATTGCATGATTATGAAGGGATGCCTGGCCAGCCAGATGGTGCTGTCAGTTCTTCCTTTAGCAAAGCCTTACTGCCTTCTGTGCTGAAACAAGGTCGTCTCTTACGCGCTCATGTCCATGAGGAGCAGATATTTCCTAAGCAGCCTACCTCATGCTGGGCGAAAAGCAAAGCCAACATACAGGCACCCTGCACTTCACGGCATGGGGCTGATCTAAGCTGTATGAAGTGTGTCCTACACAACTTTGTTTGTTATGCCCTGCAGGTAGGAGGCATCTACTTTGGCAAGCCCCGTGGGTTTGGTACAAATGAGAAGGGCGAGCGCATCGGTTACAATACAATGGTGTACTCAGAGAGTGAGGTGTGTGTGTATGTGTGTGTGCATGCATCCATACGTGTGTTACGCTTGCCTGTCTGCATTGTAAGGAGAGGGGTGGGATTGTGCTCAGGTTCCCTCTGCTCATCAGTATCTGAATGCTCCTCGTTGCACTGTGACGTCTAAAATTGTGTACTGGCTGCATGGGTCTCTGCCAGGCCTTTTTTTTCGTTTTGGCACAACCGAGATTTCATTACTACGAGGGAAATCCCCCTTCATGAGAAGTGCCACTTTAATACTTTGCCCCCCAATCAAGCCCGCCGCGAGGCTGCAGGCCTCGCGGCAAGGTAACATTTACTTCCCTTACTGCTGCACTGTGCTGTGCCTTAGCGCTTAAATTACAAGCATGACTCCATGTTCATCACCTGCTCATACGCTTTGCATGCCAAGCAGTCCATTAAGCAAGAAAGTTTTAACATCTGTGCACCTTCAAATGTTCAAATTATGAAAATACAAGGGTCCCATGGTCCCACCAAGCAGACTTTGCGTAACAAACATCCCCTCCTAGCCCGCATCCTCCACGCTTTTTTGCGTCTAGCCACCTGCCATTTGCAACAGGGTCTAGGGAGGACATCAAATCAAACCATGCTTGTCACTGTTGCAGGCACTGGAGCTTGCTTCTTCCATGCTGGCTCATGCTCAAATGCGCTGCTGCACTCACTGTGCAGCTAATGCTGCTATCCCACTCCTCAATCTTGTCGCCATACCCCTGCACCCAGCAAGCCTCGGTCCAGACTGTTGCTTGCTTCGTGCTCAAAAAGGACGACCTTGTTGCTGCTGATCGCTGATGCCCGAATCCAAGTCCCTTCAGAGGTCTGAAAGGGGGCCAAAATGGTCGATGTGCCCCTTCGGTGCACATCACTCATTTTAATATGAATTTCAGCTTTCAAAATCTCGTATCCTTATACGATCGTATTACTTATACGCGAAAAAGTAAGGCCTGGTCCCTGCGTATGTATTCACGTATGTGTGCATGTATTTATGTACCGTGCAGAACCTATGTCATATAGCTCATCTTTTTTTGCCATGCGCAGTGAATGCATGCATGGAAAAAGTAAAACTTTACTTATTTGTTACAAGGTTGTGCGGCGGTACATGGTCGTGGAAATTAATTATTTGGGGTAGTTTGACTGTAGACAAGAGCGCCCCGGCTCTCCCCTTGTAGCGGCACACCGCCTCTCCCCTCAGCAGCAGCCCTCCCCTTGTAGCAGCACACCTACAGCAGCAGCAGCAGCAGCAGCAGCAGGGGAAAGCACATGCAAGGCCAGTTTTGGCATACAGCAGCAACAGCAGTGGTAGCACATGGAAAGAAAATAGTGGTGGCATGCTTTGCAGTGGCAAGGGGAGCAGCAGGAACCTCAATGCAGCAACGTTGAATAGAGTCATTTGTATGAAGGGGGTTTGAGCTGGGCTAGGGGGTGGCAGGGAATGAGCATTCATGCCTACGTTTTTATGACTGCCTAGAGGGTGAAGTGGATTGGGTTGCTTTGACCTGACTTAACTTATTTTGGAGCTTATTGAGTTGCATGGAACATTTGATCTGATGCCCACTGTGCTTTATGGGGGCATCAAGGGGCTAGGGCCCCTGCGTGGTTGATACGTTGTGGCAAAGCTAAATATTATTACGGGGTGCAAGATGAGTACAATTTTGCACGGTATGTATGTATACATGTATGTATGAATCCATGTTTGTGTTAAATTGTTGTGATACTCAGCACATAGCCAGCACGAAAGCTGCGTGGCTTGTGACGTGGCTCGTTACGTGCCCTGAATTCCTCGACATACAACACAAAAGTGCACAGTAATTGCACACAGTAATTGTGCTTGTGAGCCCAATGTGCAAGGTTGCTCACTGCGCAGGCCTAGGCTCTTGTAAGCACAGCAGCTCATGATTGAGATCATGTATGAGCACACCAGCAATGTGGGACCCAGCACAAGTGTGCCTAGAAGCTCCAAGGCACACTTAAGCTGCATTGGGGCAGCTGGTCATCCCAGCCTGGGGTTCCAAGATAGTGAGAAAGTCTTATTTTTAGATACACAGGTTAACCTCGCAATCGGCATTTGAGGCTGCCCACAGACACAACACGCGTCTGAATTGAAAATGCGTTTCTTTGGTGATTCGATAGGTAGAGCGCATTACACTATGAACGTTTGAAGCTCCCTGCGAGGCAACAAGCACCATTGTACAAACGGTTTTGCTTTGTGACTTGACAGGTTGAGCGCATCGCGCGAGTAGCATTTGAAGCTGCCCGCAAGCGCAACAAGCGCCTGTGCAGCGTGGAGAAGAGCAATGTGCTGGAGGTTTCACAGCTGTGGAAAGAGGTGGTGACCAAGGTGGGTAGGGGTATTTTTGCAGCTGTGAGAGGGTTGCTAATTTGCAGGGGAGAAAGAGGGTTGTGTGCAGATGTGAGCAATCAAGTTTTTTGCAGTTCCGAACAAGTATCATTGCAGGAGTGAGATGGAGAGGTGGTCTCACACAATGGTGAGAAGGGAAGCCAAACATGCAGACCAGCATTAAGCAAATTGATGCTGGGCAGTGTATGCATGAGGGATTAATCCAATCTGCTTGCATTACCATCTCACTCGTTTTGGGTGGTGTAGCCTGCAAGCACAAATAACAAGAACTGTAGTCTGTTCTGTTTGTGAGTTTGTGTCTGATCTAATGGGTGGGAAAAAGAGGCAGCTGGTTGTGCAATTATTCCGTCCAAAAGCCTCAGGTTGTCTGGGGCCTAATTACCTCTCCCCCAGCAAAGGATCGCATTTGTTGTTCTCCTAAGAAATTCTCTATGATCGTCCAAGACACTGCTATGTTGGAAGTATTGTAAATTTGAATTTTCATCTTTTTCATTGAGAATGATATTACCAAATGTTTCGTGGCCGCTGCAATCGCATGTGCAGCGACAATTGCTTTGGCATACACTGCTGCCCAAGTGGTATATTGAACTCACGTCAGGGCCAATGAAGCTCACTCACCCTACCATAGCCGTGGACGTGTGTGTGCTGCAGATGGGCAAGGATTACCCTGATGTTGAGCTGACCCACATGTACGTGGACAATGCAGCCATGCAGCTTGTGCGCAACCCCAAGTACTTTGACGTCGTTGTTACTAGTGAGTGGTCTCGTGCTTGAGTCAAAGAGAGGTGAAACGAGTGCAAGGTGTTATAGCAGGGGGGTGTCATCGGGCTATTTTGAAGGGGTTGTTTCGGGGAACTTCTTAGAGCCTTCCTGGCTGCACCATCCCCAAAAGTTTTTTTGCACACCTGTTCTGTGATTGTAGAGGCACACTTCTGCATAAAAGAGTTGGAAATTCTGGCTCAGTATGAGTGCCAGGGTGCTCAAAGAGGGGGAAAGGGGGCAATGTGGTAAAAAATGGAAATGTTCCAACCTACCCCATCTTGTCCAATTTAACCTTTATGTGTGCAGCAGTGATAGCAGACACCATTGCAAAGATATTTTCTTTCAGTTGACACAATTTTGGTTCTGTCATTTTCTGATCAAAGCTTGTTTTCGGGCGTTTAGTTCCAGGCAAGGTCCAGACACTGGTGATACCCCCCTGGTGTTATAGGGAATGTGTTAAAGCTGGATTTGATACGGGTATGTTTGGCGGAAGGGTCTAAGGGCAAGTGAGGGCATATTTGTGCAGGATTGCAAAGATAGCAACAGGCGAGGCACAGCAGCAAAGAGAGGAGGTTGAAGGCCTCTTATTGCTTGGTTGTGCAAAGTGCTGCCAAAGGTTGGAACTTGAGTACCGTTAACAGGGCACTCGCGAGTGCAGATCTGCAAAGAAGATGGCCATGGAAATGAAGGCCCGAGGCACGAGTCGGCAGTTGTCTGCCTCCATCGGCAGCATGTTGCCTTTGAGCCAGCAATGAAGCAGCCGCTGATGCCCACTTTGAAAGCAGCTACTACACTGCAGAGTCGTGCCCGTTACACACGCCTGCAGCCTGTTGGGCAACTCCTTGTCTGAATAGTGCTCCCAAACTTGAGCAAACTGACTATCTCTGCAGGCAACCTGTTTGGTGACATCCTGTCGGACGAGGCCTCCATGCTGGCAGGCTCCTTAGGCATGCTGCCCTCTGCCTCCATCAGTGGGGACGGGCCAGGTATCTATGAGCCTGTGCACGGCTCTGCCCCAGACATTGCTGGCCAGGATATCGCCAACCCCATGGCCATGGTCATGTCTGCGGCCATGATGTGCAAGTATGACCTGAACTGCCCCAAGGTGCGTGTGGGCTGGCCCTCAAGGGTGCAGGGCACAGTTTCGGAGTATGCTCATAGTGTGTAGCTCAAAATGGCTGTGCGGGTGCTCAGTTACGGGTTTGCGGTGTCTGTCCTGGAGTAAGCTGAACCATCAACAGGTTCGTTATTTTAGCATGTGTACAAGGAGCTGGAATCAAACACAAAAAGGGGAAAGAAAATAAGGGTTTATGAGTTTGTGGCCACGTGTTTGTTTGCGTGCACTGTGCTGCGTGTCCAAACTTGTGCACGTCTGCTTCGAGATGACCCCCAAATAAGCTTCCATATTGCAATGTAATGTGTTCCCAAATTGCAGGTTTCTGACCGCCTGGAAGCAGCTGTAAGCCAAGTACTGGATGACGGCCTGCGCACAGGAGACATTTACAAGGAGGGCTTTCCCAATACTCGCAAAGTCAAGTGCTCCGAGCTCAGTGAGCACCTGCTGCGTATCATTAGTGCTTAGTTTCGTCTGCTTTTCATTCTAGGCTCTAGCAATAGAAACCGGATCCGTCATTGCCCATGACACTGTGCCTGCCTCAATCACTTTCAACTATCTCGACCTTTCCTTTCAAAGAGGAAAGACTGCAACAACCAGACAAACCCACCAGCATGAAGGAAAGATTCCCTGACTAGCAAGCTATAGTTAGGGTAATTTTTTTATACCAGCCGGGAAGGGAGGAGAACTTTGAAAGGAGGGAGAAGGGATAGGAGCTTAGAAAGGAAAGAGAAAGGGTCACTCGGCAGTGCCTGCCTACGAGAGCAGCCTAGCGGAAACTATGAGGCCTGTAACCAGACCTGGTCTAAAATGCTCAACTCATAAAACTTTTAAGGTAACAGTGACAAATCATGCTTGTTGCGGACAGGTGTTTGATGTAGCAGCATGAGGTAAATTACATGGTTACGATGGTGAGAAAATGGCAGCCACAGACGGTGGGCTGATAGGCATTAATGTCTGCTAGGCACTTCTAGCGCGCTTGAAACAAAGATGTAGGACACCAACTGGTCTAAGCCAGTAAGCTAAGGTAAAGGTACATTGCTATATCCAGCAAGCTCAGCTACAATGGAGTTTGACCTTCAGCCAGGTAGTTTGGCTGCTCGGCTATATCCAGCAAGCTAAGGACAGCCAAAATCATAAAAATAGTCTGACTATTGAGTCAATGCCACACGCCAAGTTGTGCTTGCTAACGTTCAGGTGGTGTGTTCCGCAAATGCAAGACATAAGTGTGTGGCTTGCTCATACAGAGTGCTTGTGTTGTGTACAATTCCACACACAACTCTGATACAAGATCATCTTGTGGTGATCGCGCATGTGTGGCATATTTCCCCCCCCCGCCCCAGCATCAGTGCACATGTCTGGTGGGCTGTCTGTCTGTGAGCCCACAACTTCATGTTCAAGCTCAGAGCTTTCCGCCTTAATCGGGGGCCCAGTGACTTGACGAACCAGGCCCTAGGCCTTATCTGTGAGGGGCTCCAGGGCTTCCTAAGGGGGGTGGCAGCCCTCCTTGATCAACATTTTTTTTGGAGACCACCCGTTCATTGCTACGGACCAGAGCGGCGCGCGTGAGGCTGCTTTGATCTGGGCTCTTCTGTGCGTTGTTTGGAAGGAAAGGAAAGGACAAGGTTACATAGCTGTACCTTGTTGTTTGGAAGGGGCCCGAGGGAGGCTAAAGGAGCCTTGGGAGCTACGTATAGGAGCCTGTGTCTCTGAGCTTTGCCCTTCTGGAACTTGGGAGTCTGCCGTCTTTTTGGGACCTGTCTTGAGACTTTCAGGAGCCCCAGCATCTCCTGCTGGCTTCAAACACCTCTTTCTCGCCTGTCTTGATAACTTTAAGGGTTTACAGGGGCTTACAGGTTAGCCTATAGCCTGAGACTCTGGCTGATCGGTAGCTGGAGACACACGCTCTACCGGCATCAAAAAATGAAACCAAGTCTGATGACAAGTTTGCGATCTGACACCATGTGAAACAACAATTGAAGGGAGCAGAGTCTGAACTAATGTCAAACACAATCGTTGTCTGTGCGGGAAAAAGCAAGAGAGAGATGGTCTAAGCCCTGAAGTTCTGGTGTACAGTCAAATGCAGGTTCACACACACAATGAGCAGGACCGCACACTTAACAAGAATGACCACACAGCCGCTGTCACCATCCAGCACTGTCCGCACAAACTGTCTACGGTGCACACCATATGCAATACAAGCCTAGGGGCCGTGCATGCACACTTACAGGTTTTGAACTATAGTCGCCAGCCTCTTTCCACCTGTCTAGGAGCCCCAGCTTCTTTGCTGGTAACAATCTTACGCCTGGCTCTCTTGCTTCCTTTTTGTTGTGTCAAGTGTCTTTTGCAGAGACCGTTATGGGACATCGCTACGTCCTGGATGTGTGTAACAACTTGACCAAACTGTGAGGCTGATGATGATGTCCAGGATGAACAACATGTCCTCTTCCATTGCACACATCCCCAGGTGGTCTCTCTCCGCAGGAAATGTGCTCCCTTGTTCTCACAGGCAGAATCTCATGATGTGTCTGCTTTTTTGAACCAGAACAACAACAAACTTCCTTATTTCCTTCATGAATTGATTGCCTTTTATGAGCAGGCTAGCAGTCGCACTTCTTGACTGAAGGCCTTATCCTTGTAAACCTTGTAAACCTTGTAACAACTTGTTTGAAAAAATAAAAAAGATGGCAAGGTCAGGCTGATGCACTATGAATTACATTCTGGACTACACCCAAGACACTCTGGAACCACAAAGCCTGTGTGGCAGGAGCATGCTGCTGAGCTGGCCAAAGACATCCATGGCAAGCACACAGCAAACCTAGTCCGTGTCAGGCCCAGGGTCTACTCAGTTGAATGCCATCTTCTCATTATGCCTATGCTGCTCATTTTGCGTCCAAAGCAACAACCATTGCGCACAATCCTGGTGCACATTGGGGCAACTGCTCTGGCTGAGAGATTTTAAATTGTTGGATCAGAGAAATGCTCAGAGCATTTGATGAACAGTGCAACGTACACAGTAACTGTATATGTTTCAAAAGCATTCATTTCAAATATGCCCTCTTGAGAAGACTGTTTTCAACTCTCATCAAGGCACGGGGTATTGCTAATGATCCTCCTGACCCTCATGGACTTAATTCTTCTTCTCTTGGTGGAGGGGATGCATGGTGCCTCGGCCCTAGGTAACCCCTCTCCCTAATGAAAGGTTATTGGTTACAGGAGAACAAAGCCTTTAGCCAAAATGACTGGCTGCTAGCCTGTTCATAAAAAAGGAGAAGCCGTATAAGACAGGATACAGCTTGGTGTTGATCTGATTAATGAAGAGGAAACACACCAGAAGGTATCAAAAGGCATCAAAAAAATTTCACTGGTGAATGGCAGGCAAGCAAGGTGCCATCTGAGGAGAAAAACCGGAGAGATAGAGGAGAGGGACAAAGAACAAAGAAGCATTCTTTAGCCAAAGAGAACATACCTGGGGGTGTGTGCATTTGAAATTGAGATTCTGGTCATCCTGCACATAATCTTGGGCATTGCAGATATCACAGGTGGGAGAAATGGCGTCGTTTTGTGTAAGGAAAGGAAAGGTTTCTTAGCTGTACCTGACTACCTTTAGGCAGCTTACCTGAACCAAAAAGGTGTCTGTAACCAAACAAAACCAACCTAGAATAGAATGTCAACTGGAAGAGGAAAAGCCATGTGCCAAGCTCTGGAGTATTGATATTCCTTGATTGATGTGGGTATTGTTTTGCATCAAGACGTTTGCGCTAGGCCATGACCAGTGGCAGGATGCCGCTTTCCTATATCATATAATATATATAGAAGAAAAAAGAAAAGAAACAACTACATAGGCAGTGAGAACGCTCCCTACACCAATAAGGAAAAGGAGACACATTGGCTCAAAGAGCCGTGAGTCTCCCTCACCAGAGGGACTTTTCTTTTCTTTTTTCTTTCAGAGGGTAAGAGGGAAGCTAGTGTAGGTCAGGTGAGTTTTTGGAAGCATGCGGCCTCAGGGCACTAGAGTTATGTTGAGTGGTTTGATTTCAATGGTACGTCTACTAGAGTCTACCTAGTAGTTAATGTAAGTCTGTGCGCATATTGCACAGAGTGGGCATGGAGCTTTTGTGCAAGCTTGGTAGACCTTTGCGGTTCAATCCCTAGTTAAATATACCTCAATGGTAAGTGATCCAGGGTATGTGCAGTATAGATAGTCCCACCCACACCCAGGAGGATTGTATGGAAAGTGATATCAGCACCTTGGAGTTGTTTGCACAACTCACTGTGTTGTTGCTGTGAGGCTTCTAGCTGGGCAGCAGGCCTCATATCTTTGCAGTATTTGATTTCTATTAAGTGGATATGGCGGTCAATTGGATGTTCAATTATTGGATGTTCAATTCTTGAAGTTGCCCAGCTGGAGTTGTCTCCATTATATATAAAAAATATGATAATGATTGTAGATTGGGGGGATTTGCACCCTATCCTTAAGGCTTCCTGTGCACCGCGTCCGTCCTCACACCTGATGCATCTCTTCAACTTGAACCATTACAGCTTTTGCTGCCCACGCAGTTTTTCTCTCCTTTTCCAATCTGGAGGAGGTGCACTATACATTTAACTCAGTCACAGCAAACCAGGCAAACTAACACGAAATTTGCTAACCCGAGGACTCAAGCCTGCTTTATTAAGTCTTTCAGACGTGATGCAGTACTTGGGGGTGCAACCAAGAAACTTGAATATTAGAGAAAAGCTTACGAGCATGGCTGATGCAGTGTCCGGACATTTAGTTCCTGCTAAGTTGGTGCTTGGTGAGAGGCATGCAATGAAGACATTAAGTTTGCTGGCCTACTGAATTGTGCATTCTGGGAGGAAAAGGAAAAGAAAACTACTCAGGCAGAGGACACAATCCCTACATCATTTAAGAAAAAAGAGATACATTGGATCAAAAGAGCCATGAATCCCCTCCACCACAAAGCTATAGAACAGAAAGGGCTAGCGGGGATCTGGAGGGTTACTGGAAGCACCCGGCTCCAGAACCTGGCAGTGAGAAGTATTTTTTGAAATTACGCGCCTAGTGTTAACAAGCTTGTGACTCTCCACAACATCCTTTCGGGTGTTGGTAGAACCTGCTACACTGAGCACACCCTTAACCAGTCTAAACAGCTGGGACTTGACCACCATCGCGCCAATAAACTTGCTCGCAATCTTCATGCCATTCTGTTATGTACGCCAACAAACTTGTCACCACTAGGCGTGCTATTGAAAACAAAAAAAAACAATCATACTTCTCACAGCCAGGTTCTTGAGCCGGGTGCTTCCAGTAACCCTTCAGATCCCCATCAGCATTTTCACTTCACACCTTTGTGGTGGAGGGGACTCACGGCTCTTCTGAGCCAATGTATCTCGTTTTCCTTAATTTATGTATCCCAATCCCACCCCTCCTCTCCTCGTCTGAGGTACCTCCCAGACCTTAAAATTGCTCTGAAATCCCATATGCATGCTGAGCACAAGCTGGGCTATGCTGACCGGAAGACAGGCTACTACACCTATTACCAGAGCTTGCTACCTCATGTAAACAAAAGCATCAGCAATGCCTTTTAGAACATGCCCAGTCTCTCAACACGAATGAAACACACTGTTTTCCAATACCGCTTAGGCACCCTATACAATCAGTAACCTGCAGTCCGATATAAAAGATCCACTAGCCTTACATGCCCCCTACCTGATTGCCATCACATGGATAGCGCTCTCCACATCCTATCTGGCTGCCAATGTCCCGTCATGCAGAACATGGTGACTGAGCGCCACAACATTGCTTGCAGGATGATTTTGAAACTGGTCAGTGAAGGCTCTTATGGGGCCAATCTTGTGCAGTTGGATACGGGCAACACAAACGGTTGGCCCAGCACGACCTGCAAGTCCCTGAGCAAGTCTCTAATCGTGCTGCACCTTCCAACCTCTTCAAACCCACGATTTCTATTCAAACCAGACGCAACTCCAGCCGCCCTGGTGCAATCTTGGTCACTCCTCACCCAACTAACCCAAACAGAGCACCCACTCCACCCTCACACCGGGTACTGCACAGTTTGGGGAGTAGCACAACTCCAGCCCGCCATACCCATCTGATAGAAATCAAACACTGTGAAGATACGAGGCCTGGTGCCCAGCTAGAAGCCTCACAGCAACAACACAGCGAACTGTGCAAACAACTCCAAGGTGCAGAGATTACTATCCACCCAATCCTCCTGGGTGTGGGCGGGACTATTTACACTGCCCATACCCTTGATCAATAAAAGAATTGGGATTGACTCCCAGAGATCTGAAACACTTGTAAGAAAAGTCCATGCCCATTCTGTACAATTCGCGCACAAACTTACCTCTACCAGGTGTGCCATTGAAAATAAAAACACCCATCATAACACTGGTGCCCTGGAGCAGCGTTCTGCCAGAAACCCACCCAATCCACATTAATTCCCCTCTCATATTCTGCTGAGGGAGACTCACGGCTCTTTGAGCCAATGCGTCTCTCTTTCCTTAATTGATGTAGGGAGAGTTCTCTCTCCCTACAAAAGCAAAAGCCCTTGGGGAGCAGGTTTGATAAACATGGACATAGGGAGTGGTGATAGGTTGGCGCAGCACAACCTTCAAATCCCTGCACATGCATCAAACAGAATTATACCCCCTTGCCTTTTTCCAAGAATTTTTTTCTGAGATCTAGATTCACCAGTCGTCCTGATGCTATACTGATTATTCCCTCCCACTTCTTCTCCTTCTACCTCCTGCTCACACCATCATGTGTTCTGCAGCAGACACAACCCCACACTAAGGACCACAACAGCCAACCGCGTGAGGCAACCCCACCAACTGAATGTAAGCCAGCGGCATGTGCACTTGATCAAAATTAAGTACTGTGAAGACACGAGGCCTGGACAGCAGTTGGAGGCGGCACAGCGGCAGCATGCAGACCTCTGCAAACTCATTAATGCAAAAGTTGTGACTCTCCACACCATCCTCTTGGGTGTTGGTGGGACCTGCTACACTGAGCACACCCTTAACCAGTTTAAACAACTGGGACTTGACCACCAACGCGCCAATAAACTTGCTCGCAAACTTCATGCCCATTCTGTCATGTATGCCAATAAGCTTGTTACCACTAGGAGTGCTATTGAAGACAAGAATACTTCTCGCAGCCAGGTTATGGAGCCGGGTGCTTCCAATAACCCTCCAGATCCCCATTATAATCTTCTCTTTGTAGCTTCGTGATGGCGGGGATTCAAGGCTCTTCTGAGCCAATGCGTCCCCTTTTCTTTAATTGCTGTAGGGAGAGTTTCCTCTGCCTACGTAGTTTTTCTTTTCTTTCTTAAACAGCTGAATCAACTTCCAGGTGGAGGCACCTGAAGCATGCAGCCGATTTGTAAGGTTGTGGTCGTGAGCAAAGGTTTTGACACGATAAGTCCCCGCCATGCATGGTTTCAGAGCAGCCTCAGCAGCAGTGGAAAGGTTGAGACGTTTGTCACAGACCATACCCAGATATTTAAAAGAATCAGTGTAGGGCAGGTTTTCACCATCATACAACAGTTGAGGAAGAGTGTCAGCTCTGGAATTGAAGCAGACGACCTCAGACTTTTTTGTGTTGACCGTCAGGCATTTTCTGGTTGCATAACCCTGCAACTTGTTTAACATGGCTTGCATGTGGGTGTGGTTGTTTGCAGTCAAAGCGAGGTCATCTGCATAAAGCATATGAGAAACATGAAAATTTGGTAAGCCTGTCACTGCGCCTGTTTCCCCATTTGTGATGCAGCCAATGTCATTAACGTAGATTGAGAATAGGAGTGGTGACAGTGGGCACCCTTGTTTAACTCCATGCGTTGGCTGGACACTTGCCCGTTTATCTCCGTCAATAAGGATGTATTTGTCATCTCGGTAGAGGTCTTTAATGATGGAGAGAAGCTGGCTGGGCATCTGGCATTTGTGTAAGTGTTCCCACAATCTGTCTCTGGGTATTGAGTCATATGCCTGTTTGAAATCAATAAAGGTGGCATATAAACGTGGGGAGCCTTGAGGTTGAAGTATCTGAGCTGCATGCTTCAGGTGCCTCAAAATAAAAAGTGGCTGTAAGGTGTTGCGGCCTGGAAAACAGCCAAATTGACTGTCAGGAATAATGTTGTATTTTGCACACCAGCCTTGAACCATGGAGCGGAGGACATTTGTGTACAGGCGGTATAGTGTGTTACTGACTGCAAGCATCCGGTAGTTTGAAGGATGTGTCACAGCGCCCTTTTTGAATATTGGAGCAAGTTTGGCAGCTTTCCATGATGAGGGGATGCGAGCAGTTTTGAGCATAAGCGTGAAGAGTTGTGAAATGTATGGAGCCAGCACATTGTGATGTTCAAGACCTCTGCCATGGCGTCTGGGGACAAGTTTGCACGCATGTTTTATGAAAGAAGGTAGGACTGTGTCAAAGCCAGGTGAAGAGGAACTGCTCATGTTGGAAATGTGCTTAGAGACAAGGGAGGTCAGCTCAGCTTCCCCAGGCAGATTGAAAGGGTGCGGGCCTGTGCCCCCTAATGCTTCATCATGCAAGCCATGAGTGTCATTGTTGGAAGGAGAAGGATGGTTAAATAGGTTGTTGATATGTTCCTGCCAGGCCTGCTCAGAAATAGGAGTGGTATGGGAGCTCACAGGCTTCTTCAGAAGTTTGTGTACAGCCGGATCTTTTTGGAATAACTTGCGCATGAAATCTATAGCTCGAGTGCGGGTATATCGCTGCTTAGCACGCTGCAGAACAGCTCTGTACTCTCTGTGTAGTTGCTCACAAGCGTGCCTGGTTTGCCCAGTCTTCAATGCAATTGAAAAGGCCTTCTTTCTGGCTGCACACACATCATTGAACCACTCAGGCCGTTTGTGATTTCTGTTGCGCACCATTTGCTGAGAGCGAGGTCTAAGGGCAATCATACCAACATCCGGATGTCTGGCAGCATTAAATATCCAAGACTTCAGGCAGGTACATGCCCTTTCAGCATCCTGATCTGTGATAGCGGATTCAAAAGCCTCCCTGCTACTCTCATCCCCTTCAATGTGTGCAGCATAAGCTTGTGCTTTATCAGCCCTCCATCGAAATAGGTACCTCTCAGGAAAGTCCTGTAATGTCTCACTGTCAATGGAGTGGAATCGTTTGTCAATGTGCGTTGTATGTGTGTCCGGGGTGCTAAAGGTGATTGTATGAAAGCAGTGGTCTAGACAGATAGGCTCGGTGAGTGTCACTTGCTCTATGAACGAGTACAGGCATTTGGAAACTATAAGGTGATCTGGTCTGCTTCTGCGTGTTTTGTTGTAGCCTATAAAGGAAGGTTGTCCCGAATCTCCAGGCGCTCTCCCAGTGGTAATGATGCAGTTCAGGTTAGATGCCACATCCACAAGGCATTTTCCAGCCCTATTAATGTGTGGGCATTGTGTGGATCTGTTTCCAGTAAGTTGTGGGTAAGTTGCGAGCAAATCATATTGTGCGTCCGTAATTTCATTTAAGCACCCTATGTGGGCATTTAAGTCCCCACAAATGATGACATGTGGTGTCACTGTTTTGGCTAACAAAATCTCCTCACCCAGCGTGTAAAAAAGATTGTCAATTTCCTGAGCAGGCCTAGTGCTGCTTTGAGGGTTTAGGTAGGTGGCACACATCAGGACGTCTTCCTCCAAGTCAAAGAGTCTTTTATCACATCTGATCCAGAGGCCTTGTATGTTTTGAATAGTTTTTTTGTAGTGAACAAAATTCAGCCACTTGTTTTGAAGCAAGAACAGCAACTCCATACCCTTTTAATCCTTGATAACCAGTAGGAATGTGTGTCTGTCCAATGAGTGTGTGTTCAGGAAGGTATTGTAGGAGCCTCTGAGTCTCGTTGGTTCTAGTCTCTGTCAAAATTATTATGTGGTGTTTTGAAATCTGCAGCACAAGTTCCTCATGCTTCATATCCTCTTCAGTCGCTGGAATACCATCACAGTTTACTGATAGCAAGTCAAGCCTTGACCGGCCACCCCTTCAGCTCTGATTCACACGACTGGGGCCTGGGTTCCCATTATTGTTGTTGTTGTTGTTGGTGGTGGTGCGCAGCATTTTGCGTTTTAATCCTTTCTTGGCAAGCGTTCATATTATAACTGATCCAAAGATCAGTGCTTTCCTAAATCAAGACTCGTAAAGGTTTCAAATTTTTTGTCAGAGTTGGTTTCAATTTTTGATGCTGGTTGAGTAAGCTTCACCAGCAGTCGATCAGCAAGATTCTTGGGCTGTAGGCCAACCCCCTTGTAACCCTTGTAACCCTTCTCAAGAGCGCATCTGGTGCTAGCAAGTTTATAAGCGTACTGTACATAATGAGCATAAAGCTTCAGAGGAAGCTTGCTGTATGAGTGTCAAGACCAAGCTCTTTAAGAGGCTTAAAAGTGTGAGGGGTATAGATGATCCCGCCCGGGTATGCTCAGTAAAACACATTTCACCACAGTTTGCATAGTGGGAGGACATCATGCTCAAAAGCTGCACAGAACTGGCATAATTCAATGTGCGTTATATCAAAACAACCCTGTTTGCATGGCGAAAAAAAGGAAAAGTCTATGCCAGCCAAAAAACCGCGTGCATTAAGGAAAGGATCCCTGACTAGCAAGCTAGAAAGGGTCTCACCAAAGGGTCCAGGGTGCATACTGCTGCAGAATGAAGGACGCAACTGCTGAAAAAAGGGGGGGTTGTACTGGTTATGAACTAGAACAGTACACAATCCCTTACATTCATAAAAGTTTGACTGTGTATTCTTTCTTTCTTCCAATCAAAGAAACCTGCTGTTCCAAAACACTTGCTCTCTGCATCCGCCGGCTGCTCCTGCTGCTGCTGCTGCTGCTGTTTCTTACTGAGAGGGGGGTTCAGGAAGCTCCTCATTCCCATCTGTAGACGCCCTTTTCATGCTTTAGGGCTTTGTTACCATTCATAACCGATTTGTTCTTAAAGTGATGTGCAATATGTAGTTCCCCGCATGCTAAACAGCAGCTGAAATGCTTGGGTGCTCCCAGTCATCCTGCACCCCTTAAAACCTCCTTTTTGCGGGACGATTCATTGTGTGGACGGTAGAGAGAGAAGGGGGACAAGGGTGCAGCAATGTGGAAGGTGAGGGTAGGATGTGCAGGACCTGGGATTAATGTTAAACCCTTACGCTCATAATGAGGAAATATAGCCGTTAATCCATCAGTATTGCAGCAGGAAGCAATTTTTGACACCATGCTGGTCCAGGCAAGGACTGCAATGATAAATCACAAAAAGAATGGACAGTAGTCCATGCGATCCAGTCTGCAGTTGATCCAACAGTCTCAGAGGCACGTCACAGCATGTAAATCTAAATTTAAATCAGAGGCACATCACAGCAGAGGGAAAACCAAACATGTAAATGGCATTACCTGCCTAGGAAGGCAGCTTAGCAAAAACAAACACAAGTCGCTTGACTTGGGCTCAGATCAAAGTATTGCAAGTTTCAAATGACGAGCTCCCAGCCTTGAAATGCTAACAATCACGAGAAGCAACATGAAGCAAGGCTTTTCTTGCCGTCCCTCATTCATGCTGCACACGCCCATCACTGTCCTATCCTCTTAAAATGTGCTTTGCCTGCATTGCGCTTCATTCACGGGCTTTCACAAGTCGTGCAAGAGTGTACTTCTCACTTTTGTTCCTGCTGTGAGCAGTACTGATTGCACCATCTTTGTTTCGACCAACCCTTACTGCCGACCATACATACTCAGTAATCCTCATTGCGCTTCATCTTCTTGTTAATCCAGTCGAAATACAGGGCCGTAAAGGAGGGCTGAGGCTTTTCTGGGTTGTCAAGCTGCAGCTTCTCCCGCAGTCTTGGATCTTTTTTCAGGTTCGACATGTCAATCTGCATGATAATATGACAGAGAGGGTCAACTGGCCTATAACACTGGGCATGTTCTTTCTCCACTTTCTTTCTTAAACTTAATCATACTTACCATTATTACTCCATAATAATCATGTCCACAAAAAGTCCATAAAAATTGGAGGTCCCCAAATCACTCTCCTGGCCTCAGATCATCCAAGAAAATGGTCTGCAGCTCCACACTCAGACCATTTTCCATAAAAATAATGTTAATTTGACCCCCATACATATGCTAACATCTTGGATATCCAAAATAGGAAAGAAGGAGGTAAAAATTTGACCTTTTTGGCACCCCCTGTGCTGCAATTTCTCCTAGAGCAATGGCTCAAATCCTGTATCTGACCAACGACTGGGTCTTTTCACTCCATTTTGTTTTGCAATGATGTTATTATCATTTAATACAAGGACACCAAATCACAAGAACATCCAATTTGGTGCAGCAGGTGGTCCGGAATGGACGTTTGGTGGTAAAGAGTAGGGTTCACGCCGCGGCCAATTAGGCACGTTGCCCCCAACTGGCAACATTGTAGCTTGGGTGCGTAGAGCATGGGCCACATTTTGGTGCTGAGCTTGAATATTGCCAACAGGGGGCACCTTGCTTTGGGAACACTTGAAAAGTACCCCCATTTGGGGCCCCTGTCGCCCACCTCTAATAATATGAAAGCTGACTTAGAGGAAAAAAAATAAAGCGCTTGTCTTCAAATTTGTTGATGTTGTATTTCTGTGTTTGTTTTAAGCATTGTGGAAAACCATCGTTTCATGTCTCTTCCAAAAATGGCAATTTCATAGACCTGTTTCATTTCTTTTTTCCGTTACCAGCCCAGCCTAAAGAAAAGAAAAACTATGTTGGCAGAGGAATCTCCCCCTACATCAACTAAGGAAAAGGGGACACATTGGCTCAGAAGAGCCTTGAATCCCCTCCACCACGGCCTCCTAGCTTTAACAGTACATGTGAATGTGCGTCCCATGTCTTGGCAGCAGCTCAATCCATGCACTTGCAATCAGCTTGCAACTGCCTTGCAGGCAGCATGCATGCAGGCAGTTGCACAAACATACACTCCAAGAGATGTCCCCATTGCTCGTGTAAACAGTTGAGGGTTGGATGTCCGTGTCTTGTGCGCTAAAAAGCCAGAGTGTGTTGGTTTTTACATGAGCATGCTTGCCTTGGCTTGCTTGTTCTTTTGCTTGAGCATTTCAATGTCGTGCTTTCTTCTGTCAACAGTGCTTACCTAGCTCAGGAATCCTGAAGTTTTGGATTGGATTCTGAAAGAGCTCAGAGGGCCATCTGAGGTAGAGGCCCTAGGGGCTTCTGACGGGAAATTGCTGCCAAGGTCCCTTCCACACAGAGGTCCCCGTGCTTCCCACACAAGTCAGCTTCATGTCGATGTAAGAAATAGGAAACCATGGTTTCGTGTCATACAATATGGTATGTAGAGTTAGAGGAAGCACACCAGTGCTTCAAAAACAATGGCACAAACACGTCTTGCAGTATATTGTGGTATTGGACCTTCCTGTGAAAGGCAAAGGAGTCCCAGCCTTTCAAGTTGTACTAATGTGTGCAACCTGTATGTCACATCTGGAATGCAGTGACAAGGTTAGCAAGCAAGCATCTCAGCACGAATCAGGCCAGGCATCCCAGAGCCCCAGATATGATGCTTTTATTTCTTGTGCTACATTAAAAAAATTTGACTTGATTAACTGACATATACTCTTGACTTCCACAGCTGGACATGATGCAAGTAACATTTACTTGGCTGAGAAAAAGCCTCAAAAATGATGCATCATGTTTCTCATGCCGTCTAGTTCTCATGCTGAACTGAACAAAACTCCTGTGCACTCCCACAAAATATCAATAATACCGACACTAGTACACTACTAACATAGGCTACTTATGTTACCACACACATATTGCTGTATTTACCAGCAATTGTAGGCTGCTTGTCAGAAAGATTGTCATACAGGTAAGAACAAGCAGCAGTTTCCATCTGAAGGCTGAGATGCTTGTTATTGGATCAAACAGGTATTTGAAAACTTAAGAGCTTTTCATCCACAGATTGCACCCTTCACCAGCCCAGCCAATCAAGTTCTTGCTTTACTGCACCTCAAGGACGCCTCAAACAGTGCATGTCAGACTCACAGTCAAGATGGCAGCCCAGACAACAGCAGCACCGCCAATCAGGGCATTGCGCCGCTGCCAAGGTTCGGATGCCTGCCACTGCTGACGAAGTGCGCTAAGGCTCCAGCGACTCTTTTGCTGCGGATTCCCCATGCAATCAAGTCCAGAACCTGGGGAAGTTTAATCAGCAGGTAACCAAGATGTGAACCTGAAAAACGCAAGGCACATGCAAGTGGTGTCCCTTTTGCATCGGCACGTGAGGAGGGGTTATTACAAAACGGCCCAGTAACAGCCCAGTCGCCATTCGGCCAAGCACGGGCCTGACAGAGGGCAAGACTTGGCACTTGCGATAACTGACCAGAATTATATCATCCCCCCAAAAAAGCATTGAGCACGGGGAAAGTGCGTGAATGTGAGGAAGATTAATTTATGAGATTACATGGGTATGAATTAAAACAAAGGCCCCTAAGCAACAGAGGGGTTGGACAGCTGGGTATGGGAAGCTTCCTAAGATCCCGTCCCAGTAAGGAGGAGCAGCAGCAGCAGAAGCAGCACCAGAGAGGTTTTCAAACAGCAGCTTTCCTAAGAGTGTCAAGGACTGTGCCTGCAGGTCTGCACATGCAGGAGCAGTGTGCAGCCTGTACACACAATGCACATTTCACAGCTCTTATCAGGGCAAATAGGGGCTGATTGCCCCTGCAGGGATATGCGTGACATCAAAAAATGAATACTGAGGAACATGCGAACGTCAAAACATGAATACTGAGGAACATGCGTGACACCAAAACATGAACACTGAGGAACATGCGTGCCATCAAAACATGAATACTGAGGAACATGCGTGACACCTGAAAATAATTCTGAGGGGGGTGCGGGATTAAGGCGAGACTTGTAAAACACATATTTTTTCTCAGGGGTGCTGAATGACGAGAATCCTGTATGGTACCTGTGCTTACAGATGTACATGAATGCTGCATTTGTTGAATTTGCTTTCAAAAATTAACACACCAGCAAGCTTCTAGCATGCACCCTTGAAAAGCAACCCTGGTTTTATTGTAGGAGTGCAAGATAACTTATTGTAACCTCTATATATGTATTCAAGCGCACATATGTGCAATACAATATACACATATGCGCTTAAGTACATTTTAGCTGTGCCGTGGAGCAAGAAAAGGGCCAGATATGCATGCAGACAGCTGTGATATTGCCCAACAGGTCAATCAAGGGCAACATTTGACATTATCAACAGATTTGTTTCTTGGGGAAAAGCTACAAAGCTGTATTACCAGTTAGTTTGCTGGCACATATTTCCACACACACACACACACACACACGCACACGCACACACACACACACACACACACACACACACACACACACACACACACACACACACACACACACGCACGCACGCGCACACACACACACACACACATACACATGCAGTTTAAATCATCAATGTACAGAACCTCTAATTAAGGCGCTCATTAACCTTGGAAGTTATGACGATGGCTTAAGATTATTCTGTGCAGAAGCCCCAGTTCACTACCAGTACTGGGAATTGTACAGACGCAAGCATAGATGCTTTCAAGTGTGACTGGGGAAAAGCCCTCTGCAACTGCACTGTTACATGATTATCAGAGCAACCTTGCAAAGGGTACATCATAGCCCTACTTTCCTGAGCAATATTTCTACAGCTCCGTTCTCACCTTACATAAGGAACAACAGTGAAATTGCTCTGGCTTTCTACTGCCACACCCTCGGCTACAAAGCAAAGGGCAGGACCTGAAGGGGGTGTTTGTGTATGTGTGTGCATGTGTGTGTAAAACACTGTGTGTGTATGTGTGTGTGGGCGGGTGTATGTATGTGTGTGTAAAGCACACTGTGTGTGCATGTTTGTGTGTGTGTGTGTGTGTAAAACACACTGTGTGTTTGCATGTGTGTGCGTGCGCGCACGCGCGCGCGCACGTGTGTGTGTGTGCGTGTGTGTGTGTGTGTGTGTGCGCGTGTGCGTGTGTGTGCATGTGCTGTGTGTGCGTGTGTGTGTGTGTGTGTGTGTGTGTGTGTGTGTGTGTGTGTGTGTGTGTGTGTGTGTGTGTGTGTGTGTGTGTGTGTGTGTGTGTGTGTGTGCGCATGCGTGCGTGTGTGTGTTAGTTTTTGAGCGTGCTTTGCCTGGGAGCGTGGATGCTTGCTTGAGTTCAAGCTTGAGAGGTAACGTACCAGTTTATGTGCTAAAACAGAATGCTTGCTCAGACAGTGTGAACCTTCAAAAAATTCTATTTTTAAGAAAATTTTCTAGCCGAACCGTTTTGAAGCCCTTATAGATATAGAACAGATGGAGAAGGGGTTGGTTGTGCCTGGGGACAGGTTAGGTCCTCTGTCTAGTTATGCTTCTGGTCCGGGAACCTATGCAAGGAATGGGTTCATTTATGCATCAACTTGCGGTGTCCAAAGAGTACAGCAGCCAGGGGAGGACGAAAGCACACCATCTACTAGCTCGCCAGTCCAAGTGAGTGAAGCACTGACACTCTTACATCTGACATTCTTTCTCGTTGCATGAAAGTGAGGCATCAACAACAAGCATCCTGCACTTGTAGTTAAACGTTGCTGCTTCAATACGGTCGGTTGGTTAAGAAGGATTGAAGGATATAATGCCGCATTGCTCACTTATGTAGTTTGTGTGCATGTCCATGCAAGCACGCACACACACATACACACACACGCACACACACGTACACACGCACACAACACACACAACACACACATACACACACACACACACACACACACACACACACACACACACACAAGCAGCGAGCAAGGAGTGCCTTCCAAGGAGACAGGATACTGCATTTGCATGTGCACTGAACTCAGAGGGGTTTGCATTTAAGCATGTGGATATATGCAGCAGCATCAGCAGCTTACGAATAGAATACATCTCCGACATCTATCTGTAGAAGCCTGTGCTACAAGTAGCTGCCCAGGACGCTCCCCTAGTGGTACCCAAACCAGGGAATACAGTTACTTGCAAGGTGAGCAGCTAGAAGGCTTGGGAAAACAGCTTTTTACTTGCAGGAAAGTCTCAAGTGTGTGCAGGGATTGGGGGTATACTTTCATTGCGTTCCACCAGTACGCATACTTAGCTTGCTGCTACTTGTGTGTGCATGTCCATGTGAGCGTGTGTTTGTGTGTGCATGTGTGTTTGTGTGTGTGTGACTTTGTCTGTGAGCGGTTCCGTGCCATATAAACACGTTTGGGCTTGTTCACACAAAATTGTGTCGGCATGCGCCTTTTCCCCCTGCACAACGGGAATGACATCAGTGATCCCTTTCCTCTTTTGCCTGCAGATATCTAGGGTGCAGCAGAACAGCGCCAGTTGTCGAGTTCTCTGTGTGGGTACCCAGGCCCTCTCTCAAGAATTTAAAGGCACCATCAGGTGTGACGGGGCCTCACAGTGAGGTCGCAATCAATGGTCCTGTTCAGTCAAAGCCTGAGCATTGACATGTTTTTGTGTGCCCAAGCTTAATTTGTTACCCGAGCAGATAAGGAGGTGATGCTGCTTTATGTTATAGGACAAGACTGTCAAAGAGAGGTTGGGTAAGCTCAATTATGCTGTAAGGCAAACAATTAGGAGGAGAAAGCAAGAGGCACAGAGGCTCAAACAGATGCAAATCTTTTTTAAATTTAGTTGCAAAAAGCTAAAAACTTATTCGCTCGAGCCCCCGATTTTGATATAGGGAGTGCAGGCTTAAGAGGTATCTATCTGGTAAACAGCAGTGACTGTTTTGGTAACCTTTTCACAGTGAACTAAACTCGTTGTCTGTTTGCATGCAATTGCTTGCATGGCCCATAGCTCTGGATGCTTTGAAAGATCCAACTGATTGCTCTGTACTGTCTTGCGTTTTACTTATCCTTGAAAATGCCCATGGTTTCTCTTCTTTTTAGCTATGTCACCTCTCTTTTGATTTGCATGGCACCTACAGCAATGTTTGCATAGTGCTCAAAGACGGGCACAACCATCATCTCTGTATAGCTTTAAAGAAATGGCAAAAGACAGGCACAAACGCCACCTCTGGATAGCTAAAATGGGACAGGCAAAAGACAGGCACAACCAACATCTCTGTTTCTTGGCAGTCTTCTGCTCTCTTTTGCTCATCTTTTGCCATTAAGGCTGCCTGTTTGGACCGGTCATCATCTTTTGCCCTCAACTTTGCCCTCCCACCTCACAGGCAGCAAGATGTGCGAGCAACTGAAATTGACAAGGTGGGTGAGCATTGATGATATGGTGATGCTGCCTCGTGGGGACTTGAGCAGCACTGCACCTCTGTTCCTTTGCAGCTACCCAGAGCATTCATGGCAGGGGCTACACCTCTGTTCCTTTGCAGCCACCCAGAGCATTCATGGCGGGGGCACCCAAGCGCCTCTGTTGTTACACATGGATAGGCATTCCCCTGTGTCAATTTGTGGTGCATCGTCACCTTGAAAGGCGGGTGGTGGTGTGCAACTGAAGGTGTTGTTACACCTGTTGTATTGCTCAATGCAATGCATTGCTGTTTCTGATTGGTCTGATTGTTGTGGTTCATGGCGGGTGGTGATGTGCAACCCAAGTTGTTGTTACACGATGTACTTTTATATGCAATGAGTTGCTGCTTCTGACTGGCCTTATTGTAATGGTTCATGGCAGGTGGTGATGTGCAGCCGAAGTTATTGTTACACTTGATGTACTTCTGTATGCATTGCATTGCTGATTCTGACTGGCCTTGTTGTTATTGTTATGGTTCATGGCAGGTGGTGATGTACGACTGCTTCAGGCCAGGGGACGTGGTCCGCGCAGAAGTAGTGTCTTTAGGAGATGCACGGAGCTATTATTTGTCAACAGCAAAGGTGAGGGCACAGGAAGCCGAAGCTGGAGATTCCTGTGTGCTTGTGCAAGCTGTTGCCAAAAGTTTCAGTTATCTGTCCATATCCTTGATCCATGCTTTCACTTCTATTGCAGGCTCGCTCCTTTGTTTGCTTCATGCATCATTTTTGGATGGTCGTGTGCGATCCTGCCTGAAGTGCACCAAGCCTTTGAGATGCACGCATGAGGTGGAGGGAATATTGTTGGGGCACTTTGTCGTCCTGGCTATGTGGAACACCCGGCAGGGCCAGTTTGGGTAGGCCACAGCTGAAAAGGAAAGGACAGGAAAGGAAAGGGTTACAGAGCTGTACCTGTACCCAGAAGGGCAGCTTAGCTCAACGTCGCAGCTCTGAGTAAAGGATGCATGCCATATTTTGGCTCGCAACGTCTGCTAACGCATCTGTAAACTCTTGAGCCCTTGTGCCTCCAGAGCATCAATATGCGAGGGAGTGAGTACAGCTCATTTGTCTGGCAGGCAGTGGCATGGACAAAGTGGACGACCTTAGGCAGCCCCAAGAACAAGTGGACTTTCCTTTCAGAGCTGGTACCTTCGCTCTAGGGCATTGCAGTTCACAAACAGCCCAAGCAAAATGGCTTTCTGGTGCTTTTTTTTTACGTTTTCAAAATGCTGTTCTGCTTGCAGAATGAGCTGGGCGTTGTGTGGGCAAAGAGTATTTCAGGTAAGCACTGCTGTGATTGCCACTGGCATTGTGTTGGTGAGCTGTCTGTTGGTGCAAGCAGCGTGTCCATCAGCAACAGTAAGACACTGGGCTTTATGCATAAATGAAAGTGCACACCAGATTGAGCAAAAGCTGGGCATGAATATGGAGCTCAAGTGGCAATGACCTGTTGGGGTATTCTAGCTTTACCAGTGTTGTTTCTTGATATCGAATTACATGGCAAGCAAGCTCGAACACGGTGCAAGCAAATGCAAAGTTACCGTAGAGAATCGGACATGCTGCACCCCCAAAAAAACAACAAGTTTTGCAACCACACATCAACCATGCACCCAAAAATTCACTGTCCTCACAATTGCACATCAACCACACAGGGCCCTAGCCCCCGTTTGCCCTTAAAGAACAAAACAGGCACCAGTTCCATGCAAATAAATGAGCACCAAAGAAGCTCAGCTCTGTTCAGGGCAATCCTCTCCAGATTTAAGCTCTCTAAATGCCTGCAGTTCATGAGCATGCGAGCATATCTACTTGTTCCCTTTCCCCTGGCCCTGCTTGGGCCCCTTCCATACAAATGAACTCAGGTGACATAATTGCTGCATTGGATAACCCGCTGGGGTCTCCTCTACAAACAGCGCAGCACAATGCCACTAATATTTTTCCCTCTACCCCTACGGGTCTTGCATGTGCTTCCCCCTGCTATTGCTGCTATGAAAAGGAGTGCTGCAAAGAGGCTGCTGCATGGGGAGTACTGCCGCTGAGTAGAAGGCTGGGCGAGGTCTGGGTGGAGCGCTCTTGTCCACTCATACTTTAAGCCGTTCTATAACATGAGTTTCTTAGACCACTCACAGATGCGCGCAGTGAAATATCTATCTTTCTCCTGTGCACGCAGTCACCGCGCAGGGTATGAATTAGTAATGCACGGTGATAAATTCTCTGTGGTAGGGTTCAAATTGTTTGGTCCCATGCTTGAATTTGAAGGGGAGGCCCAGGGAAGGAGGCAAGCCCTAGCACTTCTTCTTGATTGGCTCCCTTCGTCGCCCTGCTCCAATGTGGCCAGTCCTCACACTTTGAGGCCAATGTGTTGTTGGCTCCAATGTGGCCAACCCTATCAACCCCCCTAAACTTGCTCCCCTCACCGCCCTGATCCTTTCCATCACTTCCCATTCATGTTGTACATAATATCAGGGATATCAGCGCAGGGTTGGATTACAGGGAAGCTACCAAGATATCTTTTACTCTTATATCCTGTTTTCCTATGTACAAAGGAGATGTCAGGTTGGCTTCTGTTTTTCTATTGACCAAGGATATGTCAGGTTGGCTATTCCTGTGCACATATGCTTTGCACTGACGTTGTTTTGCGGGGAAAACATGAAATGCATGGCGTTGGCATGCATGGTTGGGGCCTAGCCTACAAATGAATAGGGCCCCTGCAGCTCAGAGGATAACTGACATTAGTAATGTGACATTAGTCAGGCGAAATTGTGTATAAGGAGTTGACTTTATGACAAAATTAAGTTGTGTCGGCAAAATGGTTTTGCAAGCTTCATTCTGTGGGCGGATTTTACAAACCGGTTAACATATGACAACAAAAAAAAAAGCAATGAAGCGCAATAATTTTTTCAAATGCTTAACACCCAGGAAGGTGATCGTCCTGGACTTTACAAATAGCAACATAAAAAAAAGCAATGGAGAGCTAGGATTATTTAAACATGCGTAACACCCAGGAAGGTAACTGTCCTGGACCCCTCAACAGATTAAATGTTTTCTGGATCCTGCCCTAATCTCGCAGCCCTCTGAATGTTTATTTCACAGTACCCTGCAGGGGCAAACAGCCCCCTCTCGCCTGCGAACTCCTACCCTCTTGATGCTGACTTCTCAGATTTCCAGCACATGCATGGGGAGTAAGAGTCACTCGCAAAAACTGCCATTGAAAGTTGTACCTCCTCTGGGGCTTCGGTGCCTTCCTGCTTGCTCATAATTTTCTGCTGTCCCAAACTTCCCCGTAGCCCCTGGAATGGTCATTCTTTTGAGGTGCAAGCAGCCATCCTAACAACTCATAAACATTATTTTTGCGAAAAGGTTAACTTGGACAATAGTAAACTAGTTTGCAATGTGGAGCAACATTGACATTCATCAGTCACTTACACTGAAAATCACAGTCAATTACTTGATGCTCTGACCTTAATGCCTCCATATTTAGGCTATCCCATGGTTCCTGCAAGCTGGACGACGATGACATGTCCAGAGACACTGGCTGTGGAAAAGCGCAAAGTTGCCAAGGTCCTAGAGACAGACAAGCGCAAGCCCGATGGACCGCCTGCAGCTCAGACTCAAGACAGCTGCAAAGCTGCTAAGCTGGGCAGCTGACAGCCACTGGGAGTGTTTGCCTAGCACTTTTAACTTCGATGCTCCTGCTCTTTTCTGACAAGGATCAACTCTCACGTGGACTTCTGTAGCTCTTCTTACTGCAGTTGTTTGAACCTGTCCTATGGTCTTCGGTTAAACTTGCTAATTAGGAATTCTTTCCTTAATGCATGCAGCCTTTTCTGGTTTGCCTAGTCTTCTATCTTCTTTCAGATGCATGTTTTTAAAAAATATCCATGTCGTTTGTTGTCCAGCAGCAAGAAACCAATTTTACTTCTCGCGCTGTGTGAGCACCATGCAGTGACGGAAAAGTCAAATCGTACAGGGGAGCAATGAGGTCAATAATAATTAGGGAGAGTGGAATGTCAAGAGTCTGGAAAAAGAAAAACCCATGTAGGCAGGGAGAATACTCCCAATATCAATTAAGGAAAAGGAGACACATAAACTCAATGAGCCATGAGTCTCCCTCACCAGAGAGTAAAAGGGAAGCTCGTGTGGATCTGGGTTTCTGGAAGCATGCGGCCCCAGGGCACCAGAATTATGTCAAGTGTTTCTGTTTTCAATGGCATGCCTGTTTGAGGTAAGGTTGTGCGCATATTGCATTGAGTGGGCATAGAGCTTTTGTGCAAGCTTGGTATATTTTTGCGATATCCATGCCAGCCAACAGCAAATCCAAAAGCTCAGGCATGAAACAGAAAAGCTTCTTATTGCATTGCAAGAGGAGCCTCCTCTAATCTGAGATTAGATACAGCCTGGACACTAGTTGATGTTGCAAGAAAGGATGTGCAGGTGAAAATTTGCCAGATAAAGTTAAAAATAACTCGTAAGCCTGAAAGAGGGCATAACATGTTCGTGGACCTTTCAAAGCGGACTGCCATGCAGTGTATGCTTCTGCTTTTTGAGGATGCCTGTGTTTGGTACTGTAGGATGGTGCGCTTCACAAGTGAGGATATATAGGGCATGTTACTGAAGGCATTGCTAATTTTCTCATCTATGTGTGGTAACAAGCTCTGATAGTAAGAGTAGTAGCCTGTTTTGGGATGGGCGTATCCAAATCTATGTTTTGTACGCATGCCATGTCCATGCCATGTCTCACAGTGTTAAAAGGAACATTTTGAAGATTGGAAGGTAGGTGAGTTTGAGAGAGTGTGCAGGAGCAGTACGCGTGTCTGAAGCATGCCCCCTTTATCCTCCTTCAAGCCAAGTTGGCTAACCAGAAGTTTGTGGAAATGGATCTGCGCTTGGAATTCCATTGTCTGCTGCGCTATTATTGGCTTGATTTGCCTGAAATTTTGCGATAGCATATGCATCTGCACATTCGATACCAGCAATGCCAGCATGAGATTTCACTTTCAAAGTCTATAAGTTATAGACAAAAGTTTAATTTGAGAGTTCAAGTTGCTAATTCAGCTCAACACATGGTGTCGGTAATCCCAGTACCAGTAGGCTTCCGTTGCCAGTAAACATGCCTCCTACAATTTTTTAGTTCCATTCTGGATATGACAGCTGCCATCATTGTAGCCCTGTTCCTCCAGTCAGGATCGTTGAGTGTGAGAGTTGGACTAGGTAGAATTAGGTACAAAGAGTCCTTCCTGTTTTTCTATACATATATATACATACATCTTCTGGCGAGGGAGACTCACAGCTCTTTGAGCCAATGTGTCTCTCTTTCCTTAATTGATCTAGGGAGAGGTATCTCTGCCAACGTAGTTCTTTCTTTTTTCTTTTGTGTAACTATATATATATATATTGGTTGGATTCCTACACATTTGTTTACTGGAAGGGAGCTGTTGGATTATTGGCATAAGTTGCATCTGTTTGCTTTGACAATTAGTGTGCTACAAGTCAGTCGAGTTATTCTGACAGAGATACTGGTCATTGGATGTTAGTACGCTTTCCTGGTTGCATCACTTTCAAAGCAACCTCAGTCCTCACCCCCAGTCAGTGAACGGTCCGGATGGTCCTGATCATCCTTCATAACCGTCCCACTTCCTGCGGGCAGGCAATATGGTCTTTGAGCTGGCCTTTGGAAGCCCAAGACTTAGGGAGACTCCCGCTTGTCAGTTGCTGTGATACATGCTCGAACAGCAAAAATGGAAACCAACAGAATCTAGGTAAGTTAATTTCAATCTGGTACAAAACGCCTGCAGCGTTTTCGAGCTGGCCTATCCAAGTCCATGCTTTGTCTCTCTCATCCATTTTGACCATGTTGCTGTACGAGCAGGTCTCCTTCCAGTGTGCTGCACCTTAGATAGGGTCGGCTAGCTCGGAATGCCAGCTATTTCATGGGAAAAACAAAGCACTGCTGCATGGCGAACGTGCAAAGAGGAAAAGAAAAAGTATACACCAGCCAAAAGGCTCGGTGCATGAAGGATTGGTCCCCTAACTAGCAAGCTAGCAAGGATCTCACCAAGGACCCTCAAACCTGAACTAGGCACAGCTAGCCTAGGAGAAAGCCAGAAAGAAACCTAATGAGGACCTGGAGGTATCCTCGGCCATGCTCCCGGGGATGGCATACGTGCATCTGGAATCCAGATTCTGGATGTATCAGAAAGAAAGAAAGAAAGAAAGAAAGACTACGCTTGCCAAGTCCGGCCGCGTTCATTAAGGAAAGGTCACCTGTCCTGAAAGGCAGGGCCCCACCACACAGACCAAGAGAAAGAACAAGCACAACGGATTCTGGATGTATCAACATCGCATCCAAAGGCCCCAGCGTTCTGCTTTGTTGCTGTTACCAACCTTTTAAGGCCAAGCATTGAGCATGAGATGGCAAGTAAGCCATGGCTCCTTTGCGGCGTGGATACTCTTGGTAGCTGATCTTGCCAGGACAATGAAAAGCAAGGCAAAGGGTTGCAAGAGCCACGTATTGAGCAGCCACTGAGGAGCAGCAAGCTCTGCGCAAATGCAAAAATCAGGCCAGTTTTTGCAGAGGTCCTTAAGGACGTCACGATTGCCATGTCCTGTGCACATGTAAAAAAGCTTTAAAAGACCCTCCAAGGGCCACCAAAGTTTGGTGGGGCCCTCGCACACATGCTAGTCAAGGGACCTTTCCTGATTGCTTGTGGCCTGCTTTGGCTGGCATTGACTTCTCCTTTTCTTTCCAAGGAGAAATTCCCTCCCCTTTGGGGCCCCTCGCATGCCACATCGCACCCTTCTGTGTGTATTAGACATTGAAGGTTTTGTAGGTGGCCAACACTTCCATATCCGCAACATACCAACCAGTACCAGCATACTCCAGTGGCAGCCGCTGCATCAGTCTGTGTGCTGGGGTGCTAGTTGCGCAAAGGTCTCCGCGAGCTGCCTTGCTGTGCCACTGCACTGGGACCACCACTTTGCGTGCCAAATAGGTGTACTACTTACGCCGTAATCCAGTTCCACAACATACTTCAAGGAGAGGCATGTTAGTGGGAGGAGGGCTGTGAGCCGTGGCCTGGCTTGGTCTATCCATGGCCGGAGCAATGGCCTTGAAACCAGCACTGTGATCCAGGCGCTACATGCTTGCGCTTGATTTCACCATCCCAAGTGCCAGCATGGAGCATCCTTTAAGCACAAAAGCACGTTTAGGAAATGTGTACGTTGCTCATCCTGATCATCACTTGCACAGGGCAGCACGTATTGCACAAGCTTTTCTTCATACAAGTGTAGGGGGGCTCGTCAAATAGATCAGTCCACCTAGTGTCTTCATGACAGAGATCAGACTTGATCACGTGTACAGTGAACCACCAACTAGCCACGCTTTTATGCATAGAGAAAGGAGGATGAAGATCCAAGCACATGTGTTCAGGCACTTCCATAGATTCTGCCTGGGGTGCATGGAAAGAACACCAAACATGAGCAGTAAACCTTTCACTGTTTCAATGTCTGAGCCAGAGGATGGCAAGTGATAAAGTACATGTGTACCGCCAAGAATCACTGCCTGCAAGGCAAAGTCCCAACAGTCAAATGCAACACTTGCAGTGACTCCCTGCCCTTGCCAAGAAAGAGAAAACCAGAAGCAGCCGAACATAAATGTAGATGTCTACGCTGGGCTAACCAGCATGCAGAAAGGAATGATGAAAGTCCCAACAGTCAGCGCTAACTCAGTTGGACACTAACAAGTCTCAACAATTTCTGCTCTCCTGGAATTGGTAAGTTGTCATCCATACCTCCTGCAGCCTGAGGGTGGAATTTTACTGCCTATTTGATCACTCTTTTCTTTCCCATTTTCTTGCAGTCATGCCTCCAGTGCGCCTTGCCCTCTGTTATGCGGCTTTTCCAAAAGTCCCTCCCTTTGAAAAACCACGTAGGCAGATTAGACTATCCCTACATCAATTAAGGAAAAGGAGACGCATTGGCTCAAAAAAGCCGCAATTTCCCTCCACAACAATGTAGGAACGGAAAGGGCTAGTGGGGATCTGGAGGGTTGTTCGAAGCGCCTGGTTCCAAAACCTGGCTGTCATGAGTTTTCTTGCCAATTCAATAGCACACCTGGAAAAGTATCAAGGGAAAACGGAATCTGTCTGGATCCATATAAGTTGGGTTGCTTCCGGTTTTCCTCTTTGTTGGTGGAATTTGCTGTCTGTTTTATCGCTAACTTTTGCCAGCAGTGTTGGGCATGCATACTGGTAAGAATCCATTATAGACTTGCAGTTCTTTACTTGTTCTGTGCCGCTGTGGGATTTGCTTGGGCCTGGATTTGGAACTAAAAACTGAATTAATAAGGTGGATGTCCTCATCTCCTGGGTTGCGTATTCAGGACTGTCACCACGGTGGTGAAGGCCTCCTAGTAGAGGCATCACTATGGCTCTAGTCAAATCCATGCTTTTACTAAAAGTTTTAGATCTCAGAAACATGTGCATCACAATGCCAAAAACAGTAATCTGCATCATCCTCTACCTCAAGTGCAACTGAGGCTTGCCTGGGCGCGTGCCCAGCCCCCCTCGAGCTTGCTGCTGCTTTTTACCCCTCCCACTCCCCGCCGCTCCCTTGCCGCCCCGCCCCCGTCCTTGCCCTGCCGCCTCCCCTGATATGCGTCCTACTAGAGCAGCACCAGCACCAGCTTGATGCAATGGCGCAGTGCCTACCCCTGACCTTAATGCAGGTCCCCCATTTCCGACGCCTGCTGCTCCCTTTGGCAGCAGTTGCGGTAGGGGCGCAGTGTGCACACTCAGATGATGAGCCTGTGTCCCGACTGCTCCAGCTTGAAGGGCCAGTGTGCCTCCTTGTGCTGCTGTTGCTGCCCCTGGCATGACATCTGCCATTGCTGCCGCTGCTGCTGCTCTTCCTGCTGCAGCCCTCTGTTCTGCTGCTCCAGGGGAGGTTACAGGAGGTGTAGCTGGTTGTGGCTTGATGGACGCACGCACTAAGCCTAGCAGAGCATCACTGCACCCACTACTCAGCTCCAAAGGGCTGAATAGCACGCGCGTCTCAGTTGCTGTTGACCCTGTATCCACCCTTTTCTGTGCGCCCGCACCGCCAGCGCTCCTGCTTTGCCCCACTGCACACTCAGCAGATCCATCAACCAGAGCAGCCCCCTGGCATACTACTTCTTTGATTCTGCCACCAAGTGCTTGTTCTTGCTTGCGATCATCATCAGGTGTGTGGAACCCTCCAGGAAGGGACTGCAGAAAGGCTGCTGCTGTGGTCAACTGCTGCTGGGTCAGGGGGGCAAGAGAGGGTGGGGGCACCTGCATTTTCAGGAGACAGGCGCAAAAACGCCTGCTTGGGATTGGGTGGGGCTGTGTTGCCAGCTGAATCCCTATGAGAACAGGGTGTAGAATCTTGCTTGTTGCTAGGAAGAAGGCTTGACCTGATTCGATTTCAATGTTTGTCGGGCAGATCGGCCTTTCATACAATCACTGTGGATGTTGTCCAGCAAGCAACCCCTGTCAAAGATAAAAAGCTTGACTTTGTGCTTCCAGGGTTCCTGGAAGGGATACACTTTTAAGAGTGAGAGGGAATGAGAACCTCCTTTCCTTATATTTGCTTCAAAGTTTCATTTTTGAACTTAGTCAAGGTTGCAAGAAAGGAAGAGAGCAAAAGGGACAGAAAGGGGTGGGGGGGGGGGGAGAGGGGAATTGGAGAGAATAGAAGGGGTGAGAGTCATGCAACCATAAATGCTCTATAAGCCATGGATTGAGCCACATTCAATATCCACTGTGAGGGCTGGCGTTCACAAACACTCCAGTCATTTGTGTGTACAAGGGTAAAACACACTGAAAAAAAGCAAGCACACACTATGCTCACTCATTGTGCGCACAACCTTTAGCACAAACAGACCCTACCAAGTGGGATAGTAGCTGCTCCCTATAAGCCAGGTGAAGAAAATGAAAAGGCTGACTATAAAGGGATGATTTGCATTAAGGCTCCCTACCAGGGGGGGGGAGGGCAGCAGCTGCTCCCTGCAAGCCATGTGCCTCAGCAGAAAGGCAGGGCTGTCAGAGGAGGGGAGGACCACAGAGTTTCCCTTTATGAATAAAAAAGGCTTCTCACCAAGGGGGGCAGCAGCTGCTCCCTGCAAGCCATGTGCCGCAGCAGAAAGGCAGGCCTGTCAGAGGAAGGCACGAGCACAAACCACTGGCGCCACGGAAGAGGCAGCAGCTCTCCAGAGTCAGCGATGGCCATCATACTTGTAGCCAGGAGCAGCTGTGTACTCTGGCTCAGCACCTGGGCAGGTGTTGCAAACCAAGCAAGCATCTGTTGATTCAAAGATGCATTATTGGCAGGGACCTGAGTGGCACCTGCTGCAAGCTAGTAGACCTGCATGCTGCACGTCCAGAGTTGCACAGCCCCAGTTCTTTTTCAGGCTTATCCTTCACTCTGATGACACATGCCTTCTGAGGAGGATATTTTCCAGGTGAAAGGCGCACACGTGTGTGTGTGTGTGTGGGGGGGGGGGGGGCATGTGGGCGTGTGGGCGTGTGTGTGGGCATGGTGTGTGTGTGTGTCATGCATTCGTGACGTATTTCTTGTGGGTGTCTGACCTTGCAAATGGCGGCCATGGATGCTGCAGATCCAGCACCTCCATCTTCAGGCAGCAGGGCGTCTTCGTCCATACATAGCATGTGGGGCCAGCCATGCACCAAGGAGTGGTCAATCTCACGCGCCTGCGGTAGGCCACGTGAATCCGTGGCTAGCATGTGATGCATGGTACATGTGAGGCCATGCTCACGTGGGGCCAGCCATGCATCAGGGAGAGGTCGATCTCGCACGCCTGCAGTAGGCCAAGAGCAGAAAGAAAAGAAAAGGAAAACTACGTAGGCAGAGGAAACTCTCCCCACATCAATTAAGGAAAAGTAGAAAGGCCAAGAGCAGAGTGGAAAGATCAAAAATCCATGCATTCTCAACTGACAAGCATGCTCAACTGACCCAGACCTAATGAGCTGTCTGCAGACGGTTGCTAATGAGCTGGTGGGGTTTCACAACAACACAGTTCAAAGCATGTCTGGTTGCAGGACCCTTTTGTTTGGCAATCATGCTGATGGCTAGATGTTTCGTACACGTAACACATACCATGATGCTGGTCAGGAAAGTCAGATTTTGCATACAAACAAAGCAAAGACCTAAGATCTGTGATAGACATTTAAACGAGGGCTTGCACAGGCTTCAACTCAAGTTATAGTTGGATATGTTTGCTCCCAACAGCTGCACAGGAGGTTCAACATGCCCCCTATGTAAGATTAAACTTTGGGTCATTTCAGGAGAAATCAATCTACTGAGTTAGGTCTCTTGTTAGGATTTGTAGCTGCTTGGGGAGTTGCTTGCTTCCTCAGATCTTCCAATATAATTGGTCCGTGTGAGAGACTCTTGCCACCACACAACACAAGACCAGACATGCCCCCAAAGATAACCTGATCCTTGTTTTGTTTGTGATGCGAATCTGATTTACCTCCCCCTGTCAGCAGCAAACAACCTACCCCATTGGAGCGGACGCACACACACCTCGCAATAGGTAACCCACACTCTCTACCACAACTCGCTGCACCCGGATAGCCACCCTACTTTCATGCACCACTGCGCTCACCTACACTCATCTGCGCTCACCAGCGAATGTTTCTGCTGCGCTCACCAGCACTCACCAGCACAATTTGCAGCACCTGGATGGCTACCCCACCCTTATGCACCGCTGCGCTCACCTGCACTCACCAGCACTCACCTGCACAATTCGCTGCACCTGGATATCCACTTTGCCCTCATGCACCGTTTCAATGTGCTGCTGCAGCTTGCCGGCAGCAGAAGGTTCCAAGGCAAATGTCTGGTTACCAATGCGGAACAGTGGCTGCTTGTGCAAGGCTTGAGAGCTTTTGCCTGCATCGCATGTGCACACATTCAACCATGATCACCGCTTTGATTCTTTTGTGAGGCTCGAGAGCTTGCACCTGCATCAATTCCAATCACTGCTTTGATTCTCCTGAGCACCACGCGGTTGTTTAGGTTGGCTTTACTGTCCGACACAGATTTATGATCAAGCATTCACACCCAAACAGGAGAAAGGCAATTGTAGCCGGGCCAGCGAGGGCATTCCAAGGTGTATGATAAATAAAAAGCTACTTCAACTCGCAGGTGAAGCACAGCATACGCTCTAGGGGGCCCTCCTGACTATAGCGGCTCTGCATTATATTTGAGGAATGATTGGAACTTGTTCTCCTGGGAAACGAGTGGTGCCCACTGAAATCTGTCTGGAAGTAATCTGCAAGAGGCGGTAGCACGCTCCTTTTCTGCTTCAAGTCTGAGCAAGTCTGAGCAAGTTGCTCACATTGTGAGCATGGATTCCTTTTCAACCTACCCCCTTTTTGAGTTGCTCTGCCTGGTATGTCAAAAGGAGCAGCCTTCAGCTGTGAGTCCTGCTGCATGATCTGAGATGCAAGGGTGCATTTGAATGTGATGGGGGCATGGCCAGGGGATGATGGTATGGCCAGGGATAGAATGCGGGAGGAGGACTGCAAAGTGTCTCGCACACTGCTGCTGCCCTTCAGCTGCAACAGAATGCGCGTAAACATCCTGTCCATGTCCAACACATCTGCACAGAGCAACAAGGTGAGCGCGAGACACGTTATAATAAAAGGGTGATGTACCTGTACAGAGCAAAAGGTTGAGCACAACACATTAAAGCAGAGGTTGATGCATCAACACAGTGCACAGCAGCAACGCAAATGCATAGCCCTAGATCAGAGCGTGAGAAAGGTAAGAAATCTTGGTAAAGCAAAAGCAATAATAACCTGCGTATTAGAAATCCTGCTGGCAAGACCTAGATGCTGGTGCCTTGCCTAATAAGCACTTGAATTCGAACCTACCACAGGCGTATTCATGATGAGAGGCATTTTCAAAGGGGGAGATCTGAGAGACAAAGCCTGCTATCTTGACTGCGTCCTGCAACTCCCGTGGTACAGCTTCAGGATGCAGGCTCAAGAAGGTGATCTGAATGCCTGCATTTGCAGCCTCCTGCGATCGCAGCCATGGACACAACACATTTTGCAAACCATGCTTTTTGAAAACAATGATCAGTGACATCGTCAGCACCAATGCATGGAGCAGAACGTTTCCTGAATGCAAGTAACAGCCTGTAATGCAGCTGCTTAAAAGCTCCAAGTAGGCCATCCTTATCTTGCATGAAATCTTGACTATCTCACCTGTATGGTATGTGGAACCTGGGGGTTGGCATGGTAATGGTGCGCCAAGATGACAATTCTCCCTCGTCGCTGCTCTTTGGACAGAAAACTCAGAAGCGCCCTGAGCGCAGAGTCTGTGTGTGTACGTGTGCGTGTGTGTGTGTTGGCCTTGAGATATTTTTATTACCAATGCATTGTTGTGAAGATCCATTTTTTAGACAGCACCCACTAAGCTTCTGTGTGTCAGGTTGCCGGGCCGCCTCATCAGCTCCTTGCAGCTTCTGAACTGCAATACCCCACTCATGCAGCGACAGAGGCACCGCCTTGTGCAGCATCTGCACAACACGTGCATTGAACCAGGATGCATTTCCAAGGGCACCAAATGAGAAAAAGAAGGCACTATTTTGCATGTTTTTATACACTTTGCTTTTTTGGAGCCTGGAGTTTAGGCAAAGATATCGGGCTTATACCTGCAGCTTGACATCAGAGGCGGAACGCCGCACGCTGCAAAGGCACACCTGCAACCGTTTGGAAATGGAGGTTCATAAGGTTGAACTTAATGGGCGGATTTAAGTGAAGGCATGAGTTGAATTTAAATGAGCCGATGCGCACAAAGGCTTTGGCCTCCACATGAGCACGGCTGTCTTGATGTTCTTTGTGCCAGTGCATTGCAGTGGTTGCTAGTCTAGAGTAGAGACCTATTGATTGTACGCTGCCGCACTGCAGTGTTTTGAAATGGGCCACAGCTGTTACTCAAAGAAAAATGCTTTTAGTTATTCCTGGCAGGCAAGGGGGAGTACCTCTGGTGGCTCAATGAAATCTCTTGAGGTGCACGCCTTGCCAGCGAAGCCCAGCAGCCCTGGCCTCAACACTGATGCCACCACTTCTTGCAACAAGGAGTCCACAATGATGGCAAGCATATTGATAATTTGAATTAATTAATGAATTAATTACATGTCAATGGACAGTATTGCAGCAATCGACGATTTCCTTCCTTCGGCTTGTTGGTTCAGAGGAAATACAGCAAATTTGGCAGGAATTCATTCAAAATAATCCCTAGCTCCTTTCGTGTGAGACGACAGGAGGAAGATGGGATTAATCAGGAACTTGACAATGTTCACGCTGAGCACAGCCGCTTGGATCACTGCGGCACCCTATGTCACGCAGTGGAACCTGGACACAATGGTTGAGAGGTGTGTTGCTGAAGTGAGGGGCCCTGTGTGCACATGGGGTGCACAAAAACACGCAAGCAATTGCAACCATTGAGCTGACTTCCCTGCCATATTGTCTCAATACAGGAAACTAGCAGCTTACGATGAAGCAGTGAAAGTGAAGGCACTCAATGAGGTGAGGAGCAGTCTCATCAGAGTGTCAAAACATGCACGCTCAATGCAGCATGCACGTGCGGATGTGAGCAAACACAGTACTTACACACACACACACACGTACAAATGCAAACATACACATGCACGCATAACACGCACGCGCGCACACACACACACACACACACACACACACACACACACACACACAAGCACAACGTACTCATCAGGCGCACAAAAGGACTCGTGACATATAAAATGCACACTCCTGCTCATGCATGCACAAACTTGCTGACACACACACACACGCGCGGATGTGAGCAAACACAGTACTTACACACACACACACACACACACACACACACACACGTACAAATGCAAACATACACATGCACGCATAACACGCACGCGCGCACACACACACACAAGCACGATGTACTCATCAGGCGCACAAAAGGACTCGTGACATATAAAATGCACACTCCTGCTCATGCATGCACAAACTTGCTGACACACGCACACACACACACATAAGCACACGCGCGCATGCGCACACGCACACACACGCATGCACACGCGCACATACATGTACATTTACATGTATGTGCGCCTGTGTGCATGTACATTTAAATGCACACAGGCTTCCACATCTAAAGCAATAAAATACCATGAGGTCATGTGCATGTATGAGAATGCCTACGACCTCCTTTGGTCATGAAGTGCCCAGAGCAGCATTGAACTCAGTCGCAGTGCTGACACACAAGGTGCTTGTGCCAAGTGTGCCCATTGCAACACATTAAGGTTTATGGATACTTGCATGCTTTTCCCGGACTAGCAAAGGCATCTTGGCATGTGTTCATTCTGCTCAAAATGCGGAAAAGCAGTGCAAATCATGTGGGAAGCTAATTGTTCCCCTGCAGGGAGTGATGTTGGCTTTCCTCCTTGTTCTTGTAATCGCTTGCTGATGCTAACAGGAAGAGGTCCATTGTTCTGATTCAGAGGGGAATCTGAAACTTTTTGCACTAAGGGCGTGCATGTGTTAATGTGCTGAAAGCCAATGTTAACTGGTGTAATGCATCATATCCTTTACACACCGAACATGGCATGTTCCCCTCCCCATATGCATGTACCTTTCCTCGAAAATGCGTGTACAGGCGCATAAAGCTGAACCTGGCCATGGGGGGCATTGAGGTCTGCTGAAGGGTCCAGTACAGATGTTTGGTCTGTGGCGCCCCCTTTTGAGCTAGATGATGGCTTTCCTGTTGGGCTTTCCAGCTGTGGGGCCGTGTGGGCGTTTACAGCTGTGGACCATGTGTGGGTTTACAGCTGTAGCTTCTGCAGCAGAGCTTCCTGCATGAACAGTGTGCTTTTTAGGGGGGGAGGAAAGACAACAGTGACTGCAGGCAGCCGCATACTTCCCTTGCAGGGTTGTATGGTTGTGGATAGTACTCTGTACGCAGAGTCAGTACTTTGACGTCGTAAGGATTTGGAGTGCATCAATCACTGCACCTTGAAGTCCAATAATGCCCTCCTCGTCTCTTGTAACCGCCCTGATGTACCAGTCAAAGTGGTGCAAAGCTCTTGTCAAGGCAATGTTTATTTTCTGTTACATTACCAATGATCAGTAGTATTGAATGTGTAAGCACAATTGACGTTTTGATGGTTTGGACGTCCATCCAAAGCCAAGTGCAGCTTTACTCAGGCACGAGAATGCATGCCATGCTTTCTGCCAGCATCATGCAGAGGAGAATGAGTAAGTGAAGCACAGTTTTTGCGTGAAAAAATCTGAAGCTCAGTGCATAAATGTAGTCTGTTCTGTTTTCATGCATTCCCCCCACTCAATTTTCAGAGTCTGCATTTTTGGATTGCACAGCGCAGCTGTGCAATAAAGCTCACCGCTCTGGATCTGCAATGCAGGCAGGTAAATGTCTTCCTTGCAGCCACAGCCCATGATTATGAGATTCAATGCTCAGCAAGCAAAGAACATGTGCTTGCAGGAACTTCTCAAAGAAATTGTAACCTTCCATGGCAGGTATGCGCTGCAGCTGACAATTGCCCTCCATTGTACCCATTAGAGGGAAGTACTATGGGGATGCAAGGACCAGCTACAGGCTCATAGCAGCAGCACAAACAGACTAAAAAAGGCTTGACAAAAAAAACTTGGCTTTTGCGAAATTTTAGAAATTGTAAATGAATGCCTGAGAGGCATCTCAAATGGTCAATGTGTTGGTGGCATTATGTGGGCAGGAACGTATACTATACGTCGTACAGAAAGATAAAAAAGAGAAGGCATCACCGATTAGAGGGCCACAAACATTAAGGAAGGTTTTTCCCTAATTTACAACTCGAAGCAGTTAAGGAAAGGAAAGGGGTACATAGCTGTACCTGCCTACAAGGGCAGCTTAGCTGAAGCATAAAAAGAGATGCCTGCAACCAAACCGAACCAGGGAAGGGAAGGGAAGGGTTACATAGCTGTACCTGCCTGCGGGGGCAGCTTAGCTGAAGCAAAACGTGCCTGTAACCAAACCAGACCAATCTAAAACAAAATTAGCTAGAAGCTCAGTCACAGCATTTCAGGCAAGCAGGCACAAACTTGGCTAATCCTAGGACATCAGCCTGGTTCATCAAGTCTCTAAGGCGTGATGTACTGCTTGGGGGTGCAGAGCTAAATAGGTGCTGGAACTGAGTGCGCAGTTCTGTTAAATCCTGAGATGGGCAACCCAGGATGACGTGCTCTTCGTCTTGAACAGTGTGCCAATCGTATTTGTTGCAAATTCTAAGCTCGTATGGGCACCTAATTCCATGATGCCGTTGAGTTTCCACCCGAAGGTTGTGACCGGAAAGGCATAAGCATGAAATACTGCGCAATAATTTATGAGGAATACCTTGACGTAGGTAGAGAGGTAGCATTGGCTTTTTGTTTCTCTTCCTTTCATCCCACCCTGGTATAGAGCCCAATGGAATGCCAAAGTGTGTGTGGTACGTCCTCATGATTCTGCTGGAAGCATGGGCCTCTTGTGGAGTCAGGCTGTCCAGACTTCTCCAATCATGGATAATATGTTAACGAAGCGAACCGAACCAGACCTAGTAAAAAGAAAAGCTTGAAGTTTAATACTGCGAGCAGGTAAGATCTTAAACCTAAACCAGACAAAGCTAGCCAAGGAGAAAGCTTGAAACAGAGCAAGCACATAGACACTTGGTTGGGGAAGGGTTACAAGGGGTTGGCCTACAGCCCGAGAGTCTGGCTGATCGGCTGCTGGTGAAACACTCTCATCCAGCATCAAAATCAAAACCAATTCCGACAAAAAAATTGAAAATCTGTACGAGTCTCCACCCTCCAGATCCCCATTAGAATCTTCTTTTTGTAGCTCCGTGGTGCAGGGGATTCAAGGCTCTTCTGAGCCAATGTGTCTTCTTTTCCTTAATTGATGTAGAGAGAGTTTCCTCTGCCTACGTAGTTTTTCTTTTTTCTTTTTCTGTACGAGTCTTGATTTAAAAAAGCATTGACCTCGAAATCAGTCAAATTGTGAATGCTCACCAAGAAAGGAATAAAATCAGTGTTTGTAAGCTGGGCAAAAGTATGTAATGGTTTAAAAAGATCAGTGAACAGGTCCTTGTATTTTCTGCGCAGCTCACACAACTCACAGCAATTGCCGTAGAAAAGAACATTTTTCTCGTCCTGGACTTCAGCACACCCACACTTATCACAAATATTTCAGCCACCCAACCATTTACAGGACTCGACCTTCAAGCAGTGGGCACGAAGCCTGAACCTACTCACATTCCTCATGACTCCTTTATCCAGATCCTTAAATAGATATGATGGGATACAGAAGGGTGTGCGTGCTGTTTGATTCAAAGGTACTCCACACCAATGATGGTAAGTCACTGCTTTTCTGTTCACCTCTCGGGGACTTAGGGCGTCCGCTTCCCTCCAAACCTACTGCTGTCTGCACCTCAAATCCCCTGAAAAATCCTGCATGGGAATCTTGGAAGCACTCAGCAATTTCTGTTTAAACACCTCATTGCGCATGCCATGCGCAGTGCCACTAAATAACTTAGATACATGTGCAGACCATCAGGACTCACCCCTTTCAGCAAGGTAAAAATCTGCCTTCAGCACTTGACATAGTGTCTCCGAGATTAACAGTGAGTCACTGTTAGAAACAAATGTTGGTCGGGGAAAAAGAGGAGGTAAGGTCGGGTTACATCACTATATCTGCCTGCAAGGGCAGCTGAACGGAAAAAATGAGGCCTGTAACCAGACCTGGCCAAAGAAATGCTCAACTCATAAAACTTGGACGCGAAAGAAAAGGTAACAAATCATGTTTGTTGTGTTTTGATGTTTGATGGGACAGTAGGAGAGAAGGAAACTGTGAAGCCTGGGGCATTGCCAAGACCAGGCCCTGAGGGGAGGTGAAGCGCTGTTTCTGCAAGGCTTGCAACATGCCACGGTGAGAGCCATCAAATCTGAGTGGGTAATTTTTACTGGGATGTTTGGCACACTGTGGTATGTCATGCTGTCCTTGCTGCGATCATTTCATCTTTCTTAAAGTTGACATCGGCTGTGTGGTCATTCTTGTTAAGTGTGCAGTCCTGCTCATTGTGGGTGTGAACCTGCATTCAAGTGTAAGCCAGAACTTTGGGGCTTTGACCATCTCTCTCCTACATTTTTCCGCACAGAAAACAATTGTGTTTGGCATTAGTTCAGACCCTGCCTCCTTCAATTGTTGCTTCACACACGTGGTCAAACTGCACACTTTGTCAGGCTTGGTTTCATTTTTTGACGCTGATAAAGGTGTCTTCAGCAACCGATCAGCCAGAGGCTCAGGCTGTAGGCCACCCCTTGTAAGAAAGAAAAGGAAAGACAAACTACGTAGGCAGAGGAAACTCTCCCTACATCAATCAAGGAAAAGGAGACATTGGCTCAAGAGAGCCGTGGGTCTCCTCCACCAGCCACCCCTTGTAAACCCTTGTAAACCCTTTAAAGTTGACAACAAGTCCAGGAGAAAAGAAAAGAAAAACTACGTAGGCAGAGGAAACTCTCCCTACATCAATTAAGGAAAAGGAGACACATTGGCTCAGAAGAGCCGTGAGTCCCCTCCACCACGAAGCTACAAAAAGAAGACTCTAATGGGGATCTGGAGGGTTATTGGAAGCACCCAACTCCATAACCAGGCTGCAAGAAGTATTCTTGTTTTCAAAAGCACGCCTAGTGGTAACAAGCTTGTTGGCATACATGACAGAATGGGCATGAAGTTTGCGAGCAAGTTTATTGGCGCGTTGGTGGTCAAGTCCCAGTTGTTTAAACTGGTTAAGGGTGTGCTCAGTGTAGCAGGTCCCACCAACACCCAAAAGGATGGTGTGGAGAGTCACAACTTTTGCATTAATGAGTTTGAGTCCAGGAGTTACAATGATTCTTTCATGAAGCGTGACCTACATTTAAGAAGCACTGCAACCTCAAATAAGACTGAGCCACTAGGGTGGAACCCTACTTGCTGTTTTCTGTATATATAACGATAGCCACCGGCAGTAACTGAGTCATGACTGTCATGCTCCCCTTGTGTTTCGACGGAGAAGCTTAATACCTGCATTAATTCTGCACATTTGTCTGCGGCATCCACTGGCAAGCGCAATGAGGATATGTTTAAACAGAGAATGCTGAGTGCTTCCAGGATTTTGTAAGGGTTTATAAGGGCAGGATTTTATAAAGGAATTGAGGTACAGACAGCATAAAGTTTGGAGGGAACTTTTCGAAGGGAACGCTTGAAGCGGACGTTCTCAGTCCCCGAAAGATGAACAAGAAAGCAGTGACTTATCATCATCGGTGCAGAAAATTATTGAATCAAACCGCACGCACTCCCTTTTGTATCCCATCGTATCTGTTGAAGGATTTGGATTAGAAGTCATGAGGAATGTGAGTAGGTATAGGCTTCATGCCCGCTGCTTGAAGGTTGAATCTTGTATACTATACAGCCATAGTATGGCTGGGTGGTTCAAATGTTTGTGAGTCTTCTTTCTCTGCCTGCCGTACTTTTCTCAGTCTGAACTTCAGGGCGGGGTGGTCATACGATATTTGCACCAACGTGGCCCCCTTTCCAAAATTGAAGTCCAAGACAATAAACATGCACTCTTCTACTGCGATTAATCTGAGGTGTGTGAGCTACGGAAAAAACACAAAGATGTTTTATTGACCTTTTCAAGCCTTTACATACTTGTGCCCCCGGCTTCCTTACGCTGATTTTCTTCCTTTCTTGGCGTGAAGTTGCCAGGTCCAGTAGGGCAAGACAGTTATAGGGGCAGGTGTGTACCATCCTACGAGAGACTCACAAAATCTAGCTGAACCTGATGGCGCTGGTATTACCAGTACCATAGGAAGAGCTGAGCTGGCTGCCATTGCTGCTGCGCTCACTCATGATTACACACATATTGCCACAGATAGCCTCAGCTCACTTCACCAACTCAGAAAGAAAATCCTGTACCCAGAGAAGCATAGACATCACGTGCAAGGAGATGTTCTGAAGATGATTTCAAACCTTGCCCGAGCCTCTCAAGATCACATCTTTTTCTACAAGGTCAAGTCTCATGCTGGAATAGCTGGGAATGAATGCGCAGATCAGGTTGCTAAATACCAGGCCTCCCTCAAACATGGTAACCTGACTGATACTGGAATCCCTCGGGCTGGCCCAGGAGGAAATCCGTTCCACAATACAATCTGGCTGGCTCGGGAAGAGGCAGACTCTAGGCCATCTCAATCCCGCCCTTCTTCTCCTCGTCTAAGGCTCCTCTCTGACCTTAAAAATGCTCTGAAATCCCATGTGCATGCTAAGCACAAGCTGGGCTATGCTGACAGGAAGACAGGCTACTATACTTATTACCAGAGCTTGCTACCCAATTAAACAAACGCATCAGCACTGCCTTAAGGCATCCAAAAGATTCTGGAACATGCCCAGTCTCTCAACTCGAATGAAACACACTATCTTCCAATACCGCACAGGCACCCTGTACAATCAGAAACATGCAGTCCGATATAAAAGATCCACGAGCCTGACATGCCCCCTACCTGATTGCCATCACATGGATAGCGCTCTCCACACCCTATCTGGCTGCCAATGCCCCATCATGCGTAACATGGTAACTGAGCGTCACAATATTGCTTGCAGGATGATTTTGAAACTGGTCAGTGAAGGCTCTTATGGGGCCAATCTTGTGCAGTTGGATGCGGGCAACATACCGTAGCGACGCTGGGGGTTTTGCGACTAATTAAAATAATTATCGGGGTCCCTCGTAATATGAAGCGTCTTTTAAAATTACTTTTTTCAAGGCCTCGTAAAGGATACAGGTTCATACTTAGCAAGCTATAAGGCTCCAATATGCTGCCCCTGGAAGAGGGAGAGGGAGAGGAGCCCCCCATGGTCCCTGAGCCCATGGAGGATGAGGCAACTTGCTGGGAGTGTGGGGTGAGCAGTGCAGGCAAGGGAAGCAGGCATGGAGGAGCTTGCAGTCATTGCCCCTGAGGAGTTGTTTATGGACCCCACAGCCATAGCTTCCAGTCGAGAAGGGGGGGCAGAGGCAGGGGAAGGGGCTCAGGCACAAGGGAGCAAGATGCTGCACCAAGCCAGGGGGAGGGGGCATGGGCGGGCAGGGGTGAGTGAGCCGATGGAGGTGTCTCAGGACCGCAGAGTCCACAAATGGAGGATGGAGGATGGGGAGAGACTAAGAGCCAGTGCATTCATGCATGCAAAAACGCAGAAGTTCGCAAATCTTGAGTTTTTTTGGCTGACCTCGTAAACCCTTAAAGCTCGCAAATTAATTAATGAAATTATTTTGGGACCTCGTAATAAATCAGCGTCGTAATACATAAGCGTCGCTACGGTATACCGTTTGGCCCAGCACGACCTGCAAGTCCCTGAGCAAGTCTCTAATCTTGCTGCACCTTCCAACCTCTTCAAACCCACGATTTCTATTCAAACCAGATGCAACTCTAGCCGCCCTGATGCAACCTTGGTCACTCCTCACCCAACCAACCCAAACAAAACACCCATTCCACCCTCAAACCGGGCACTGCGCAGTATGGGGAGTAGCACAACTCCAGCCCGCCATACCCATCTGATAGAATTCAAATACTGTGAAGATACGAGGCCTGGTGCCCAGCTAGAAGCCTCACAGCAACAACACAGCGAACTGTGCAAACAACTCCAAGGTGCAAACAAAGGTGCAAACAATTCCAAGGTGCAAACAACTCCAAGTATAGTAAGCTAGCAACTTACCAGTCTTTTTTTGCAGTGCCTTTTGACCACAATGTGCGTGCCCCTGCCCGTTTACCAAGGCACATGCATTTGGATTTGTCTCCACATGTCATGAGGAATGTTAGCTGTTTCAGACTCAGGGCACACACACTGAAGGTGGAGACAGCAGCTTGGGATACTCGGAACGCTCTTTTGTGTGATCGCTGTTCTTGTGATGAGATTCAAGATGAGGCTCATGCCCTTTTGGTGTGCAGAGACGCAGATGTTTGTGCTTTGAGAAGAAAGTACACTTACCTGTTCAACTGTTTCTCTGGTGATTTTTCAATGGAGCACCCTTTTTTACAACAAGTCAGTGTTCAGGATGTTTCTGTTTTCCTCTTGCAACACAACAAGCTTTTTTCGTTTGTTTCTGAGCTTTTTTACATTTACACAACTGTCAGATGCCAAACCACATTGTCTCTATCCTGAAAGACTTATACCATGAGGATGAGTACACGCTGCTGGATGGGGACAAGAGAGCAAATGTGCAGCCATCATTTGGGGTCAAACAAGGGTGCCCTCTCTCCCCCTTGCTGTTTTCAATTTACTTGAACGACATTGACTGTCTGGCTGAAGGGGTGCAGGGTGCGCTCACCGGTATTCCCAATTTCATGGTGACTCACTTACTGTTCGCTGATGACCTCTCTCTCATGTCCAATGACCATACCAACGTGCAGACCATGCTAAACAAATTGAGAGCCTATGCTGAAAGGAAATCGCTGACTGTCAACACATTGAAATCTGAGGTGATGTGCTTCAATTCCAGGTCTGATAATCTGCCCCCACTTTACTTTGATGGTACGCAGCTCCCCTACATAGATACTTTCAAATATCTCAGCATGGTATGTGACAAAACAGTCAATCTGGATGTTGCGGCCGATGCAGCGTTGAGACCGTTCACAGCTGGTACTTTCCGAGTCAAAAAGTTTGTTCAGGAGCACGACCTTGCCAACAGATTACACGCCCAGATTTGGCTCCTCAAGACGTATGCAATCCCCGCTGGCATGTATGCAAGTCAGATCTGGGCTACCCCTTACCTTCGGCAAGGCAAAGAGATGGACAATCCCATACAGAAGTGGCTACTAACAGTGCTTAAAAGAACTTTGGGGGTCAGGGACACTACTCCCTCTTGGTGCATCATGCGGGAATGTGGTCTGGAGCCCTTACAATTCAATTGGTTCCGGGCAGCAATGCGTCTTTACAACTCCTTGACACGATGCAACAGCTCCACAATGAAAAACATTTTGCAGGCTGACATGCGGCTGAGCTCGAGATCTGTTGATTGTTGGTCTTCCCATATTCTATCAGCCATGGATGGCTTGGCACACTCCCATATTTTCAAACAGAAGCTGCTGAATTGTGAGCCCATTGATCTTAGTCGTTTTGTTGTAGATCTCAGGACCAGGCACCTACAATATTGGGAGCCTTTTTCCAACACACACCCTAGAGAGCGCAACAGTAAACGCTTAACTTATCACCAGTGGTGTGCTCCTACTACTAAAAGAGCCTTGGTTATGCATTCTCCTTATAGCCTCCCCAAATACATGTTCCTTGACCTCCCCCATGACGTCATTCGCAGCGTGGCTCGGTTTAGACTCCGCATTCACACCCTTCGCTATGAGACAGCAACTCGGAATCACAGCTCTTCCCCAAACTGTGACCTTTGTGAGGCTGATGATGATGTCCAGGATGAACAACATGCCCTCTTCCATTGCACACATCCCCAGGTGGTCTCTCTCCGCAGGAAATATGCTCCCTTGTTCTCACAGGCAGAATCTCATGATGTGTCTGCTTTTTTGAACCAGAACAACAATAAACTTCCTTATTTCCTTCATGAATTGATTGCCTTTTATGAGCAGGCTAGCAGTCGCACTTCTTGACTGAAGGCCTTATCCTTGTAAATTTTGTAAACCTTGGTCATTGTAACTCATTGTAAACCTTGTTTTTGAGCTTATGGACATTATGTTGGCTGGCGAGGACCAGTCACAGGCCGATCAGCCGAACAGTCTGGCTGAAGGTCCCCCCGTGTTAATTTAAATTTAATTTAAATTTACATCTACCAGACGTGCCATTGAAAATAAAAAAACACTCGTCATAACACTGGTACCCTGGAGCAGCGTGCTGCCAGAAACCCACCTGATCCACATTAACTCCCCTCTCATCTTCTGGTGAGGGAGACTCACGGCTCTTTGAGCCAATGCGTCTCTCTTTCCTTTATTGATGTAGGGAGAGTTTTCTCTGCCTACGTAGCTTTTTCTTTTTTTTTTCTTTTTCTTTGCTGAGGGACTCCAAGTGCCCTCATGCATGTAATAAAGTAGGAAGGCAGTGCTTATCTGTCACGGTTTATAAGTTTTGACGTTAAAATACTCTTTCCGAGGCAAATCCTATTTGTACATAGCAAAACCCTTCAGTCTGCTCATCATCATTCTTTCCCACGCACACAAATAGCAAACAGGTGCATTCAAAAGACAAGGTAATTGCCAAGTATTAAATTGCCTGCAAGGCACACACAGGTGTGCGACACTATGCATTGATGCAAGCATAACTGCCAGTGAAAAAAGGGAATCAACTTGAAGGTCATTTTGAGCAAGCCTTGGTACTTTATGAAATCTATGGTCATAAAGCATGCCCTTCAACATAAAGTCACGTTCCATTCTGATATGTATGCCAACAAGCTTGTTCCTCAAGCAGCCCTAGCTTACATGATAGTGTCTGCAGTGGACGTCATGCAAGTGAAGCCATAATGCAAAATCACCTGCTAAGGAGTCTGGACAGAGAGATCATAAGTGGGGTTGGCCAGATCCATAAGGCTACTCTGTATTTGGCGTATATCCAGTGCTAAAAAGTCCGCATATATGCCATATGATACGCTCAAGTGCATGGAATTGGCCAACCCTAATCATAAGACCCCCAGGTGCATACAAGGACAGAACAAGAAAACAAAATTATGCAGACCGCGAGAACACCCTGCATCAGTGAAGCAAAGGAGATACATTGGCTCAACGTGCCGTGGTTCCCCTCCACTGAAAAAACAGACAAACAAGAGTGGTGGGGACCATGAGAAATCCAAGCGTTACCCAGCACCAATGTAGGCATACCAGTCAGTGGAAGGCACCTAAATAATGATCAAGTGCGCGCTAGCTACTGAACCAGCTGACCCCAGTTTCCCCTGAACTGCATGCTAGCGACCACACAGGTACCCCCTTGCTCGGCCCCACAGTCGCTGATGCATCTGCCCCCTTGGCTTCGCCAGAGCATGGCACATCATCCACAGATATCACAACAGAGCCTCCCTCTGCCACAACCTGCTGCTGCTGCTGCTGTTTAGAAGTGGTCAAGGGCGCGCTGAGGCCCGGCCCTTGCTGCCCTTGCAACAGCGGCACAGCATCTTGGTGCTGTGGCGAAGGATCCTGCGAGCAGACAACATCAGGGTGGACAGGAGGGTTTGAGGTTTGCCTTGCTGAGAGTGGTTTTGTGAAGGTTGCAAACAAATGCGCTGGAGTGTGCGTGTGTGTGTGTGTGTGTGAGGGGGGGGGGGGCAGGTTTGCCTTGCTGTGACCGCAACTGTGAAGGTTTCAAAGAGACGTCCTGAAGATTTTGTGCGTGCGTGCGTGAGTGCGTGCGAGTGCGCGCGCGCGTGTGTGTGCAAGTGTGTGTGCGTGTGCGCGCATGTGCACGTGCGTGTGCGTGAGGGTTTTGAGGTTTGCCTTGCTGAGGGTGGCAGGGGACTTGTAATACCAAAGGCAAGCGGCCATGAGGGGATGGTTTCCCTCAGTCCACAGCTTACATTCATGTAAAAGCACCTGACGTGCCATGTCTCCATCCACCCAGCTAAATCTGCCGCTAGCTGCAGGCAGCTGGAAACACAAATCAACCTTGAGCACCCCATTAAGACCTCTTCATAATCTTTGGCATTGGCTTTGTATCCACAGGGAGGCTGGAAACACAAATCAACCTTGAGCATCCCATTAAGACCCCTTGGCACGGCATTGGCGTGGTATCCAACAGGGGGCGTCTTTGAACTCCTCGAGTTGCTATTAGCTGGGTAGCTGGATCGCTATGACAGGCAAACAATAATACAGGCTTAGCTTTCAAAGCCAAAGCTTGGCTTGTACACATTAGGGTCTGTCTTCACACACCTCAAACTGCTGCTGGCTGGGGGGCTGAGGTGCGGCAGCAGAAGCTGACCCCTTTCGTAGCAGCGCGTAGGCACAGTGGTTTACCTCATACACGACAGCATCTGGCTGCTGCATGGTGACGGCAGTGCGCACGGCCTGCGCAAGGGCATTCAAACAAAAGTGCACTGGTCACTGTGAGGTCTGTTTTGCAAGGGAGGGTAGCAACTCGGTCAGGCTGAGCCTTTGGATTGAAGAAGTCTTCCAAACCATTGCGGTTGCGCGATTTGCACTGCCAATCCACCGGTTGATCTACGGCTTGAAGGGGTTGACACTCACTCGTAGGCCCACCTTCCCATGAACCATGCTGGGGATTGTGAGAACAACCAAAAATCCCATTCCATGTCATTGCCAATGCAAGCATCAGCAATGGATGTCCACTACAGGGGCAAACTTAAAGGGATCCATAAGCCTCCTTCAACTCGCAGTTCTAAGCATCACCACCAGCTTCATGGAAGCTGCTAGGTAAGAAGCCTCCCTCAGGTCCACCTCTCCATGTGTTCTAATCAGCGTGTTGGATCCAATCTAAAATCCTAATCCCTGTCATTGCCAATGCAAACCACAACAATGGACTGCAAGCAGTCCACAACAGCTCCAATGCTGTAAACCTTACCTCAAGATGCACCATTCCATGCGTCACCAGCAGCTCCGTGAAAGCTGCCTGGAATGTAAACCATTCCTCAAGGTGCACGATTGCATGCGTCATCACCAACTTCATGAAAGCTTCCAGGAATAAAATCCATTCCTCAAGATGCACGATTCCATGTGTCACCACCAACTCCATGAAAGCTGCCAGGTATAACCCCCCCCTCAAGACACACCTCTCCATACGTCACCGCAAGCTTTATGAAAGGTGGTGGCCAAAAAGTCCCCCCCTGAAGACGCACCTCTCCATGCGTCACCACCAGCACGTTGCCTTGGAGAGCGCCGTTGCCGCCCCCCATGATCCAGTCCAGCTCAGCAGTGTACCTCGCCACTGCTTGCTCTGGAGTCTCTGGGTAGGGGGGCATGGGCCGGCCCTGGATGCAACGTCAGCCAGGGAGCAGGGATTTGAAGCATACAGGTTGAATCATCCGTAGTCAGCTAGTCAACTAACACATGCGCTGGGGATTGGCAAAATGGAAATTGGTACCCCTTGCATACCACGAGAGTAATCATGCATAAAATGTCAAAAAGCCAACATCAAAATGCACTTGAATGCACCAGGCATGGGCTGACCTCCTACTTGGCAATAGTTTGAGCACGTAAAACATGCGTGGTGCATGCTCAAGTCGACTCGAAAATGCACGATCGAGTCATCTATGGGTCTGGAAACCCCATTAAAATGCCATGTTTAAACGCAGAGAGCCTTGACTTATTTCCAAAACCAATAAACACTGACCTACACACACAATACATAGATCACACACATGCATGAACACTTGCAACAAACACACCTGCAGCGCATCAGGCTCTGTGTGCGTCCCTCTTCTTTTTGCTCAAGCCCCACATTCACGCACACAGACAAAAGAGTACAGGCACACCTGCACGGCAACAGGCTCAGTGAGCAGCCCCGCGCTACCCACCATGCGCGCCAGTAAGTACTGAGCCACACACACATGCAAATCACACATCCATGCACACCCAAAACCAAACACCTGCAGCGCAAAAGGCTCTGTGCCCTGCGACACCTGCCATGCGCACCACCGTAAGTACTGAGCCACACACACGTAACGAAATCACTCATTCATGCACGCCCACTATAAACAAACCTGCAGCGCATCAGGCTCTACGCATCACTCCAATTGTGCTCAAGTCATGCACACACACATACACAAGGCCACAGAGCACACCTGCATCGCAACAGGCTCTGTGCACAGCCCCGCACCACCCGCCATGCGCGCCAGGCTGGTGAAATGGAACAACGCATCCTGCATGTTCATGCCCCCCCACATCCATGTGGCAATGGGCTGGCCTTCAACCCGGCTGGCCACATCTGGACGGCCACCCACTAAGAGGCGTGGGTCACACATCTGAGAAGGGCACAGAGAGAAAGAGAGAGAGTTTTTGTGTGTATGTGTGTATTCATGTGAGTCACCCATGAGGAGGCATGGGTCTCACATCTGAGTGGGGCACAAGGAGAAAGTGCGTGAGTGTGTGTGTGTGTGTGTCTGTGCGTGTGTGTGTGTGAGAGAGAGAGAAGAGAGACAGTGTGTGTGTGGAAGTCTGTACGCATGCGTGTGCACTTGCAATTGTGAATTTAAGTCTGATACTACGATGGCCCTTAGAGCCATCCCCACACTGTCTCAAATGTTGAATCACCACACTTAGAGGCGTGAAGCTCTGTTTTCAAGCAGTTTTCATGTGGTGCTTGGAGACCAGCACTGCTTTACAGCCCTGAAAAATGATTGATATCCTTGCAGGCCTACGTGAGGGGGACCAACTATCATCCAATCAATCGCAACCTTGTCAAAATTGACCATAAACTCACAAGGTCCAAGTATGTAGGTGATGGAAGGGATTAAAGACCTGGTTTTGTTGATGTATGCTGTGTTTCATCCAAACTGCATTCACCTCTCATGCGAGCCCTTACAGCTTGAGCTTGTTTGTTGCTTGTTTGTTGCTTCTCCATGCTGCTTGTTTGTTGTTGCTTGTTTGTTGCTTCTCCATGCTGCTTGTACAGCTATCACCTCATCACCCTTGCTGCTTGTACAGATATCAACGGCTGGCAAGGGTTCTCGTCCTTACCATTATCCATGGCCGTACACCTTGAGATGCACTCAGAATGTAATTTTGGCAATTTGAACCAATCTTATCATTTTTTTACAGGTATAATTGCCTGTGCTCTCTTCACCTTTTGATGACAACGTTCACCAGAAATGGAAATGTGCAGCAGCTGCTATTATAGACACTGCAAATGCCAACCTCAGCCATGGCCATACCCAAATAGGATTGTGATTTCTGCTTGCGCTCTAAATTGGATTGCGATCCCTGCTTGTGCTCCGAAATAGAATGTGATCTCTGCTTGTGCTCACCTCGCCCATGGCCCAATCCACAAGCCACCTGCCGGTAGGAAGCTTGAGCGCAGCAACGATCTCAGTGCTGGTTTGCAGGCAGCGAAGGAAGGGAGATGTCACGACATAGTCGATCTGCGCGCCACAAGCAAGCGATTTGGCAGCACTTCAGAAGGGTGCGCCAGCCTGCTTGGAGCTCCGGAGGGGAGGCCCTGCTTTAGCCTTCATGATGCCAGCCCTTAGGCAGTGTGAGATTACAGCCTGCATTATGTCAGCCCTTAGGCAGTGTGAGCTTACAGCCTGCATGATGTCAGCCCTTAGGCAGTGTGAGCTTACAGCCTGCATGATGTCAGCCCTTAGGCAGTGTGAGCTTACAGCCTGCATGATGTCAGCCCTTAGGTGAGAGCGCTATAAGCATCAGCTGCATGCACCTAGTCAGGGACACCTGAAACAACTGATATCAAGGAGTGAGACATTCTAGTGTCAAAATGAGCAGCTGGATGCCCCCCCCCCCCCCACGTCCTACTCCCAGCTGTCTACTTGTTGAAGCCAAGCCAAGCAGGTATGGATTGCTGAGCCTTTGCTTGCAGTGTCGTGGTGGAATTAGGCTAAAGGGTGCACCTCTGGTAAGGAATGCAGTCATCCAGAGCATTGACATTTGTCATCCAGAGCAGAGCACATTTCAGGATACAAGCGGTGAGCGTGGCAACACCCAAAAGCTGCAGTTTGTTCGCCAGGGCATAAGACCTTCTCTTTACTCGTCAACAGGAGCTGGGGCGGTACCCGGAACTTCCAGTGGAAGGCAGTTCTTATAAAACCAAGGCGACTCAAATTTCAAGCCAGAATGAGGTCATTCGTATGTGTGGATTCTAAAGAACGCGCAAAACATGGCCTTGAAATCATGAATGCTAAAAGTGCGTGGTTGGAGTGCGTGGTAAACTTCATTGGTGAAAGTTGTTGGGGAGGCCTTGAGAGACGCAGTCTGCAAGTGTCTTCTGCTTCTTTGCTGGAGCTGCTGCTGCTGCTGCTGCTGCTGCTGCTGAAGCTGTTGCCCTGTCGGGCTGTCAATCCTGCGCCTCTTGCTACTATCCTGCTCAAGCTGCTGCATCACCTTCTTCACTGGCTCCGGTCACAATTGTCCACAGCTGCTGTACACTTGGCCACCTCACAGCCAGGAACTTGCAAGAAGTGCAGGCTGATGCGCGTGACACCTCCATGAAACACATGTTCACATAGCTTGCACCTGTTCTTCACTTGCTTCACCCTATCCATGCCCTCAGGCTGAATTAATGTGACATAATCCCACTCAGGGCCTTCTCTCTTGGCATGGTCAAACGTTTATGGCCTTGGGGGTAGTTGGGGGGTAGTTGGGACCCCCTACCTGGGGTCCCTCCCATCCAAGACCCTCCCTCCCCAGAATGGCCCTATAAATGCGCGTAAATACGCGATGAACGTATATATTTAACACGTATATTCTACCTCCAAACCCACCAATAACCCAACCCTGTTTCAAACCCTTCATGTCTGCGTTGTGCACTGCAGAACCCCAGAGAGTGTGCACATGAGGTTCATCCTGCATGATGATTTCAAGCAACATGCTCACAGCACCAGTGACCCTCTCGCCCCCCAAAAGGCACTTAATCTTGCTCCGTTCCTGGTAAATGCATTGCATAGAAGCAACAGCTTCTGCCACAACGAGACCTTTCCACTTATAAATTTTACTCCTTTCAATGGTGATGCTCTGGTAACCTTGCTGTTAAAAAGGCGCCCGCCCTTAGCATCACGCCTACAACCTAGATGAAAAAAAAGTCAGCACTTTTGGCCCCTGGAGTAGACCTAATGGGTTATCCATGCGGGAGAGTTGGAAAGCACTGCGGATGGTGAAAAATTTTCGCTTGCGCAAATTTAAACACGTTCTAAAGGTACCTGCAACTTGGATTGCTGCTGGGCCAGGGCTGCTGCTGCCTCTTGAACCCCTTTCCGCCCTCGCAAGGACAAAGGAGGGTCCCATGGCCGAGGTGCTGTATCTGACCAGCTTTCATCATCCTCGTCCTGGCGGTGCCCATGCCGCATGACGATAACCGCCTGTGTGTGTGTATGTGCGTGTGTGTGCGAGCACATAAATGTGTGCGACCCAGGTGGCACTTGAAAATGTGCACATGCAAGTCAAAGGCCACCTTTCCCATGCTGTGTGTCTGTTACCAACAAGTTTGACTGTTTTGCATGCATTTCCTGAATTTATAAACGTATACGTTTTCTGTGCAGATCGCGTTTCCTTATGTCTTCTGCCACCAGCAAAGCTGCTCGTACTTTCCATACCATAAATCATCACACTGTTATGCTGGTTCAGCCAAGCACAGCAGTATGAACAGCTGCTGTGCACATCTTCATTAGTCCAAGTAACACAATTCAAAACAGATGTTGCTTGCGGCCTTTGTACGTATGAACATATACATAAGAAAACTTTAGAGGTTGATGGTGCATCATCCTGGGAGAGAGGATTGGGCTGCTGTGATTGCGAAGAGCATGTGCTTCCCAGCTGAGGAGTCTTTTTTGGCACAGTCACAGTGGGATTGGGAGGCAGTGACAGTCCAAAGTCTATCTTACCATTGGCATCCTGCTCAGGGCAGGATTTGAGCTGCACAGCATACCTTGGGCTGCACAGGGGGTTTCCATTTGGCCTCTAAAACTCCTCTTCCGAGAGGGAGAGGGGGTTTGTACACAGTAGGCGCGCCAGCTCCTTCCCCATTCTCTGTCAGCCTGTGATACTTGGTGGGGTTGCCTCTGCCATGGAACCACAGCCAGCAGCTGCTCAGGAAATGGGGTAGATCAAAAATAAAAGCCAGGGCAGAAGTGACGAATTGTGGGCATCCCCAGCCCATTTTTAGATTAAAGTGCTCCCTTTTCTGCCTACATCTACAGGAGTGCGAAAACCTGGTCCAATGCACCTGAAGAAAGGACTCAAAAATCTGAATGAATTAGATACAAATTTTAAAATTTAATAAAGTGCCATCAGGGAACCAGCCTCCAGCACTGCATTGCCACGGCAAGAGAAACAGCTCTGATACCAGCGTGAACGTTTCCTTCAAAAATCCCTTTAATCCGTATACCCGGTATATTTGCCCGATGGATTGTGTTTGAACCTCACTTCCTGGACATGGACGCCCGCCTAAGGTCACATACTTGAGAGTGCTACATGAATGGTGATGGAGCAGAAGAGGGGGAGGCACTGCTCCACAAGCGCCATGAAGCTTTACAGGTTGCGCTACCGCCCAGCACACATGAAGAAACAGAAAGAAAGAACGCGCAAAAGCCCCTCATGCTCTCCTATGCGCTTGCCGCATGGGCCTGGCGGAGGTGAGCTTTGTGCATTTTACTTGAGCGCTACCTGCTGGAGTCTTTCCATCCACAGGAACAGCAAATGTTAAAGTATTCCAGACACTTTCCCAAACGAGCAAAATCATTGGTTGCCTTATCCAATGAACAATACAGTTCCTTTCATGTGCTTCATTTCATCACGTGGCATGCAACGCAGCTGGGAGTTTGCTGTCGCACTGCTGCTCATTCAGCTATCATCCAGCAGCCTGAGGCTGGTCAGCGCATATGGTCTAGTGGACAACTTTGTTAGAGTGGCTTTTGGAGGGTCTGTGGGAGGGTATGTGGGAAGGTGAGACACGTTGTTGTTTATTGATAGTTGCCAATAGTCAAAGCAGAAACTGAGGATGACGCTATCTGTGTGTCCGTAGGACCTTGGTTTCGTTTGTTCAGTGCGTTGACTGACTTGTCCTCTTATGTAAGGAATGTTTCTCATTTTAGGCAATATTGAGGGACAAATAAGCTTGCTCCCACCAAGCTTTTCTCACAGAGGCAACAACATGAAGTTATTTAAGCATGTTCAAAACTCATTCACGCACAGGCGGTGCATAGCGAGCGGCACTCGCAATTTCCTGCTCCTGCAGAATGCATGCATAGCGGTCTCTGCTGCATGTGCAGCAGCACTGCTGGGTTTCAAAGAAGAGCTGGGGCAGCTTGGATCGGTGAGCAAAGAGTTTACATGTGTTCCATGATTCAGGGTCTTGGCCCCCCAAAAGGAGCTGGAAAGATCTGCCCGTTACAGTGGGCCATATGTCACAGGAGCATATGTCATAGTTTGCCACATGTCCCATGTATCAAAAAGTGATGGGATGTCTGCATGAGCAGGAAATTTCCATTACTTCCATTCTGCCGCTGAACAGTCCAGTGCTCATCTGCTCTGGTCGTGTGATGGAGAGAATCAAGGTGGATGGGTAGGTGATGTGGTTTTAGCATGCCCACAGCTTTTGTGGAACTGTCTGCTTCCTTATGCTGAAAGCCTGCTCAACCACAAACCCAGGAAAAGGGGTGAGATGACCGTGAGTCATCCTTCAGCTGAAGCAGCTCATGCAGCATCCATGTGGGCATGTTCCAACAAATTATAGTAGTTCGTTGGGCAGTGATGATTTGTGAATGGCGGGTCTGTTCAAGGCTAGCTGTCCCTCAATGTGTCCGTAACATGTTTCTTGAGAGTGCGGGCAACGGCTGCGTTAGCAGGTTCGCATGAGCTTTCACTGGTACCATGTTATTTGTGGCATTGGCCTCTGGACCGGTAGAGCTGTTGGAAAAAAAATAGGAATACCGACTTCTTTACCAGGTGAGATATGTTCTTGTGTGTGTGTGTGTGTGTGTGGTGTTGGCTTTTGAACAGGCACATTTTCTTAAAAAAGGGGCAGACAGGCCTCACATGCAGAAAATGCAATTCCCATGACGTTGCCCCACTCTGAATCAATGTTGTTCCGTTCGATGGTCAGAGACATAAAATGCGATAAAATGCGTGTTAATTTTGCGTTCCATAAGGTGCGGGGTTTGTCAAACGGAACAGCACTGCTCTGACTCATGTTTCTCACCTTCGTTCCTTTCAAGGCCAATTTTCACAAGAGCAGAGCTCATTCAATAATTTGCCTGCTGCACCTCAAAGGGGCCCGCATACCTGCCCAGGTCTGTCACCTTCCCAGCATTAATTTTCTTGACTGCCTTGTCCCGAGTATAATCATGCTTATCCGCAAACTTGTTGAGAGTGGATCATAAATGTGCCTTCGGCACAGTCCTGACTTTCTTCGTGTAAGGGCAAAGCAGGAGGGGATGAGAGTTTTTTGCAGTGAGAATGCAATGGGTTCAATCAGGAATCGTGCTTATTTTGGGCAGGGGTCCATCTACATCATCCATCTGATATATGCATCAGTTTAAAAAGTAAAAAATGGACTGCGGCAGAGGGATGGTGCAGGAATGAAGTTGCGGGTCCTCACGCCTATGTGTCCTGCTGGCACCCGTAGTTTGGTGTGTAAACTCCCATCCTAATTTCATTATTCCATTCGACATCGTCTTTTACCTGAATGTATTTGAATCAGTATGCTGCATCTTTGCATCCACTACACCCCTAGAGCCTCGACATATGCGCAATCAGCGCTGACTCCAGTCATGCACAGTCACCTGTGTTCATCCATTCTGCTTTCAAAGTGTGCCAATGAAAAAGATGTTTGCCCAGGACTTCCTTGATAAACCAATATATGTAAGATTCTGTGAGAGTGTCACAGAGAACTTTCGGGGACTGGATCCCAGGGAGCACCCCACCACCACTGTAACGGTGTGAGAGAAAAGGTGTACTCGAGATGTTTCGAAAAGGTTCCCCAAGCCTCTAATCATTGTTACTACCACCACTGATGGGGAATAATGGAGTGCTGTGTGGGTCGAGAAACACTCCCTGCATCAATTAAGGAAAGGATGTGACCCCCAAGGGGACTTCACGAACAAACTAATTGCTTTTAAGATTACAAATGAAGAGTTCTAGATGGGATCGACCCTTGACATTTAAACATCTTTTCAATTATTTCAATCATGATCAAAGCTCATCATGAAAACCTTAAAACTGAAAAAGGAAGCCAGTCTGAGGCACTGGATGATCTGGTTTTACTCTGTTTAGCAAAGGATGCTGGTCACGCTCTAGTTGGAAAGGCGTCATTGTTTAAGACCGAACAATTTGAGCGGCGGTGAGATACAAATACGTCAGACAGCTTTCCTTTGGTATGTTTTCTGTTTGCTGTCCAATATTGATACGCTGAGAATGCAATCAACATACCTGGTGTGGACACCAGTCAGCATATTTTGGCTACCTTGTATGATATGCTCTGCGCAGGTTCGCTGGATCCTCTTGGTTAGCACAATTGGGTGTGGTGCCACGAGCAGCCTTGGGAGTCTAGGGATCCAGATCGCAATCGAGAAAAGGGCGATTCAAGCTATGCTACGAGACGTGCCCTCGGCGCTTGCTGAAGCAAACTCAGGTGTCCTTGTTGAAGGTGTTAGAGTTGGTGTTAGTCAATCTTGCATACCTTCACCTAATAATTCCTTATGCGTGTCGTGTATAAGTATGACAACATTAAATCGCTCAATCAAAGAGATGAATAGGATGGGATAGTGTATTTTTGAAAATGGGTAGAACTTATTTTCCTGATATGGGGAGAATGTTTGCCAGCTGAAAAGGCAGACCAACTGCCTCTTGGACAAAAAAGCTGGCTTGGAAATATCAGCTGTACCTTTGATTCAGGGTTCTTCTGACTCATGCTGCTCCTAGGATAGGATAGGATAGGATAGGGTTACATAGCTGTACCTGCCTACACGGGCAGCTTAGCTGAAGCAAAAGGTGCCTGTAACCAAACCAGACTTGTGTAGATGTCAACTGAAAGCTTAAGCTGAGTTCAGAAGTGTCAACTGTAAGAATCACACTGTCACTCTACATGAAACAAGCATGCAAAGCCATGCTGCTCCTATAGAGGGCTGTCCTTTCCTCGGACAATCTTTGTGCTCTTCTCCCATCAGCCCACGCCTACAGCCCGTTTGATCCTGATTCCAGGGGCCTCGGCCTTTGTCTCACTTCCTCTTACCAGCTTGGATGCCCTGTGTTGCCCCAAATCAAATGCAGGTTTTCGGGCCATTGACCTGACGTGCCAGCTTGCTGCACCAATCGTGATAGGTTTGCTCATGACGTACACATCATCTTTGACAGCAACACTCATGCTGCTGGCATACACAATGCTGGTGTGGGTTCCAGAAGTTCGGTTGTTCCAGCGTGCTGTCCACCTCTCACAACCGCTGCGGTACGTGCATTTATGCTAAACTTGCATTTAGGACACATGCACACTGAAGATGCTTATTGAAGAAGTGCTTTGACACAGCTGTCAAATGCCGGGTGCAGAGAGCACACAGAAAGCCTCTACACATAAACCACACATAAACCACACATAAAGCCTCAACAAATTGTATGGAGTGACCCTTAAAATGTGGGACCGCATCAGAGGCTGTGCGCTGCAAGAAGTGAGAAGTTGGCTTGCTGGTCCCAGCAACAAGAGAAAAATGTTTGCAGCAAGCACATTAATGAGTCTCATCCTTTCAGAACCCTGTGGTCCTGTTACCATTTTGTTGCCCTCAGGGCAATGTCGCACCAAGAGGGCTCCCAAGGTGAAAAGGACCCCCCCAACTCAGCCGCAACAAGCAGCAGCAGCAGCAGCAGAAGCAGCAGCAGCTGGCGCAGCATGGCCGGCAGCTTGAGGAGTGGCTCCTCTGCTGTGCTGCACAGCTTTGTTGTGTACGGCCGCCAGCGTGTGATGCTGGCCAGCCTTGCACTGTCTGTGCTCAGCGGCTCGGTGCTGACGCTGGGGTTCCTCATGACTAGTTATCTGCATTGGGGAGGGCTGACCGAGGCAGAGATCAGCGTGTTTCGTGGTGTGGGTGCTCTCTCTGGCCTTGGAGCCACTGCCATATTTCCCATGCTGGCGCCGCGTTTGGGCTTGCATAGGACGGGTTTGCTGGGGACCTACTACCAACTTACCTGGCTCACTCTGGGCCTCTCACCTCTGGTAATTGTGACCATCCTGCAGCCAGACAAGACGCCGCACGTGGCTGGCATTAAGTTGAGTGCCCAGAACTTGCAAAGGCTGCTGATTGCCGGTATGGCCATCTCGCGCACAGGGCTGTGGACCTTTGATTTGGCTGTCACGCAGCTGATGCAGGACCTGGTCGCGCCTGAGGATCTAGGCCTTGTCTCAGGTGTTGCTGGCAGCCTGGACTCACTGTTCTTCTCCGTCTCCTTCATTGCAGCATTGTTTGTCGCTGATCCTGGGCTCTTTTATTGGCTCATGGTGGCATCATGGGGCCTCACAGCTTTTGCAGCCTCACTGTACACCATTTTCTATGTGCGCACCTCGTCAACCCCCGAGCAATAGATGCGTGTCTCTAGCGTGCACGTAGCCTGCATGAAGTGGACATGTATGCAGGGATATGTCACGTGCAGAGCGTAAAAAGACCGCATGCCCTTTGTAAGCAGGCATTTTTTACTCGTTCCTGTATCGACCTGAAGTAACTTGGCATAATGGGCACTTTTTCATGCCCTTTGTAAGCTGGCATTTTTTACTCATTCTTGTAACTCAGCATAACAGGCATCTTTTGACTTCCTCCTTTTCATTCGTTCGCGCATCTCATCAATCACTTGTTTTGTTTTAAATTCGTTCATCTGCGTTGGTATTTGGTAGAAGCAATAACCATCATAGAGATCAGATGATGAAGGATAGGCTCCATGCTATGGCTTATTAGGTTTGCTGCCCCCGATGTGTAATTTACAACACCTAGTGCTACAGAAGATATGTGTTTCTACCAAATTTGATAACTAACCTATATCTTGAAGTGCCCATGCATTTAGGAAAAGGTAACAGGGTTACTATGGGATTTGACCTTCAGCCAGGTAGTTTGGCTGCTCGGCATGCTGGACTACGCTCGTGCACAAAGGAAAGGTTAGTGAGCTTGTTAAGGTCTCACCAAAAGGGCTCTCAAACCTAATATAGGCAAAGCTAGCATGATTTAGATTTAGATTTACACGTGGGGACCTTCAGCCAGACTGTTCGGCTGATCGGCCTGTGACTGGTCCTCGGCAGCCAACATAATGTCCATAAGCTCAGAAACAAACGAAAAAAGCTTGTTGTGTTGCAAGAGGAAGTCAGAAACATCCTGAACACTGACTTGTTGTAAAAAAGGGTGCTCCATTGAAAAATCACCAGAGAAACAGTTGAACAGGTAAGTGTACTTTCTTCTCAAAGCACAAACATCTGCGTCTCTGCACACCAAAAGGGCATGAGCCTCATCTTGAATCTCATCACAAGAACAGCGATCACACAAAAGAGCGTTCCGAGTATCCCAAGCTGCTGTCTCCACCTTCAGTGTGTGTGCCCTAAGTCTGAAACAGCTAACATTCCTCATGACATGTGGAGACAAATCCAAATGCATGTGCCTTGGTAAACGGGCAGGGGCACGCACATTGTGGTCAAAAGGCACTGCAAAAAAAGACTGGTAAGTTGCTAGTTTACTATATGTGTCCTGCGGGTTCACTCCCTCAACATCTCTCCACACTGCCCGCAGCCTGTGTCTGAGGTCATCAGTAAACTCTTGAATTGGGATAGGAGCGCCCTGCCGCAGAGCTTGCACAAAGGAATCACAGCGCCGTAAGCCTTGAAAAGCATCTAAGGGTTACAAGGGTTACAAGGGAAAAAAGGCCTCAGTCAAGACGTTTGACTGCTAGCCTGTTCATAAATACACATGAGGTCATGAAGAAAAAAAGGAAGTTTGTTGTTATCCTGGTTTAGAAAAGTATTGATATCCTGGGAATTCACATGGTGAATGGTGCCTAGACAGGACATCCTGTGGGAGATGTGGAGGTAAAGGAAAGAGAAGTTGTGCTCAAAAAGTGAGGCATACTTTTGACGGAGAGAGCAGACCTGGGGATTGGAGCATCTGAACAACACATGTTTTTCATCCTGTATGTCATCAGAATCACAGATATCACAGACCGGAGAAGTACTATTGGACCAAGTAGCCCGTTCAACTCGGAGAGCGTGTACCCGCAGCCTGAATCTGGCAGTGTTGCGAATGACATGATGGGGAAGATCCAAGTACATGTATTTAGGCATTGTATAAGGTGGGTGAATGGCATGTGCATTTCTGACAGGGAGAGCGCACCATTGATGGTAAGTCAGCCGCTTACTGTTGCTTACTCTTGGATCAGGGGCTGTGAATTGGTTCCAATAGCCCAGGTGTCTAGATCTCAGGTCCACCACAAATTGACTGAGGTTCATAGGGTCACAAGCCATAATTTGACGTTTCATCAGATCCGAGTGAGCCAAACCATCCAGCGCAGATAAGAGGTGGGACGTCCAACAAGAATCAGTCATGGAGCTAAGGCTGATGTCAGCATGGAGAACCTTTTTGAGGAGGAGACTGTTGCACTTAGTAAGCGAGTTGTAGAAGCGCATAGTGGCACGAAACCAATTGAACTGAAAAGGTTCAATGCCACATTCTCGTAAAATGCTCCAAGATGGTGTTGTGGATTTCACTCCAAGAAGATTTCGCAAAACGCTCAGGATCCACTTCTGCAACAGGTTGTCCACTTCTGAAAAGCATCTAAAACTCGAGCAGTCCAGCAGGCTGGCTCACGCGATGCTATTACACATCTTGACAACATACCTAAACCAGTAAAACTGAAGTGGCTCATGACCACACTCCCTCAGGACATCCCAGTTTGTAGTGGTACGCTTAACACCCTGCGTGCTCTTAAGATAATTCATGTGCCGCACTTGCAGATCACTTGCGAATTCCTTGCCCGTTTTAATGTATTCAGTGCCCCACACTTGGCCTGCATACATTCCAGCTGGAACCATATACGTCTTCCCAAGCCACAGAGACACGTACGGCCTATTGCCAGAAAATTCTCACAAACAAATTGACGAACCCAAAAGGCAGACGCCATGAAGGGGCCAATTGCATGCTCAGAGGACTTGGCCATGCTCATGCACTTGTGAAACATCATGCCAAGGTATCTAAAAGACTCCTTGTGTGCCAGTGGCACCCCCCCAATATGAAAAACAGGTAGGTCCGACCCAGAGAAATTGAAGTGCACCATCTCAGATTTAGCTGTGTTGATGGCTAAGTGCTTCCTCTGAGCATACGCATGCAAGCGGTTCAACATGGTCTGCAACGCAACAGGATCGTTGGCCATCAGAGTCAGGTCATCAGCATATAACATGTGCGTCACATAGAATTCAGCCGTACCCGTGACAGCACCTTGCACCCCCTCTGCAATTTCATCAATGTCATTAATACACAGAGAAAAGTAGAGGGGACAAAGGGCAGCCCTGTTTCACACCTGTGTTAGGGTGCACCTGAGCATTCTTCTCTAGAGAATGGAGATCTCCATCCGGATGGAGAAGGATCCTTCAAAATATACTCATCAGCATCGTACATGTTTTTAATGGGATTATCATCATGCTCCAAAGCGCTCCAAAGACTGGACAATACTTTTTAATGGGAAATACAATGACGGACAAGAAAGAAGTGGGCATGTGTGTGCGCTGCAGGTGCTGCCAGAGTGCCTGCCTAGGGATGGTGTCATATGCTTGCTTGAAGTCAATGAATGCAGTGTGCAGCCGGCTAGATCGCCCAGGCTTGATTATGCGTGCACCATGCTGTAGGTGCCTTAAAATGTAGATGGGCTGGAGGGTGTTCCTTCCAGGGTAGAAGCCAAATTGTGTGTCTGGAATCTTGTTTGAGGCCACACATCAGTCCGTGACAAGAGAACGAATCACATTAGCATACAAGCAGTACATTGTGCCACTGACAGCCAGCATGCGGTAGCTATTTGGTTCAACGAGGGGCCCCTTTTTGTACAAGGGGGTCAGCTAGCATGAAGCCAAAACCGGAGCTTGTGGGGATAGGTTACATAGCTGTACCTGCCTACGAGGGCAGCTTAGCTGAAGTATTAAAAGGGATGCCTTCAACCGAACCAAACCAAACCAGTTCTAAGCTTGAAACTAGTGAACAGACAAGCTTGAAGACTAGAACTGTTTTGCATTGCTTAAAAAAAAGAGATATATAGGAAGTGGAGAAGTTTCTCAAACTGTTTCTCAAATAACCATGCCACATTCACGTACAAGGTTTACAAGGATTCACACATTCATGTACAGCTCCATGCTTGCCAGGATTGCAATGAGGTACCGTGTTCAGCAACCAGAGGACTGATAGACGTATGTGAAGCTCCAACAAAGCATACATGTGCGCATACCCCAAACTCACTATGTTTGGCCCCACAGCACCAAGAAACACCTTGTGTAATCCCATGACTGGCAGCAATCATCAGCCATGTTTAGCTTCCAGAATGCTGTACTGTGTATGGCACCACATCGTTCTGGGCTGCATGTTGTACAGCCCCAATACCCCTCACACCAACTGTCCACATACTTCCAATTGAAGCACGTGTTTAGCGCTAGGATGAAAAAGAAAGGCATCTGTGGCCCAACAAAGCCCTCATGCACAAGTCAAACCGAGTGTGTCTGGCCTCAAAGCACAGGATACTGGCAGTGTGCAGCCCCATTACTGGCAGATCAAAGCGAGCCATGTCTAGCTCCCAGAAACAAACAGAGTGCAATGGATGAACTCACACCAGTTTGGTCCACATTGGTTGTACTGCCCCAGCATGACTATCACCACCACTGTTCAGCCTCACATACTTCCAAAGACACACCCAGTTCACATGTGTAGCACCATGAATCCTTTGCATCACAAGCCAAGACACGAGTCCGTGGGCACTATGTTTGACCGATGGGGATAGGTTACCGCCGGTAACTTACCGGCCGTGCTCGTGGATGCTTGGGCTCCCCTTCTCCTGTTCTCTGCTAGATGCTCGCACACGCCAGGCCCTGACTAGATCTTCCAGCTGGCTCTTTGCTGAGCCTAGGTAGAATAGGAGGTAAGGTTACAACACCATATCTGCCTACAAGGGCAGTTGAGCGGAAACTCTGAGGCCTGTAATTAGACCTTGCCAAAAAGAAAGAAAAAAAGAAAGAAAAGTCTACGCAGGCCACAGGCCGCGTGCATTAAGGAAAGGTCCCTTAACTATCAAGCTAGCAAGGGCCCTACCAGAGGCCCCTCAAAACAACACTAGCTACAGCTAGCCTAGGAGAGGGAAAGAGACTGAACTAATGAGGATCGGGCGGGTTGTCGCTTGCCAAAAAATATGCCCATACTTGGACTGAGAAGAAAAGATAATGAACCAGTTTGTTGCAGTCTGGTGTTGTGGTGCTGCTTCGTCTAGGCTAGACCTATCATAGTATGAGTCTATTTGGTGAGCTCCTAGCTAGCCTGCTTGTTAGGGGACCTTTCCTTAATGCCTGCAGCCGGACCTGGTTTGCGTAGTCTTTTCTTCTTCTTTCTTTCTTTGCTGCCTCGCATGCATGGTCTTTTCTTTTATACCTTTCACCCAGCAACTTTTCCACTAGTGATCCCTTGTAGGTGGATGGCATGGTTACGATCATGATTGTTGATATCAGGAGGGCATGGATACTTAATTTGGATGCAAGAGCGGCTTCACCTGATGTGGCCCATTACAGACACTGTATGCTTTGTGGTCTTCAGGCTAGTGTAGTCTTTTACTTTCCTTCATTTTGAGATAATGCAAAAACCACTCAGCTCTCTGTCTTGCAGGAAAACCGAGGTCCTCTGCACCCAGCAATAAGAACGTTCTTATTGCTGCTCATGCATAAGGACACCATCTTTTCCTTTCTCCCGGTTTTTGCAGAGGCTTAATTTATGTTAGGCTTAATTTTGCTCTTGCCCAGAGCAGCTCCCAGATTTGTCGTGCGTCAGCCATGCTTTTCCCAGCGGGGCCCAGTGTTGTTAGGTGAGCTGATCCATTTTATGTGAGCTGACATCCATGGTTGAGTGTTGCACCTATGGATGAAGCCGTTCCAGTCAGTGTGTCTCGTCTTTGTGTCTTGCTTTGCAGCGTGTGTCTTGTGCTCCCTCTCTTTGGAGCTGTATTCTGAAGGCCATGCAGGCCAGATTTTGTTCTTGTGTTTTCTGATCTGTCCCCCCCCTTTGTAACTGGAAATTGCCGATCGAATGAGGGGGAAGAGAACCAGACTATTTTGAGTATTCCCTTCCCTTACAGACACGTTTCTCAAGCTAGCTCTGAGGATGCTATTCATTTCTTGCAGAAGCAAACTAACGAGACTTATCGCTTTATTTCTGATCTCATGGATATTTTTTGTGCTGTTAAACCAGTTAAGCAGACCGAGCAGCCAAACTATCTGGATGAAGGTCATATCCCATTGTAACTCATTACAGACACGTTTTGCTTCAGCTAAGCTGCCCCCGTAGGCAGGTACAGCTATGTAAACCTTTCCCTTCCCCAAACGTCCAGACTGAGGCCTTTTTCCCTTGTAACCCTTCAAGTTGTAAATCCTGTATATTCTGTTCTCACTGCCTACGTGTCCTTTTTGTTGAAGTTTAAGACAGATACATGCTATCTTCTATTGCATTTGCCTTGAGGTGTATGAGCTGCGGAGAAAACACAAAGATAAAATTATTGACATTTTCAAGCTTTAACTTTTTTTAGCCCGGTTTCCAAACACTAAATTTTTTCCTTTTTTGTGAGCTTTCACATTATGATTGATCCTGAGATCAATGCTTTTCTTGATCAAGACATGTAAAGGTTTTCAAAGTTTTTGTCAGAGTTGGTTTCAATTCTGATGCTGGTCAAGAATGTTTCATCAGCAGCCGATCAGCTTGAGTCTCGGGCTGTAGGCCAACCCCTTGCAACCATTGAAACCCTTCAGCATGATTTACTCGTGTTGTTTCATCAACCACCAGGCCACAACAAACATGAACTGTTATTTCCCCCCTTCTAGTCCAAATATTGTGAGTTTAGCATTTTTAACCAGGTCTGCCTACAGGCCTCAGTGTTTCCACTCAGCTGCCCTTGTAGGCGGATATGGCGATGTAACCTTACCTCACATTTTAAAGCTGCAACCCATAGCATTTTATCTACACCAACCAGCCACTGACGAATGTACAACTTATATCTCAACATCAGGGTAATCACCGTGAGCAGCAAGCCAAACATCCATATCCATACATCCATTATTGTGTTATGACATATACAGCACCAAACAGATCAACTGGTAAAGCACCAAGGCAAATGCAGGAGGGGGAAAACATGGTATCTCTTATGTTAAATTTGGAAAGCATGATTAGCATGCGGAACCTGCCGTTACAGAAAGGCTTTGTAGAATTGCCTGCCTCTGCCAACTATCCAGGTCTTAATCCCTTAGTCTTGGGATTAAAAGGTGTGCCTAGACATGTAACATGCCATAATGCTCAATCCCTCGCTCATACACCTCAATTAAAAAAAAAGGATTTTCTCCTTTCCCGTGCTTTCCCGTAGCCCCTTAAATAATTGTTTTGAGGCCGTTCTGAACCCCTGAAAACTTTATTTTTGCGGAATGACAAAAAATGCAACGGTATCCACTTTATAGGAATCAGATACTGTGAAAATACGAGGCCTAGTGTCCAGCTAGAAGCCTCACAGCAACAGCACAGTAGATTGTGCAAACAACCTCAAGGAGCCAAGACATGTCTCCACACAATCCTTCTGGGTGTGGGTGGGACTTTCTGTACTGTCCATACCCTGGATCAGTTTACGCACTAGGAGTTGACCCGCAAAGGTCTACCAAACTTGCACAAAATCTCCGGAGCGATCCGTGCCCATTCTGCAGAAGCTAGCTGTGCAATACCCACATAAACTTACTTCAACTAGACATGCCTTTGAAAGACTCACGGCTCTCTGAGCCAACGTGCCTCCTTTTTCTCATAGCCCCAGGAAGCGCAGTGAATGAAAAGCTGTAGGAAAACAGGCACCCCTGTATGGGCCAAACTGCCAGAAATGAGCAATGACAATCCACGGGCCCCCTTTAATCCTACTGGCCCCCGTGACACCCCCCGTGGATCACCCCTGGACCCCCCGGACGGGTGGGGGGGGGGGTGTGCAGTAGGGTGCTTCCCAACTTCAAAATTAAGATGCAACCCCCTCTCAGCAGGTGATTCATGGAAGCAGCAATTCCGGGCAACAACAACACGGCCCAACCAATGTTACCATCCTTTCTTATACAAACGAATCCTTTCCCCCCATTGGGCATGACCATGTCGCTGCTCTCGCGCTCTAGGCACGCATGACCGAGTCTGAGCCGGAGTCCATGATTGTTCAAAATCTAATATTAGTGTACATTGTACATTGTAACTCATTGTAACTCATTATTATTAGTGTACATACCCTGGAAGTGTTACGTGGTGATTTATTCTTGGCTTCTGGTTTACAACCGGTTTACACATCAGGAATATTCCTTCGTAGGAAAATGCGGCTTACACTGCAGTGTATGTTATTGAATGCAACACTCCAGCGGCAGCAGTTGCCAACGTGACAGATACTCGAACGGTGCGTAAAGATACGCAACCGCATCTACGGCCTTCACAATTGGTGAGTATGGCGAGAGCCCCTGTATGATGCGTCCTGCGTCCTGCACATGATGCGCGCCTCTGTGGTGCGTACACACACGCTTCCTGCATGATGAGCGCCTCCAGATGTGGTGCGTACACACACGCTTCCTGCATGATGAGCGCCTCCAGATGTGGTCGCACACACGCGCGTCCTGCATGATGCGCGCCTCTGTGGTGCGTACACACACGCTTCCTGCATGATGAGCGCCTCCATATGTGGTCGCACACACACGCTTCCTGCATGATGAGCGCCTCCAGATGTGGTCGCACACACGCGCGTCCTGCATGATGAGCGCCTCAAGGTGTGGTCTCACACACGCGCTTCCTGCATGATGAGTGCCTCTGAATGTGCTGCACACGCAAATACATGCGTTTTTTTCGACCCGCGTTTCCTGCAGGTCTTCATAGCAAATAGAAGAGAGAGATAGAGAGAGAGGAGAGGAGAGGGAGAGAGAGAGGGGGGGGGACGAGCTTGGGTAGATCGTACAGTTCCATGTGTTAGGTGAGTGGGAGTGCTTTCCAAACGAAAAAAGCTTGTTGTTGTGTTGCAAGAGGAAATAAGATACGCAACCGTATCTACGGCCTTCACAATTGGTGAGTATGGCGAGAGCCCCTGTATGATGCGTCCTGCGTCCTGCACATGATGCGCGCCTCTGTGGTGCGTACACACACGCTTCCTGCATGATGAGCGCCTCCAGATGTGGTGCGTACACACACGCTTCCTGCATGATGAGCGCCTCCAGATGTGGTCGCACACACGCGCGTCCTGCATGATGCGCGCCTCTGTGGTGCGTACACACACGCTTCCTGCATGATGAGCGCCTCCATATGTGGTCGCACACACACGCTTCCTGCATGATGAGCGCCTCCAGATGTGGTCGCACACACGCGCGTCCTGCATGATGAGCGCCTCAAGGTGTGGTCTCACACACGCGCTTCCTGCATGATGAGTGCCTCTGAATGTGCTGCACACGCAAATACATGCGTTTTTTTCGACCCGCGTTTCCTGCAGGTCTTCATAGCAAATAGAAGAGAGAGATAGAGAGAGAGAGGAGAGGAGAGGGAGAGAGAGAGGGGGGGGGACGAGCTTGGGTAGATCGTACAGTTCCATGTGTTAGGTGAGTGGGAGTGCTTTCCAAACGAAAAAAGCTTGTTGTTGTGTTGCAAGAGGAAATCAGGAACATCCTGGACACTGGCTTGCTGTAAAAATGGTTGCTCCATTGAAAATTCACCAAAGAAACAGATGAACAGGTAAGTGTACTTTCTTCTCAGAGCACAAACATCTGCGTCTCTGCACACCAAAAGGGCACAAGCCTCATCTTGAATCTCATCACAAGAACAGTGATCACACAAAAGAGTGTTCCGAGTATCCCAAGCTGCTGTCTCCACCTTAAGTGTGTGTGTGCCCTAAGTCTGAAACGGCTGACATTCGTCATGACGTTGAGACAAATACAAATGCATGTGCCTTGGTAAAAGGGCAGGGACACACACATTGTGGTCAAAAGGCACTGCAAAAAGAGAATGGTAAGTTGCCAGCTTACTACCACTCAGCGAAAGCACGCAGTGTCCGTGGTGTCTCATCTGTCCGCAAGCACACAAGCATGCCCAGCCCTTGGTGACTCATCATCAAGCTTCGAGCTATTCCCATTGGTGCCCTACTGGTCGGAAAGCTTGCTTGCCATGCCTTACATCCAAAATATTCATACCTTATCTCACTTGTAGGCATGTCGGGGAGTGAGAAGGGCAGTCTTTTGAAGGAGGACTTGGTCGCCCTGCTCAAAGGAACAACTACCAGAAACTTGAGAAAGACACCGCTCAGATGGCTTCTTGCGGCCTGCTTTGCACCTCAGCTAGGCATTGATCATGGGTGAGTGCATTGTGGTGAATTTGCTTGGATGAAAGCATGCTGCTTTGACTCTTGTAATCTAAGCCCCTCCATGTCCCCCTCCACTCACATGTAATGACTCACCCTGCCCTCACTCTCATCAAAGTCCAGCATCTTCACCATAAACATGCATTATTGAACCTTCAACTGAGTAAGATAAGATGCATCACCGCTTCTGTCGTAGCTTGATTCTAGTGCTGCTGTCTGCTACTTCTGCCTATCCCTCGCAAAGTGATACTCGTCAGCTTGTTGCCTGTGTGGCATTGGCACTCTTGCCTTGTAGATACTTACCCACATCCATGCCATGACCCCCAAGGCATGATAGCCTATTGTCATCCTGTAACCAGCCAGCTTTGAACTTGTTGCTCACAAAATGGGTGAATTTAACCAATTCCCTCACCAAATCCCCACCAGCTTTCTGATGTTTCATTACCCGATGCCTACCTGATGCACTTCTTAACAGTTGCTTTTTGCCTGAATCCAGGTCCCAACAGCGTGCCTAAAAAGACAGCAAAAGTATATGGGAGTGACATTAACCATTTTGAGCCATGGCTTTTAATTTCCTGTCTTGAAAATCCCTAAAATCTGTGATCATACTACCACTGTGGGGGACAATTGAGAGGAAGCGTTGTATGACGCTAAGTCCTTCATAACACATCCCGCACTGATATGCAGTGCCTGGGCACCTGCAGCACACCATGCATTGTTCACGCGTACATGCATGCATAGCTGAGTGTGCGCCATGCAAGCTACTCCAGCCTTTCATTCCTTACATGCTTCCCTTTGCAAGTGGCAAGGCAATAAGCAATAGAACATACTGATGATGCTGTGACACCTGGTTGCTGTGCACAGCAAGCTCACCTGATGGGATGGCCAGACCAGACCGGACCTCCTCCACATGCTGTGCGGGGGAACACACTAGCAAAGCAGGCAGCAGCAGGAAGCTTTGGAAGAAATATGTACAATATTTACATTTGGACGTAACCAGAATTTGAGAGGCACAATCATCGCGTACAGAGTTTGAGCGTTGGAGCTTAGGCAATCAAAGCAATCGAGGTCAGGTTCACATGTGCTCACAAACAAAGGTCTTTTCCACTCTTCCTTCCCATCCTGATCTCATCTCAAAACCCTACTTTCCTTCCACAAATGCAATTGAAACGCTAACAAGTTGACAATCTGATGTCTTCGTGACATGACACCACTTACATGATAAGCACCCCCCCACTCTCACTTTTGCACCCAACTTAAACATGTATCCTCCATGGAATTGTCCTTGCAGTATATCTGGGGATGAGTTGTTGGCAACGCTTAGGAAGGGTGAGTTCAAGTCTCACAAAGCTCCCAAGGGGGATGTCACGACGATCAAGATGCTGCTCAGGACGCCCCTGGGTCCAGATGGGGAGCTGATGGATGCTCTTGATGAGTATGTTATCTGTGAGAGCCTCATGCACAGGTAAGCTGTTCAATGGGTCATTGTGTGGATTGATTTCCATTGGAAGTGTGCATGTCTACATCACACACTCAGGGAATTTCAGACAAAAACACCTCTGGTGTTTCAGTATTTCATTAGATGTGGTACAAGCCGTTGACAGGGGCTTAGCATGGGTTCTAAAATGGGTTTGACATTCAGATGTAATTGCCTAGAAAGTTTGTGGCTGGTCCCTGCCAGCCAAAAATAAATCCATAAGCTTAGACACAAAAAAGAAAAGCTTTGCATTTCGCTGATGAAGGAACTGATGAACAAATTGAGAGCTCACTTGATGCAGTAAAAAAGGTTGCATCTCAAAAATATCCTGGAAGTAAGGTTCAAAAAGCACTTGATACTTGCGGCGCAGAGAACAAACGTGTTCATCAGTACAGTTCATAATGACATGTACTTCATCTTGAGTTTGGTTGCAAGGACACCTGACACACACAGAGGTACCATCATCCTGCCAAACAGCCGATTCAACTTTCAAAGTATGAACATGAAGCCGGATCTTGCTCACATTACGCATAGCTTGCTTAGGCAAATCCAAAAAAAGATACCTTGCAATCAGATTGTACCTCAAGTCTGTGCTAAAATCATTCATGGAAATGGCACCTCCTGACCTCACAGCCCGCTCAAAAATTTCAGAACCACGCTAACCTTGGAAGGCTTTGATTAACTGCGCTGTCCAGCACTTGCCATCCTTATGTTGTATGTTAGCCGCATGCAATCTACTTGAGTTGTTTGGTCGCACAATTTGTGCAGCATGCTGGAGACATTGAAGAATAAACAAAGGCTGAAGTGTCTTAGGGCAAGGACAGAAGCCAAACTGAATATCTGGTATTGTGTTAGCTTCCTGGTATCAGTCAGTCAGTAAAGCACGTACAACATTGGCATATATCCTATACATAGTGCCACTGACTGCCAACATGTGATAACTGTTTGGGTTAAGTATGGGCCCTTTTTTATACAGTGGGCTTAATTTTGCATGCTTCCAACAAGCAGAGATGCGTGCCTTGTCATAGGAGCAACTTGAAAAGCTAAGTCACGAAGGGATCAAAATTATTGACAGGTCATAACCCACCTTGAATCCCCCACCCCTCATCCCCTCTTCGCACATTTACCAATCAGACGCTCTTAATCTCATGCGTGTTCCTGGCTACCAGTATTTTGCTTATAAAAACAACACAACCTCATGCCTAGACAACGTGTACGGGTTCATTGAACCCTTTTTTGCCACAAATAAGGGATGTGTCCAAATGCCCAAGATAAAAGCAAAGCAAGTGATGTTACAATATTCGAAGCCATTCCTTCCTACATTGTAAACAATGATGGTATGTGGTGCCAGGCAAAGGCAGGAATCCTGGAGCAGATTATGCCTTCAACACGCATGCATGCAATGTGTGCACTGCAAGCTGCAGAGAAAAAAATTGCGGCTGGGGCGGCACACCTTGTAAAGAGTAATGCAGGTGTCCCTGTAAGTAGTTACAAGCTAACTTGATTTCGATTTTCAGTGAGATTACAAACTGTGAAAACATGGCCTGTTGATCTTTAAGCCTTCTAAACAGGGCTACCCGGTTCTTAGTAACGTTGCTTGCCACTCTTACTACTCCAGATTTTCTTGTCACCTTTCTCACACATCTTTTCGTTGCAGCATTAATGCAGATGGCTAGGTAGTTTGAAGGTGTGCACACTTCGTTCGTCGTGCTTGGTCGCAGGCGTGCTACGCTGTACATGGAGCTGATAGCGCATCGCGTCATGGGTGAGGCGAGCACTGATCCTGCCTACACGGCACCCCTTTGGGATAGAAGTGAGCCCCTCACTGGATTGCAGCAGCACATGGTGGATGGACTGTGTGCTGAGCGTAGCCACTATGGCCTGCTGGAGCAGCTGGTGCTTCCAGAGTACCACTATCATCGTGGCCACCATGACCTAGGTGTGTGCTCTGGGGTTGCAAGTACCTCAGGCAGACATTCTTACACTTGCCTTGTACTTGGAAGCCACGTCTGTCCTTATACTATATATGCCATAAAGAAATGGAATCATCACGCACCCCCTAAAATCATTAATAGTAATAAGTTCATGCAACCATGCATCAACATGCACCCTTCTGATAAATATTTTACACAGTGGCGTATCATCCATGCAGTGGCTTTTGCCCCCGTATGCCTCCGAAGCACATAGAGCATTGTCCCAGCGTTCTAGAAAGCTCAAAGCATAGTGGATTTTCCTGGCCAGATCAGGTCTCGTGCATTTATCACGTTTCTCCATACGCCACCCCCCATGCCCATCCTCTCCTTTCATTCTATGTTATCACTACTTTCCTCCTCACTGCTGTCCCCTCACTGTTGCTGCCTGGTCTGTGTGCACATCATCAGCATGACCTACCTGTCATATGCAAGTTGCACTGGCATCACTGACTGGCCACTCATACTGCTCGGTCCCAAATGTTCATACCACACAACCTTAATCACGCACCCTATAAAACAAATACCTTATCGACACTGGGTTCATTGTGAGGAATTGATAAACCCTAAGCGCCCATCGCAATACTCAAACGTCGGAAAAATACTTTTATTTTGAGACCTCACAAAACTATGTCTTTTAATGTGGAAATAGTACTTTCCTCAGGAGATTGCTGAGGTGGGCAGCAGCTTTTACAACCCTACAGCAAGCCAGGCAGCCACTGGCAAGGGCAGGGATAGGGGCAGGGGCTCTGGCACAAGGAATCAGGCCAGGGGTGGGCGCAGACGTGAACTAAACCCCTATATACACCGATCGAGGGGTTGCATGCACTCGTGGGAAGGGCCAAGAACCAGGCCTAAGTGCCATTTGTTGCCAGCTGTTGGTGTCGCAACTAACTTCTGGAACCCCTTGCAATCCCAAGACTTTGAATGCAAAGTCTAAACCAACCCACGCTGCGAATTACATCATAGGGGGGGTCAAGGAACATGTATTTAGGGAAACATAAAGGAGAATGCATTACGAATGAGGTGTGTATTACGCTCCATTTATCAAGATATGCCGTTAATATGTTTTTGAGTGAGGCATCATGTGTGTGAGCCCATGGGACTTTCCGGCTCACAAAAGATTTCATACTGCCCTGGTGTTTCAAGTGGGCCAGACAATGCAAACATTAAGAATTACATCTGTAATGGCAAGTTATTGATCGTAACAAGTGACATCGTTAATGTAGCATTGAATGAGCCACCATGTCCATTTGTGTTTATTCCCGCATATTGCTTTTAACATCCTTATTTTGCCGTAAATTTTAGTTTTTTCTGTGTGAACCATAAACCCTAACCTCCTCGGAAGACCCATTTTTAAATATTAGCAGGCTGTGTGCATGATTGTCATGCCATGTGGGGCGAAAACCATGCACCTTATGTGCAAATTGTTATCTTTTTATATCCCTATTATCGATTGGTCGAACGTGATTGTTTGACAGTAAAATTGGTCATTTCTCTACTAAGATAGCATAATGGGTTGTTTGGCATGTTTTACATGACATACTATTTTTCGTGCATTTTCTGAACGTCCGTTCCGATTCCCTCATCAAACAAAGTCCTTTGCATGTCTGTTTCAGCAAGCTGGTGACATGCAAGTCTTTCACATGATTTTGTTTCCTTTTGTTTCCTCCTTTGCAGACCCACTACTGAAAGACGTGATTGAGAATGATGAACAACACGTCCAACACTACTCAGCTCAGATTAGAGAGCGATACCTTCATGTGATGCGGAAGAGGGGGGATGAGGCCAGCACCAGCACAGATGAAGGCCCTGCAGCAAGGACCAGGAGCAAGCGACGCCGGTACACTTCTCATGCAGGAGGCGCAGAGGCAAGCGGTCATGAAGGACGGGAGTCGGGATGGGTCAATGCGCGGTACTACATTGCCAACCAACTCCAACAGAACCTGGAGGTAAGGAAACGGGACAACCTATGGGGGGTTTTCCTGTCAATGCTGCTCTACCTTCTTTATACTGTGAAAGGTTGGTCACATTCATAACCATCCACTTGTAATGCGTCCAATCATTCATGTTGAGTGAATAAATTAGTTGGAGAAATAATCTGAACAAAGTAAAAGGATATTGGTGATTTTTAAGACCATGAGAGCATGGTCCATGCATGCTGAAGTGTAAAGGCTTTGTGAGGTCATGAGCCATGCAAAACACCTACAATGAGGTCTTTCTAGGAAGATTGATGGGGAAGCTGTTCCAGCCAAATTAGGTATTACATGCAATGGCCTCAATGTAACAGGGTTTGTCCTCCTTTGCAGGTGCATGTGCAGAGTGGGCTGCTCTCTAGGGTCGAGGATTACCTCCAGAGCGTTCGCCTCGATGGGAGGGATGCCAGAGTTTGGGGGAGTCAGGAAGGGCGGCAAAGGCTGTTCAAGATGGTTGTGGATGGCAACATGGTAGACAACATGAGCACGCCACTGAAGACATGCTTGCAAGACCTACGTGCCACTCTGCAACCCGCAGTCCCTCACTTTACTGGTCCGTTGCCACGCCGTGTCAGAAGGCCTTCGAAGGAGCTGCTGCCCCTGCACCTCTTCCTTACCCAACATTCACGCCCTCCCAACCCCAACCAGCCCCAAAAACCCTGCGCACCTCCCCCTGATGAAGATGATAAGCCACAAGACACAGAGCACGTCGCAGCAGCCACAGGTGTTGATGAGAAGCTGGCCTTCTTACAAGGCAAAAAAAACTATACAGCACCAACACAGGCAAGCACGCGCTCCTTCTTCCCTGTCGCACACCTCAAGAGGCACTCAGCTCCGCTGGATGGCAACATCCTGGCGCACTTAGCGCCAAAAAAGAGGTTTGATGATGCAAGGGCAGCGGTGAGTGCTTCACAGGGATGTAGGACTGTTTTAAGCATGGGCAAATAAATGCATTCATTGAATTGCTTTGTGCAGTACTCACTGCTCTTGCTTGCTTGAGTGATTGTATGGAATCCTTGTCAAAGGGCAGTGTGAGGACTCACATCCCTGCTTCTGGTTGTATTAGTGACACACTTGTGCCCACAGTTGCTTTGCTGTAAGTCCATGGTCAACCTCGATTGGGTGTGCATGCACGCCCAATTGCTTGCTCTCCTTCCTGCGTCCACATCTTGAGCCACTCCTCTTCCATGAGACATCACCATGGCTTGCCTCCTAGTTGCCGCTTGCCTCACTGTTTTTTATTCTCATGACGTAGGGTTAAGCTATTGCTATGCATGCAAGTCTTGTTGGTCTACAGCCTGATCCAAGCCGCCATGATATCTGTGGGCGCATACCTGTTCATAGGTCATCTTTTTGCCAATCCTCTCCAATGGAGGAATGTCATCCTGTATTTTTTAGTCATCACCAGCCCCCCTTGCCAATTGCCTGCATACACTGCAAATGTTGCATCTGCCAACTCTGTGCAGGCGAACATGGAAGATTAAAGAACTCTTTGGAATTGCTTTTCTTTGGCTGCTGACTTGTACCAGCATGTACTGTGTGGTAGCCCACATCCGGTTTTATCCACTCACTCATACGATGCTTGCCTTCTTAGCCCCCAGCAAGATCCATGACTCAATTGAATCTCTTGATGCTGATGTCAAAAGATTTTTGTGTTGTGATGGCTGGACGGCTGTGACCTGACTTGCCATCGCAGCATGGTTGAAATGGATCTTCTGGATCTTCCCTCTCTTCATCTCCACCACACACCGTTTTGCATGTTGATGAAGGTTGTTTTGATGAGTCAGTTCCAATGTTATATATAACCAACAAGTGTGGTGCTGTGCTTGCAGGTGGCACCACGCAAGGGGCGGTTGCCGAGCATAACTGATTTGCCGCTTGTGGACCTGCTGCCTGAGCTCAGTGCGCATAGGTTGACACAGCGGTGGAAGGAGAAGCAGAACATGAGGAGACAGAAGAATGGGAAGGGGAAGCTGAGGAGAAGGTTGGGAGGAGGCAGTGTGGCGCCATACTTGGTGCCGCACTTTGCACGCACAGATGGGGTCAGCCTCTGCGTCACTTTCCGACACATCCTCACACACCCTGACCAGCTTCCTTCTGATGAGGACCTCCTGGTAGAACATGAGCAGAGGGTGCTGGCGTTTGATTTGGAGTGCTGGAGGAATGGGTTAATGGAAGAGGAGGTGAGCAGCAGCAGCCTTAGCAGTGGAATGGGGGTAGGAGGGAGCGCGAGCAGCAGCAGGGGCAGGCACCATGACACTCGCCACTCAAGGGTGGAATATGACAGCACTGGCAGCATGTTAGTCAATGTCCCCAGGGGTGAGGACGCGGGATTGTTGCGTGAAGAACCTGTCATGGGGGGGGGGGGATGTAGGTGGAGCCAACCTTTGGCTCTTTGGTGTGCGCCCAGTACAGCCTGAGAACCTGCAGCCCCAGGAGAAGCCGCAGGGGTACCTGATGCATGTGAGAGGTGAGATTGTGGGAGACAAGAAGTGATGTGCTTTCAATCACTACTTAAGAAGCTCATGTGAAGAACTTTGTGAAGATCATGTTATAAAATTCACTCTCAACCCTTGATCAAAAAACCTGAAGTTCTCTTTCTGGGATTGAAGTTGACATGAATCCAAGGAATGTTGTTGCACTCCCTACATGTCAAATGGATGTAGTTGATACTCTACCAAGGATACCCTGCACATTCTGGCTTACACGCCCTGCCCTTTTCTTCCAGGTACCCAACCTGCTGCAGCCTCTAGCCCAGGCCCTCAGTCCAGCCCAGCCCAGGCCCTCAGTCCAGTCCAGCCCAACCCAGGCCCCCAGTCAATGGCTTCTGTCACCAATGCTGCTCATGCCCCGCCAGGTGCAGATGTGGAATAAGAAACCCCGCGTTGACAAGTGGTTGGAGCGGGATATGTGGAAGAAACCTAAGCACTGCCACGTCTTTCAATGCTTTGGTGCAGCTAATTTTTCTGTGTGGCAAACAGGCACTCACACAGGTTCCTAGTTTGCACATTTGCTCATAATCTTGATGTTTTCTTCCAGTCAATGTAGGGGTGCTCACCCCTGAGGTGACTTTTCTGCCACTCTTGTGCACAGCAATATGTCGGTAAATGTCCGGTTTTGCTATCAAAAGGGGTGCTAATTGCCATTCTTGCCTACATGTATACATACACTCGCTTTGCATTCCCTGGATTTATGTCAACTTCAATCTTGTCTGAATACACTCGCTTTGCAGGCACTTCATGTTCTTCCTCTGCTCCAGCTCACGCCATTCTGCCCCCCTCCCATCCCCACTCCCCTCCAGCACCCCCCAGTCATTGTATGCGATGTTTTAGATATGCTTACATCAACTTGTCCTTTGTATCATCGTTACTGTTGTTAATGTTCTTGTATACACCTTTCATTCTGATACAGCACTCTATAAAATCTGTTGTTAAGGCATGCATGCATCTGCATTATCATTGTTGTTAATGTTCTTGGATACCCTTTGCATTCTGTTTGAGCACTCTACAAAACCTGTTGATAAGGCATGCATCTGCATTTGTCTGCCATTGCGAGCTCTCTGATGGCGGTCATGTTTAGCACTCTCACTTCAGTGACACCACTTGTTGTCATGTATGTATGGTCTTCATGCATGTGTAGGCTTATCTGAGGTCTACACTGAGCAATGCTTCCTGGACCAGTTTAGCATTGCATAGGCATTATAACATGCAGTGCACAGCTGTCCTTGTACTGGCACGTGAGCATATGTGTTGGGTTAGTACAAGGAAGACAGCATCAGTTTCAGTTCATTTTCCTTTGCTGCCCTGGAACAAGTCCTCCCCAACGCCTTACCCGTTGTCAGCGCTGGCGCCGCAACAAGAGGCTGCGGCTGATGTGTGATTCTGGGGGCCCTGAAGAGCACATAAGTGCATTCAGCCACGGCTTCTATTGCAACGGCTCTGGCAAGACAAGCAGCGGCAGCAAGAGGCAGAATGGCAGAAAGAACCGGCTGTGCGTGCCGCCCTGAATGAGCTTTCACAGCAGGTAGGCGTCTTCTGGAATGGGTGTTAATGACAAGATGTAAGTTCAGTTGTTTTAAGGGACAGGTCCAGTAAAACATGTTTGCTTTTTTGCAGAGCATGTGCCCAAATTGTTTTTTTTTAAGCATGTGCAATCCCCGACGAGATGTGTTGCAAAAAGACGACTAAATGGGTGTTTCGCAAGCTGAACCCATCTGCCCAGTACATAGTTTTTGCTGCTTTCTACTTCAGTTTCTTCCCTTTTCATCTTCTATGTCATCCAATGAAATCCACGTTTGGTGTGCAGGGTGGCTCGCGCACTAGTGGGCCCGGATTCCGTGCGTACTTGGACAAGGAGGCGCAACATTGGCACACCATGTTCCATGAGTTTGTGGTGGACACCAAGCGGGCTAAGGCTAGCATGGCGATCTACAGGGGGAAGCGATCGACTCAAGACCGTGCAGCTTCAAGCCTCCTCAAGAGTTGTTGCAAGGTGGGTGATTTGAGATGGTCGTAAAAGAGAGGGTGGCTGGGATGATTATTGGAAGTATGTTGGTTCGTAAGCAGAAAATTTCATCTTCTCCGGGAGCTTTCTTTCATGGCTTCTAGGCCATTTATTCCTTGGGGCCTTGGGGAAGTAGTTTCTCGCTCGCATGCACCAACATGAATTTCAGAATTTTTTTTGTGATTCACCCAACACCAAGACAAAAAGTGATGTAGATTTGCACACGCACACACAGGTTTCTTACTTTCTTCTAAAGGTTTTAAGCCCATTAATTCCTTGGGGCCTGGAAGTGGTTTCTCGCTCACATGCACAAACATGAATTTCAGAATTTTATGTGCTTTACCCAACACCAAGCCAAAAAGTGATGTAGGTTTGCACACACACACACACACACACACACACACACACACACACACACACACACAGGGGACGGACACGAGACGGGTCAAGTACTTGGCGGTGGGGGCCTCTAAGATGCCTCCTGCTCACAAGGGGGTCCACAAGTTCAGCGCCCCCACAATGGTGCACAGCACCCTGACGCGCAATGTGCTGCGCGGGGCCGGTGGCTCGCGAGGCCATCCCTTCATCATTGCGCCAGCCAATGAGTATAAGACAACAAAGTCTTGCAGCCGTTGTGGGGGTGTGACAGTCGAGCCTTATGTCAGGGATAGGAGGAATGGAGAGTTGCGGAAGTCAAGGCGGCTTCGAGAGTGCCCAGACTGCAAGGCACGTCATGAGGCACAGCATCAGCAGCAGGGGTGGGCAGGGGGGGACAGACCCAACATGGAGAGGGGACAGGGAAGGGACGCACCAACAGGAATGGGCGTGGGAGACCAGCACCAGCAGGCGGGGCCAGGGGAGGCTAGCACAAGCAGGTCAGGGGGGCAGGGAGGGGGGGGAGGTTCAGTTGGAGTAAGGAGTGACCATGCAGTGAAATCTCGTGCTCGGCGCGCAAGTGTGGAATTCACACCACAGCTAGCGTACCAGTTGCATAGGGATGTGAATGCTGCATGGAACCTCTGGGAAGTGGGTGTGGCTATGTATGCAGGTGTTACAAGGCCTGCATATTTGATGCCACATGCACATGCGGCACAGCCGCCGGGCACCCAGCGGTGACCTTGACATAGACATGCTGCTATGCTGGCGAAACACCCAGCTCATAGTAGAGATTGAGCCCCCAAAAAAGGAAAAGGGGAGAAAAATACCAAGTCAGAGAACAATTTCATTAGGTGGCACATCAATTTAGAGCAAAGAGGCACATTGAACATTGGTATTCTTTTGGAATGTCATACTTTTTGCCAGAGGGAGCTATCTGAGTGAATCCCCAAACATGCTCAATTTTTGCATTTAAAGTGCGCCCACACACAGCCACTTCATCTGATTGGGACAATTGTAGCTCTCAAGTGTAAGCGTTGCAAGCTACCAGAGCATGTGCTCAGATGTGTGTAAGTTGCCCTGTGTGCTTAAATAGACTGGGTTAAAGCTTACATGGGGACATAAACCCTAGTTTGAGGCTTTTTGTGGGAAAATGGCTGAAATCACCAGGAAAAAACAACCACTGGGTCTTTTCACTCCATTTATTTTGCAATGATATTATTTTGTTACAAGGACTCCAAATCACTAGACACCACCCCATTTGGTTCAGAGGGTGATCAGATGTGGAGTTTTGGTGGTGAAAGCTCTAGTGCTACTGTAGCACTGTGACAGAAAGTAAAACAGGCTACTAAAGGAACTTAAAATGAAAGTAGTGACAGCAGCTTGGGACACTCAGAACGCTCTTTTGTGTGATTGCTGTTCCTGTGATGAGATTCAAGATGAAGCTTGAGCCCTTTTGGTGTGCAGAGACGCAAATGTTTTGTGCTCTGAGGAGAAAGTGTGCTTATTGTCGTCAGGACAGGACATTGGACATTTCTGACTTCCTCTTGCTACACAACAATACCGTATTGTTGCGTGACGCTTTTTATGTTTGTTTCTGAGCTCATGGACATTATCATAATGTCAACATGATGCGAGGACCGGTCACAGGCCGATCAGCCGAACAGTCTGGCTGAAGGCCCCCCCATGTAAATCTGTAAAGGAACTTAAGATTGAAAGGTGTCCGTTACGGGACATTTATGCAGGGAGCATGCAAAAAGCACCTGATTTTGGGCTTACAGATTTCATGAACTAGGCTGATGTTACATACACCCCCACCAACCTACAATTAGACATTAAATCCACTGGTTTCAGTGAATCTTGGCTGCTTAATATTGACCTTGTCAAGTACAAAGGAAAACGTAACCCCAATCAAACATCACTAGATACTGAATCACAAAGCACCAACCCTCGTGCTCTACCTCCCCTTCTCCTCCCAGAAATTTACAAGGCATACATGGCATGTATTTACAACACACGAGGTAAATGTGTTGGGATGATCACCCCTAGCCGATTTCAAATCCTTTACAAGGCTTTCTATAGGGCCAAGCTTGCAGGCTTGCATGAAGCCATAACATCTGCTCCTACTAGCTTTGCATCTGAGCTGCAGGGGGTCCTTGCTCGCAAGACTATGCAAGAAACCAAGTACGCTAGCAAAAGAATTTAAGACTCCTTTCCGCGGGCCCTGCCAACCCCCATCCACGCTGCATTTAAAAAATGGGCCCTGGTAACTGAAGAAAAAATGGCCTCCCCGCTGGACCACAACCCACAATACCAACACCCCTGGAGCACTGACCCCCGAGACACTCTCTTTGGTATCCATCATAACTCCCTCTCATCCAGATATTCCGGTTTTTCTGTCTGCCATCCCATTTACACCAAGGAAGCTACGACTCAGGCCTTACGCCATGCTATCTACTCAGCCATTCTCAACACAGAGGCCACTGCAACTTTCATGTTCCTCCCTGTATGGGGACAACACATGATAACTAAGCCCTATTCCAAACTCATCACTGCCTATCCACATCTCTTTTGTGAACTTGGAACCATCGCTCGTACTAACCTTTGCTACAACGATCCACAATCCTCCATCAACCAGGAAATACCCCTTTCTCAGCACACCTGGGACATACAAATTATTGCAGTCTGGAACACAGCTGCAAGGATTCATCTTAACAATCACAACCCAGCTTGGCTACAAGGCCTGGCCTCGGCTGTACCAGAAGTTAACTGGAAGCCGTGCAGTGTAGGTAACCATTATACTCTCAATACAATGCATGCTGATATGCCTGGATTCAATAAATGCCAAAGCCTCCCCTCTGACAAACAACAAATATCTAAATATCTTACCTCTCCGCACATAGGTAATCAGGAAGAACTTCTTGTACCTAACCAATCTAGTCCAACCCTCAAGCTCAAAAGTCCCTAACTGGAGGGCATGGGCTTACACTGATGGTAGTTGTCAAATCCAGAATGGCACACAAGAAATTGGAGCAGGCGTCTACTGCCCTCTCACTGACAGCAGAAGTTTTGTCGAGCCCAAATGTGCTGGAATTACCAACACCATACGTCGAGCTGAATTAGCAGCAATTGCTGCTGCCATCACGCACTCTTATTCACACATTGGTTCAGACAGTCTCACCTCTCTTCATCAAATATTATTACGTACTACGTAAACAACTTATTTACCCAGAGAAGCACAAACAACAAAAGAAAAGAAGAGAAAAGTCTACGCGGGCCACAGGCCGCGTGCAGTAAGGAAAGGTCCCTTAACTAGCAAGCTAGCAAGGGCCCCACCAGAACACAGCAGAGCACAAACAACATATTCAAGGGGATGTCCTACAAACCATATCTACCCTCATTAACAACTCACAAACCAATACTTGTTTCTACAAAGTAAAATCTCATGCTGGCATTGCTGGTAACGAATGTGCAGATGCTATTGCAAAATATCAAGCAAGCCAAGCCTATAATAATGTGGCTGATACCGGTATCCCTAGTGCAGGCCCCGGCGGAAATCGTTTTTCTCATATATTTTGGTTAGCTAAAGAGGGGGAAAAAGAACACAATGCTGGCACATCCACAGCTCCTACAGCCAATCCTAAAATCACCTACCTCCCCAATCTTCAAAATGCTCTAAAGTCTCATATGCATACAAAACACAGACTTGGATATGCCAACCCCAAAAAAGGCTACTACTCTTATTATCAGAGTTTGTTACCACATGTAGATGAGAAAATCAGCAATGCCTTTAGGAACATGTCCTGTATATCCACACCCATGAAACGCACCATCTTGAAATATAGCACTGGCACCCTCTATAACCAAAAACATGCGGTTCGCTTCAAAAGGTCCACTAACCCACTATGCCCTCTCCCAGGCTGTCATCAACTAGACAGCGCACTCCACATGCTTTCAGGCTGCCAAAATCATATCATATCCAGCATGAAAACTGAACGCCACAATGTCGCTGGAAGAATGATCATCACAGCTCTTAGCAAAAGCCTTTGGGGAGCTGGTTTGGTTAACATGGAAATTGGGAGCGGTGATCATGATAGGTTGCGCAGCACAAACTTTAAATCCCTGCACATGCATCAAACAGAATTATACCCCCTTATCTCTTTCCAAGAAATTTTCTAAAGAGATCTAGACTCACCTCCAGCCGTCCTGATGCTATACTGATTACTCCCTTTAAAGCCAAACCCACTCCTTCTTCTCCTTCTACCTCCTGCTCACACCGTGTGATGGTGACCATCATGCGTTACGCAGCAGACACAACCCCACACTGAGGGCCACCACAGCCAACCGCCTGAGGCAACCTCACCAACTGAATATAAACCAGCGGCATGTGCACTTGATCGAAATCAAGTACTATGAAGACACGAGGCCTGGACAGCAGTTGGAGGCGGCACAGTGACCATGCAGACCTCTGCAAACTCATTAATGCATAAGTTGTGACTCTCCACACCATCCTTTTGGGTGTTGGTGGGACCTGCTACACTGAGCACACCCTTAACCAGTTTAAACAACTGGGACTTGACCACCAACGCGCCAATAAACTGGCTCGCAAACTTCATGCCCATTCTGTCATGTATGCCAACAAGCTTGTTACCACTAGGCGTGCTATTGAAAACTAGAATACTTCTTGCAGCCAGGTTATGGAGCCGGGTGCTTCCAATAACCCTCCTGATCCCCATTAGGGTCTTCTTTTTGTAGCTTCGTGGTGGAGGAGACTCACGGCTCTTCTGAGCCAATGTGTCCTTTTCCTTAATTGATGTAGAGAGAGTTTCCTCTGCCTACGTAGATTTTCTTTTCTTTCTGATGTTCTAAGGTTAGCCAGATTTGTTTCAGCTTGCCTGTGAGCTGTGGCTGGGTTCTATGATTCTGTATTGTTCGACAGATCGGACTGGTTTGGCTACAAGCACGTTTTTGCTTCAGTTATGCTGCCCTAGTAGGCAGATAAAGCTGTGACCCTTTCCCTCCCTTTATGGCTGCCCTCCAAACACTTGACATGGCTCGTCAACAAACCAATCAGCGCATGACCTAGAGGAAGGTTGACCTGAAGGCTCACTGCCTTCAAAGCTTATCATTTCCTTTACAAAACAGTACCAAAAAAGAAAACCTTACTCAACATCACTGCTCTGCTGTCCTTGTGTGGCGAAAAAGCAGCTGCTGAAGGTAGCTCCCATAACTTTTTTCACGAAGCAAACCTGTTCCAGCAAACACAATGCCATGACATAATGCTCTCATTTCGCACCACATATCAAGATTTAGAAAAATGATCTAGCTCACACCGGTAGCAGCCAAATCACGATGTTGTCTGGAAATAGCATGGGTGATTGACACCACCCAAATAAGCCAAACAAACAAAAAGAAGATAGGGAGAGAGAAAACACATAGGCAGTGAAAAACGCCCAACGTTCAACAAGGAAGAGACACATGGATCTAGTTTATGTGCAGCACCCTTATATGTCAGACCGTAGAAAAAACAAGGAAACACTTTGTAATGTGAGGAAGACCTCGTGGGCTGACACTCAGGGGACGCAATGGATCTGCACTTGAACCCAAAAGTCCTGTAACCTCTGCAATCAAAACTCCAAAGTCCTGTGACATCGCAAACCTCTCACATCCTGTGACACATCTCAAAACCTCTGCACTCAAAACTCTAAAGTCTTGTGACACATCGCAGATGCAGTGCTAACCCCCCCCCCGCCCCCCCCAAGACCCCCATAGTCCCACCCAGACAGGCCCTGACAAGTTTGGTTTGGTCACAGGCACCTTTTTGCTTCAGCTAAGCTGCCCTTGTTTGCAGGTACAGCTATGTCACCCTATCCTATCCTATCCTATCCTGACAAACTCTACCTGCCTTTTGTTCAAGAAAGCAGTGAATGAATCCAGTTTATTATGTATTCCCTCCATCAATCAAGCAAAATAATTAAAGCACGATAGGTTTCTTGCCTTTTGCAAGTGCTGACACTTCCAAGGTACACCTACATGCACACAACAAGATTTCACACGGAACAGGGAGAGCCAGGTAGAAGGTCTTGGAATGACCCCACTGATAAATCAGCTGATAAAACCATCTACCAAAAAGCCTCACTTCTCTTGTATTATGCTCCTATGACACCTGGCTGCTGCCCTGAATCTGTTGCTTGAGCCCTTTGACCCGCGCATGGTCAAGTCTTATAGGAAAAATACAATACCTTGTAAATAATTAAACCTGGCAAATCTCACCTCAGAAACTTGCATGTATGTGGATAGCCTGTACAACTCAAAAACAGGAGGATCTGCATCCTTGCTTCTGCTTATGCATACTCACGCATGCTTGTACATGCTCGCATGCCCCCCCTACCCCCAACACAGAGCCTGTCATAATATTCCACCCAGACTTTTAAGCTCAATGTAGAGCAGCTGTGAGGACCAGCCTTTTCTAGCTTCCCTATCCACCGGACAAACACAAGACACCCTTATCAGGGTTTGAAGTTTCGCCCAGGTCTGGCCAGCAGTGAGGTGTTTTCAACAAAGGCCTTGTGTCTCTGCACATCCAGGTCAGCCACAGCATGCATCAAACCAACCCTGCACATCAAGGTCAAGGTGGCATACCTCTGCACCTCAAGATCCCACGCCTCTGCACATCCAAGTCAGCCACAGCATGCATCAAACCAACTCTGCACATCAAGGTCAAGGTGGCACGCCTCCGCACCTCATGATCGCACGCCTCTGCACATCCAGGTCAGCCACAGCATGCATCAAACCAACTCTGCACATCAAAGTCAAGATCACACACCTCTACACATTCAGATCAGCCACAGCATGCACCCAGCCGACTCTGATGCACGTGCACATGACCAAATATGCAAGCGCAAGCCGGCCAGCTCTGTACATCTGTACTGCTCTGTACATCAAGATGTAGGGCGCCTTATAAAATTCCGCGTACCAGCACATGTGCGTTTGTGCATGCGCACACAGCTCTGCACAGGCCTGATCCTGTACATGACTACGAGCTTGCAGCCAAGATGTGGACATTGGGCAGAGGTTCACTTGTGCATCCCCAGTGTTTCAAAACCTGAATGTATGCCCTGATGATCACTATAGCCAAATAATGCTGCACAGCTATCCAAGCAATATGAATTCCTACTAGCGCTGCATATCCTACATGCAACTGCAAATGCTCACAGTAGCCAAAGACATGAGGCTGCAAAGGTGTCCCAGACTCGCAAGCGTAAGGCCTCAAAAAAGCCCTACCCACCAAAATCTGCTTTTCCTTTCACAGCCCCCCACTGGCCGCAACGACCAAACCATCCATCTAGAAACCAATGGTGGAGTTTTTGAGGTGTCTCTACCTGGCAACTCTCTGGTCTCCCAACAACCTGGTGACAAGCAGGTGCTTGCAAGGAGCTGCACCTCTTACAGGCACCACCCATGAACTGAGGAGGGCTGCGCACCTACACCCACCTTTACTCAGGTGCCTGCATGAGCAGATCCTTGCACTGATCAGCTGCACATGTTTTCTCACCATCGCTCACACACAAACTGCATCCTCCACACGCTGCAACTTTCACACACACAGCAACTCTCACATGTGCTGCATTCTTCCAATGCAGCAGTCATGCATACTAAACCATACCGCTCACTAGGCCTCCTTGCTCGGTCACACATTTAGAGCCGTGCCTGTCATGAAGCCTCCCTGGTCGGTCACGCATGCAGAGAGCCATGCCGCTCACGAGGCCTCCTTGCTCGGTCACGCATACAGAGAGCCATGCCGGTCACGAGGCCTCTTTGCTCCGTCACACATTCAGAGCCATGCCTGTCATGAAGCCTCCCTGGTCGGTCACGCATACAGAGCCATGCCGCTCACGAGTCCTCCTTGGCCAGTCTAAGCTTGGACACAGCTGCACCCTTTCATCCCATGCAGAGCCATGCCGCTCATGAAGCCTCCCTGGTCTGTCATGCATGCAGAGCCACGCCTGTCACGAGGCCTCCTTGCTCGGCCACACATTCAGAGCCATGCCGGTCACAGGGCCTTCTCGGTCAGTCTCAGCTTGGATACGGCTCTGCACCCTTTCATCACACACGAAGCCACGCTCGTCACGAGAGATACACAGAGCGATGCCTGTCAGGAGGTCTTCCTGCCATGCCTGTCACAAGACACACACAAAGTCATGCCTGCTATAAGGCTTCTCTGCCATGACCTCTGCTACGCCCATTACAAGGCTTTCTTGGCCGGTCTAAGCCTGGACACAGCTGGCTTGAAGCCTGGCCCCCTCCTCAGCAGCCGATGGCTGCCAGATGCAGGTGCAAGGCTGCTGCTATGCAATGCCGAGGGCGCCACCTCAAAGCGTGGTTTCACGCTCAGATCACCAACCTGCAGAGGGACGCCAGGGGTGGGGACAAGAATCAAGCAGCACTCACGCTCCTACAAGCTCAGATATGCCATGTGCATCAGATACAAGCCGGGCACACCAGAGAACCAAACAAGTGGTTCCATCTCCTGGAAGCAAGAATTCAGTCTGGGACTTCGTTTTGGTTGAGTAGGCAGTACAAGATGATGGCATTTGTTTTCAGCAGCAGCGTTTTTCCCAGCTGTACAAGCTTGGCTGCAAGCTTCCAAGTGGTCCCAATCCGCTCAAGGGGGTGGGGGGGGTGGGGGGGGGTAAATGTGCACACATGTCAAGGCCATGGATACATGATTCCAGGAATGTGCTGTATTACAAAACAATTGATTTCAAACGGTGCCTCCTGTGCAGGCAGGCGCCAAGCCCTTGATTGAGACCACCACATGCATTACACCTGCCATGCTTCATACTGCTTCTTTCCAAGCACATTCTGACGTATTTCCAAGCTATAGCGTCAGAGTGTAGCACTTCAATTTGAAGGCTCCTCCCGTTCATTACTTTCTCCTTCAAAGCCGCGACTCATTGGCCAGAGTCCACCAAAATGGCTCTTCCTAAGAGCGGACCTCAGGCACATCGCGCCCTTCTTCTCCCTTGCAAATATGCATACATATACCGGTATGCTGTCCATCCTCACCCTCTAATTTGAAAAGTATAAGCCACGACAGGAGCCCTTACCTGGCAACCCATCTCAGAAACAGTTCCCCCCCACTTTGCTTCAAAGTATTGGAAGGCGGCATTATACCGCCCAGCCTGAGAGATGGTGGATCTCGTGCTGGTGTGCTGCTGCTTCCCTGCATGCAAAATCAGAAATGGTGGGTCTTGTGCTTGTGTGCTGTTGCTTCCCTGCTCGCAGAATGGAAATGGCGACCTTGTGCCGTTATGCCGCTGCTTCCCTCCATGCAGGCAAATGCAAAAACACACTTGTGTCTGTGCAGGTTGGCATCTCAGAACCCCTTAGTGTGCAGCCATGATCTGCTCCATGCGTCATACAAGTTCCTATCAGGGAGCGCCTTTGATTACTCAGAATGCTACACACATACACACAACATTTGCCATGCAGCAATGGGTGTTCCCATGCTCATGGCATGAATTTGAAAAGGAGCCCTCAGAAGTGAGCCACGCAAGGGGCATCAAATGCGCAGCCAAATTGCTGGCAAGCCCTAAACCATTCGCCCACGCTTTCCGACTCCAAACCACTTTTCATGCAAGCCTTTAATCCCTCTATGTGTGTGCTGGCGCACGACAACAACATGACAAGGCAATGTATGTGCTCTTTGGCAAAACAATGCAATGCAGCCTGCATATATTTATGTACAAGAACTTAAGTAAAAGAGCATACTACCCTCCCCAGAAATGCTGAGCAGAGACAGAGCTCCAGTGTTCACACATCTGCTACATGCCAGCTATACCCAAACCCACACGCATGGACCAGCATGCAGGTATTTAGGCATGCATGTGCACATGAGCAGCACTGCCTGCTTACCCCCACACCATGTGACCGCCCTTTACGCTCATAACCATGGGCGTACGATTGAGCCGTGCACACAAATTAGTGGCGACATTAGCATGCCCACAATATATGGGTTTCTGTATTAGGCACGCATACAAACTCGAGGCGACATTAGCATGTACATAAATCAGAGGGTTTTGCAATAGGCATGCACGCAAACTCATGGCGACTTTTGCATGCTTGCAAACTGGTGGGTTTGACCGCGAGGCAAGTGCCGCACGAGCGTGCACACAAACTGCATGGCATCACTCACAGAAGTTGGCATCTACCAACAGCAGCTTCTTCTCGAGCGAGGGGAACGTCTCCTGCCTTTGCGTGGGTGTCATCTTTGCCCAGCTACAAACAGTAAAGAAGTGTGTGTGTGTGTGTGTGTGTGTGTGTGTGTGTGTGTGTGTGTGTGTGTGTGCTCGCGCGTGTGCGTGTGCGTGCGTGTGCGTGTGTGCATGGAGGGCCAAGGAATGAAAGTCAGTGATCAAATAGCAGCCCTGACAAAGATGTTGTTCAATAAACAAGTGTTGCATACAACAGTGCTTTTTGGCTGGTGACCTGCTCTTTTAGCATTGGCAGGCAGGCGCTGGTGATTGGATGACGACTTGCGCCGAGTCTGCACACCAGCTGGTCTGCAATATCTGCTGCAGTACTCTTTCTATCCCTTGCGATGGCAATTGGCGTGCACAGATAGTAAATGCAGCAGCACAATAGCACAATCATATAGGGCGGACCCGTGCTGTTCCCTTAAGGAGCAGCAATGATGGAATCCTTTCACAACACAATGGAGGAAAGACAGAGTGCAAAGCTCGTGCTGGCAGCAATTTCAATGTCTTACAACAGCTTGAGCATTACAGTGCAGGCTTCATTGGTACAGAGCGTCTCTTTTGGGATAAGATGATCTATGGTACACGTCTCAATAGGAGAGGTCATCCCACTTGCTTCAAAACTTGTAGAGTTACATGATCATGCACGCGTGCACGCACACACACACACACACACATACACTCACACTAGTTGCTCTTGATGCATACAGAATATAAACATCTTCAAGCAAAGAGGGACAACAGACATTGTCCTTCACATTGCGGAATAACCTGCACTGTTCCCTTATCATGCATGAATGTGGCAGAAGTATCCCCAACGCTAGGGGTACCCCGCCCATGTGGCTTTGCTGCAATTGAATGCTCATAGGCCCATGAGCATGCACAAATCAACGGAGTCCTAAAGATTTTTCTTAAGAGAATGTGCTACCTTTTTTCTGGGACACTGCCCATGTGGACCAGCTGAATATGCTTGTCAATGCCTGCCAGCTTGTCTGTGGAGTACCCTGCTAACCTCCATCGATGGTACACATCACAATCTGCCCTGCAAAATTGATTCGTGTATTTGAAAAGGTCACCTTCATGGTTTTAGAAAGTTGGGCAAATTGAAACATATGACTTTGCTTAGGGATACAAGGCAGGGTGGCGAGCCGCACACTCAACACCATAAACACCTTGGCCTGAGCCCACTTGAAAGACCTTTGCCTGAGCCTCTTGTTGCACCAAGATTGACTTATCCAGGGAATTCATAGAGTTTCATGAGCAGAGGCAGGCAAACATGCGAGCAACAGGCAAACAAACAAGGAACTTGAGACATTTGCCAGAAAACACCATTAGCGTTGAATGAAACAAGAGGAGATGATAGGGCCTCCAATACTATTAAAATGTGGAAATAGCAAGAGGCAGCAATCATTATTGAGGGCAGACACCTTGAAGCAACATTTAACAACAAGAACAAAACCAAGCCAAACATCTTATAATACCAACAACACCAGAGGTTAGAGAGCTTGAAGCGGGGCAGCCATGCAGAGTAACAATGATAATATTAACGAAGTCAAAAAAATATGTCATTACACCAACAATACCAGAGGTTAGACAGCTTAAAGTATGGCATCCATGCAGAGTAACAAATGATAATAATAACACAATAAGAGAAAGGATGAATCATATACCGACAATACTGGGGGGCAGACACCTTGAAGCAGGGCAACTAAGCAACACACGATAGCAGCCAGGGGCTAAGCAGTAACAGAGCCTTGCTACTTTGTTTCTAACTGTTCCATCCAAAATCCAATGGGCATTTTTATCCAGGAGCAGCTTGAGAGGTGCTTACATGTAGTTTTGCAGGTAGTTCTCATCCCACGGGTGTTCGAGCACCACCTGAAAGATGCATGCATGAGAGAGATGAAGAGTTCGCGGGTGTGACGAGCAGCGCTGGGCATACGAACCTCATGAAGGAAGTTCCTGACCTTCTTGTGGTGCCACAAAGGCCGGTGAACCTGGAAACCTGTTGTAGTGCCTTCCTGCAAGACTGTGAGCCTCTTGTGGTGCCACAACAGACCCATAATTTGCTCACAGGATGTGATGGCAGCAAGGAAGCATGTGATGACAGGCGAGGGAGGGACCTCTTGTGGTGCCACAACAGACCCATAATTTGCTCAGGAAAGGTGATGGTAGGCAAGGAAGCACGTGATGACAGGCGAGGCAGGGACTTCTTGTGATGCCATAAAAGACCTGAGAAGACTTGGAAAGAAAGCTATTAAGGCAGCAGGATCACCCCCTGCATTAATCGAGGAAAAGAGGATACCCAGGCTCTGGGTGATGCCACAAAAACCTAAGATTTGCTCAAGCAAAGTGCTGGCGGGCAGGGGAGGGGCAAATGAACGGTGCGCCTCAAGTGTGTTCCAGGCAGAAACATTTTAAATACAGAACATGCTTGTCACATTTGAATTATAAGGAAAGCACGAGTCAACCACTGCTTCCTGCACCTGCAACTTAAATCTGATTCCTGGTGCAGCTTGCAAGCTGCATAGCAGCTCCTAAAAACAAGGCAGAGGATCTGAGGTGGCGCACCTTGGTGTTGTAAAAGGCCAGGATGTCATAGTAAGTGAATGCCACCCCCCACGACGATGAACCCATGCCTTGCAGCTTGGATTGCACAACGGCACCTATGTCTTCCGAAGTATCTTTCCTGAGCACCACCCCATCTGAGTGCATCCAGCCAAAGTAGTCAAAGCCCCAAGCCTTGGACAGAGCAGCCAGCTGCATGCGGTGCGCACATGGAATATAGGAAAATAGAAGCATTGAGCAGCCAGCTGCATGCTCATGCGGTGCGCATATAAAGTATGAAAACATAAGAAAAATACAGAGCAGCCAGCTGCATGCAAGTGCAGCGCGCATGTGCTTGTTTCCCCTGCATACGCTGTTCCTGAGTGTTCATACCTCTTGGTGGTTCTCGCAAATGGAAGGGCATGCAGTCACAGGGCTGTCACAGGGCTGCACTGCACGATGCCACTTTTGCAAAACACTTGCACAGCAGCAGCAAAATCTTGTCATGTCAGAGAACAGCAGCGCGCAGCAGCAATTTTGCACAAGGCGCTTGCACAACAGCGACCTAAATTTGCCCGCCAGCAACCTTGACACCTTGCAGTGCGTCTTTGGGGCCTGCACTGCGCAGAAGCAACCTCCAGATCTGTACCAGTACAGAGAAGTGGCTCTGTCGCATGCATTATCATTTGCAGGGATAATCAAAGCGATAACCAAACCCTGCGCCAGTGCACAGGCGCATGCATCGAAACATGGGTCTAGACAAGAACCCTGGATGCCGGGGGACGCCTAGAGTGCGCTGGGATTCAGCCACAGTTTTATTCAGGCTTAACCCAAAATGTTATCATACTTTTGACGTCAGTCTTTAGGTGTTCATCGAGTGCGTGAGCACAAATAGCTCTTTATATCATCAGCAGAGGACGGTACCGAACCTCACCAAGTTCATGAGCTGGGGAAAACTGAGCAGCGTAACTGTGTGGTAGTAAGCGGCCACTTCTTGAAAGTCCTGCACATTGAGGGAAAGATGTGGGTCGGATGCTGGAGGAAAAAGTTTGTTGGCAGCTCTTGTCGATGACAGGGACACATTACATGTTAGGGGGTGGTCACAGTGCCTGTATTTGGAGGTGCAATGCAGGGATCTTTTTATTAACCATGCAACCATATATATACATCATTTTGCTCATTTGACCACATACGCTCAGATGATGAACCTGCTGGTGTCAAAGTTGGGTTTGGAGCAAAGATCCTTGGCCAAGATCCTTCGTGAAGACAGCTCCAAGCTTTGACCGGGCCCCACCCATGCGTACATCCACATGGGCCCCCAAACTTTGCAGGGCATACCCAGGATATATGTTGAGCAGGTCCTCATACTCATGTGGCCACACACAGCGCTGCTTGGTTTCTAGTCTTGCACCAGTTATGCCTAGCAGGTGCGCTCGTGCTCTGAGTGCTTTGGGACCAAACTCCACCCCCCAATTGTTTTCACTCCGATGGATAAGAGTTGACCCAAAACACACTTTGAAGCCAAAATATGGGGCAGATTTGGGTTTGAACATGCATTTTGGCATCCATTGTACTGAAATTGGCCAATTCTGGCCTAAGATGCCTCAAAAATATGCCCCTGGCCTACCCTTTGGGTCTTGTT
>OU611761.1:2374839-2422339 GCA_914767535.2 Dunaliella primolecta | reverse complement strand
CCATGCTGCCGCCAAAGAACCTTGCCCCAACGGAGGTGCAAGATAGGCGGCAGGGGCCGACGATGCCCCTGTTGTTGGTACGGATGCGCTGACTGGCGACCATGCGACTGCAGCTGGCGGCAGCTGCAAGTGGGATGGAGGCCCAGGCCCAGGGCCAATGGGCTGTGCACCATTGCCATGGAAGCCAGAGTGAGGTTCTGTAAACCTGTTGTGGTGCTGCAGGTCTTGGACATCATTGTGATGATGCTGGTAATAGTCTGGGAAGCCAGAGTGGGTTGCTATCAGTAGAGGTGACTGCTGTGGGCCTTGGAAGGGTGGAAAGGCTGGGAGTTCGTGAGGTGCTTGCTCAAGAGAGGGGGGCGCTCTGTTCAGGCCTTGGCCCTGCGCTCTGCCACTGGTGCTGCGCGCACGCCCTACTGCTGAAGTGTGTGTTCCTGGATGGTTGCTACCTGATGCCGCTACCATCCCAGCCCCTGCTGCAGCCCCTGGAGGTGCCTGCAGCCTCACTGCGGATTCAGATTGGGCTGCCACATCCTTAAGAAGCTGCTGCAGCGTCACGAGAAGTTCGTCAACCCCATGGCTCTGGGCTGCTCCTGCGCCCTGCCTTGTGGTGCTGTGTTGGGTTTTATCACCCACCCCTGGGGCTTCTGTCCGAGCAGCTCTGTTGTGGTGGTTATGAGCGCGTGCCTGCCAGGGAAGACCTGCATGAAAGCAAGGTGATTACAAGCACTTGGCTCATGATAGCAAGGTGGTCTCAAAAGCAAGGGACTTGTGCATGCTTGGCTGCCTGAGGGCACAAGCTTGGATCTAAGGTGCAGTATTGGGAGACCATATCCAAACTTCCACTTTCCAAGGCTGCAAAAGATCCTCTCTTGTGGCAGTTGAAGAGAGCATCCTCTGCCCCCAGAAATGTCAGGCCATCGTTGTTGATGAACATAAACTGCTGCTGTTTGGATTGCAACAATGTATTTTCACAAGCAGCATTTTGAAAGTGCTACCAATGGTAGGAGAAATTGGCCTTAGCTTAGTACACTGATCAAGCACGCCAGAGGCTTTCCTCAAAGAATTAACTGTCTTTTCCCTCCCCATGGGAAGTAGAAGAGAATCTTTCCAGTGGGATACACACACCACACCTGAGGTATCTTCATGGGAGAAGAGAGGGTTTGAGCGCATGCCGTTGACTCCATTGAGTGTGGCACTGTGGTGTGGATGAGATGGCAGTGGCACCTGAGGCCCCATGCCTGTTCCAACACAATGGAGATAATTTGCGCTGAATAAGCATCTACTGTATCAATTAAAATTGTTTGGAATGCGATCATTGGTCTTGTTCAGGTTCCCATAAAGGCAAGCGATCAGCAATCAAGCAGGTGTCCAGGAGCAGAATCCATGCAATTGTGTTTCTTGGTGAAAACTTGTAAGGCGCAGATGTTATGTGGCAACAAATGGACTACAATGCATGTGACACCATTTTGCTGGCACGTTCTGCATGGTTTCCATACAAAACTTGAGCAAAATGGACTGTCTCTAGAGGCAAAGGCATTGGCAGATCAAAATTGGAAAAAGCAAAGGATAAAGAAACAGTTATCTAGGCAATGAGAGCACTCCCTACATTACTCAAGGAGAGGGAGGCACTCTGGCTCAATAAGATGCGAGTCCCCTTCACCAAAAAATAATGAAGCAATGCGAATAGTAGCACCCCTTTCTGTGGTAAGTAATTCCTCTTTATCCCAGACATATGCAGCGGAGCTCCCTCTTCTTGCAGAAAGGACCAGCTGATCAATTATTTCCCCGCATGCAACAGTTCACCAGTGAGGAATTGTAATTGATCTTTCAGATGCCTCATTTTTGTTATCAACGTCGCAGTTTCTGGCCAACATTCAGCCTGGGTTGCACTGCACGACCGCTTATGCAAACAAAAAAATGAGTAGGATTCCAAGTATGCTATCAGGCAACTTACCAGCATGGACAGAGCCATAGCTGCTTGAACCCAAACCCATTGACTGAGGTGGGGCATCATGATAATCCATGCTGCCCCCAGAGGTGAAGGAAATGTTATGGTTATGCTGCCAATTAAGTAGATGGTCCATCCTATGGGGTGGGATCCGCGCTCGCGCACTGACGTATGCTTCGTGTGCACCCTATAAGTGTGAGACAAAGCAATGCTGCGTCAAAGTGTGCTAGGGTGATGGTTCCCATGTAGCCATACATTGTAGAAAAGGTGTCGCCTTGGCAAATGAAAATGGTCAAATCACTGACACCTGGAGTCCAAAAGAGAGATGTGCCTGTGGCATGGTGCTCAGGCGTGGCAACAGGCAGTACAAAATTTATTGCTATGTTGAAGATCATAAGCTGTTTCTACCCAGACATTTCCAGGAGTGCGTACAAAATGAAAAGCAGGTGTGTAAGTGTCGCACTCACTTTTCGGCGCCATTCGTGCCTGGTCATGGCGTTTCCTTGAGGGTAATAAGCATATCTGGGAGATCTCATCTTCCTCAAGCACCCTTTTTGCCTGCGCAAGATTGCACGAAGCACATACATGTCTGTTTTTGCAACACACTTGTTTTTGCATCAGAATGGATGGTACATTCTTAAGTGCGCACACATGCGCATGTGTTCTGTGTTGTGTTAACTCACTTGAGCAGGAGCCCCATGAGGCAGAGCAGGAGGAGCAGGCCCAGGATTGCCCCCACAATGATGCCTGCCAAGGTGCCTCCACTGATGCCAGAAGAGGTTACTTCTGGGGAGCTTTCCTCCTCCTCTGCTGCACTCTCACTCGGAGTCAAGGTCACTGGAGGGACGGGAGGGGGGTGCACAAGTAGCTCTGAGTCATCAGGGAATGGCGCAGAAGCTGCACCGCCTGGCACATCCTGATTGTCAGAAGGGGGTACAGGATCTGGGGGAGGCGCTTGCAGGGTTGTAGAGGGCGGCATGGGCGGGGACGCTGGAGAAAATGGATTAAATGGAGGTAAGGTTATGGAAAGGCTACTAGGGGGTGCTGGGGGCGATGGCGCAAGAGGGCGTGGAGGAGGAGGGTGCATTGATGGGATTTGAGGGATTGGGTGCAGGAGACCTGGTGTTGGTTTTGGCTCATTGGGGACAGGCGGAGGGGACGGTCTGGGTGGACTACGGGATGCTGGACCTAAAGGCGGGGGCAAAGGTGGCACAGCGTGTGCTGGAAGTGGTGCCATTGGTGGTTTTGGGGAGGGTAGGAGGGTTCCTCCATGCGCAGGGCATGGAGGTGGTGGGTATGCTGCAGGAGCTGAGGGTGGAGGGGTTAGGGGTGGCACAATTGGAGTCCGAGGGGCAAGAACCGGAGGGCTAAGAGGACTGTTCGGATTTGGAGGATATGGGGGTGGCAGGCCCGGAAAAGGCTGATCCCGAGGTGCAGAGGGGCTGGGTGGGAAGGGCAGAGGGATTGTTGGAGAGGTGGGTGGGCTTGGAGGGGATGGCTCTTGAGGGCTCGCTGCAAATTTGAAGCCAATGACATCCAAACGGAAAACGTGGATAGCAAAGCTAACAGGTGATAATTACATGTGTGCATGTGACCTTGCCTTGATGCACGTTGCCTTGCTCTGGTCAGCATCTCCTTCTGTCTTTTCCATTATTGAATCCATTTGATGGGATTTGACCACCAACGTACCATTCACCTTGCTGACAGACTTCATGCCCATTCTCTTATGTATGCCAACAAGCTTGTTACCACTGGGCGTGCTATTGGAAACAATGTAACTCTTCACAGCCAGGTTCTTGGGCCAGGTGCTTCTGGTAACCCTCCAGATCCCCATTAGCACTTTCTGTTTTGTAGCTTCATGATAGAATGGACTCACGGTTCTTTGAGCCAATGTGTCCCCTTTTCCATAATTTATGTAGGGAGAGTTGTCTCTGTCTACGCGGTTCTTTTCTTTTCTTTTCTTGATGCAGGGAGAGTTTCCTCTGCCTACGTAGTTCTCCTTTTTTTCTTGGTACCTGAGGTTGCCCATGGCAATGAGAACCAGTGCGTTTGGAAGGCATGCAGTAACCTGCTGCACGGGGACAGAAACATGTGACTCAATAGAGGAGGCCAATGAAGTTTGCATATCGGGAGGAAGGGGAGGGCAGGCTGTACAAGGAAAACTGCGCATGTCAAAAGCTTTTGTTTCACAGGGAATTTAAGCAAGGAAAACTTGTGCAGTGCTTGTATTCTTTTCAATTAAGCTGATCAGGACTCACGTGGAGGACGTGTGCTTGCCGGGTTTGGGCTCGGTGGAGGGTAAGGGAGGGTTGGAGGAGGCAAAGGTGGAAGGGAAGGGAGAGGGCTCGCTGTGTAAGGACAGGCAAGTATGTTACAGTTTAGTTGGATAAAGGAAAAAGAAGGTATGATCCAGCTGCATGGATTTAGAGCCATCAGAGAAAGCTGACCAGGACTCACGAGGAGGAAGAGGAGGAGGAGGCACAAGCGGAGGAGATGGGCTAGAAGGGTCTGGGCTTGGTAGCGGGGTAGGGGGGGTTGGAGGAGGCACAGGTGGAAGAGAAGGGAGAGGGCTTGCTGTGAAAAGACGGGTAAGTATGTTGCAGTTCAGTTGGATAAAGAAAAAACAAGGTATGGTCCAGTTGCATGGATTTATAGTCATCAGTGAAAGCTGATCAGGACTCACGAGGAGGATGAAGAGGTTCAGTCAAAGGAGATGAGCAAGGATGTTTGGGGCTAGGTGGAGGGTAAGGAACCGTTGAAGGAGGCAAGGTTGGCAGAAAAGGGGGAGGACTTACTGTATAAGGAAGACCAGTATGTAGTAGTTTAGTTGGATGAAGGAAAACAATTTGAGGTGAAGCCGCATGATCTCAGGGCCATAAAAGAAGACGCCAGAGAAATCTGATCAGGACTCACAAGAAGGAGGAGGGGGAGGCGCAGGTGAAGGAGTCAGGCTAGGAGGAGCTAAGCTAGGTGGTGGTTTTGGGGGAATTGGAGGGGACAAAGAAGGGGGAGGGCTTGCTGCGTAAAAAAAGGTTGCAATTCAGTCCAATGAGGATTGGGAAGGTGTGGAAGAGCAGTCTCATAATTCAGGTGCCAGGAAAGCAAAGCACGACTCACAGGGAGGAGGCGGGCTAGGAGGAGTTGGGCTCATTGGTGGGTTCGGAGGAGTAAGGGGAGGCAAAGGAGGGGGAGGGCTTGCTGTGTAAAGGAAGGTTGCAGTTCAGTTTAATGAAGATTGGCAACGTGTGGAAGAGCCGTTTTATGTTTCAGCTCAGGGAAGCAAAGCGGGACTCACAAGGACAAGGAGGAGGTGGTGCGGGTGAAGGAGGGGGGCTAGGAGGAGTTGGGTAAGGTGGCAGGTTTGGGAGAGTTGGTGGGGACAAAGGATGGGGAGGGCTTGCTGCGTACAAAAAAGGCTGCGATTCAGTGCTCATTGTTTTCAAATTTCTGCTGTCAAGAGAGCAAAGCAGTACTCACAAAGAGGAGGCGGGCTAGGAGGAGTTGGGCTTGGTGGTGGGTTTGGAGGAGAGAGGGGGATCAAAGGAGGGGGAGGGCTTGCTGTGTGAAACGAAATTGCAGTTCAGTTTAATGAGGATTGGCAAGGTGTGGAAGAGCCGTTTCATATTTCAGGAAAGCAAAGCAGAACTTACAAGGTAGAGGAGGTGGTGCGGGTGAAGGAGGCAGGCTAGGAGGAGTTGGGCTAGGTGGTAAGTTTGGAAGAGTTGGTGGGGGCAAAGGAGGGGGAGGGCTTGCTGCAAACAAAAAGGTTGAAGTAAGGGTTTGCTATTCAGTCCTCATCGGGCAGAGCCATTTCATACTTCAGCTGTCAGGAGAGCAAAGCATTACTCACAAGGAGGAGGCGGGTAAGGAGGAGTTGGGCTCGGTGGTAGGTTTGGGGGAGTTGGAGGCGGCGAAGGAGGGGTTGGGCTTCCTGTGTAAGATAGATGTTGCAGTTCAGTTTAATGAGGATTGAAAAGGTGTGCCAAGAGGATCCATTCCATAGTCCAGCTGTCAGGGAAGGTTGAATATGACTCACGAGGAGGAGGAGGTGGTGCGGGTGAAGGAGGGTGGCTAGGAGGAGTTGGGCTAGGTGGTGAGTTTGGGAGAGTTGGTGGGGGCAAAGGAGGGGGAGGGCTTGCTGCGTACAAAAAGGTTGAAGTAAAGGTTGCTTTTTGGTCCTCATTGAGAAGAGCCATTTCATATTTCAGCTGTCAAGAAAGCAAAGCAGTACTCACGGAGAGGAGGCGGGCTAGGAGGAGTTGGGCTTGGTGGTGGGTTTGGAGGAGATAGGGGGGGCAAAGGGGGGGCAGGGCTTGCTGTGTGAAAAGAAATTACAGTTCAGTTTAATGAGGATTGACAAGGTGTGGAAGAGCCCTTTCATATTTCAGTTGTCAGGAAAGCAGAACTTACAAGGAAGAGGAGGTGGTGTGGGTGAAGGAGGGGGGCTAGGAGGAGTTGGGCTAGGTGGTGAGTTTGGGAGAGTTGGTGGGGGCAAAGGAGGGGGAGGGCTTGCTGCGTATAAAAGGGTTGAAGTAAAGGTTTGCTATTTAGTCCTCATTGAGAAGAGCCATTTCATATTTCAGCTGTCAAGAAAGCAAAGCAGTACTCACGGAGAGGAGGCGGGCTAGGAGGAGTTGGGCTTGGTGGTAGGTTTGGAGGAGAGAGGGGGGGCAAAGGGAGGGCAGGGCTTGCTGTGTAAAAGAAGGTTGCAGTTCAGTTTAATGAAGATTGGCAAGGTGTGGAAGAGCCGTTTCATATTTCAGGAAAGCAAAGCAGAACTTACAAGGTAGAGGAGGTGGTGCGGGTGAAGGAGGCAGGCTAGGAGGAGTTGGGCTAGGTGGTGAGTTTGGAAGAGTTGGTGGGGGCAAAGGAGGGGGAGGGCTTGCTGCAAACAAAAAGGTCGAAGTAAAGGTTTGCTATTCAGTCCTCATCGGGCAGAGCCATTTCATACTTCAGCTGTCAGGAGAGCAAAGCATTACTCACAAGGAGGAGGCGGGTAAGGAGGAGTTGGGCTCGGTGGTAGGTTTGGGGGAGTTGGAGGCGGCGAAGGAGGGGTTGGGCTTCCTGTGTAAGATAGATGTTGCAGTTCAGTTTAATGAGGATTGAAAAGGTGTGCCAAGAGGATCCATTCCATAGTCCAGCTGTCAGGGAAGGTTGAATATGACTCACGAGGAGGAGGAGGTGGTGCGGGTGAAGGAGGGTGGCTAGGAGGAGTTGGGCTAGGTGGTGAGTTTGGGAGAGTTGGTGGGGGCAAAGGAGGGGGAGGGCTTGCTGCGTACAAAAAGGTTGAAGTAAAGGTTGCTTTTTGGTCCTCATTGGGAAGAGCCATTTCATATTTCAGCTGTCAAGAAAGCAAAGCAGTACTCACAAGGAGGAGGTGGGTAAGGAGGAGTTGGGCTTGGTGGTAGGTTTGGAGGAGATAGGGGGGGCAAAGGGGGGGCAGGGCTTGCTGTGTGAAAAGAAATTACAGTTCAGTTTAATGAGGATTGACAAGGTGTGGAAGAGCCCTTTCATATTTCAGTTGTCAGGAAAGCAGAACTTACAAGGAAGAGGAGGTGGTGTGGGTGAAGGAGGGGGGCTAGGAGGAGTTGGGCTAGGTGGTGAGTTTGGGAGAGTTGGTGGGGGCAAAGGAGGGGGAGGGCTTGCTGCGTACAAAAGGGTTGAAGTAAAGGTTTGCTATTTAGTCCTCATTGAGAAGAGCCATTTCATATTTCAGCTGTCAAGAAAGCAAAGCAGTACTCACAAAGAGGAGGCGGGCTAGGAGGAGTTGGGCTTGGTGGTAGGTTTGGAGGAGATAGGGGGGGCAAAGGGGGGGCAGGGCTTGCTGTGTGAAAAGAAATTACAGTTCAGTTTAATGAGGATTGACAAGGTGTGGAAGAGCCCTTTCATATTTCAGTTGTCAGGAAAGCAGAACTTACAAGGAAGAGGAGGTGGTGTGGGTGAAGGAGGGGGGCTAGGAGGAGTTGGGCTAGGTGGTGAGTTTGGGAGAGTTGGTGGGGGCAAAGGAGGGGGAGGGCTTGCTGCGTACAAAAGGGTTGAAGTAAAGGTTTGCTATTTAGTCCTCATTGAGAAGAGCCATTTCATATTTCAGCTGTCAAGAAAGCAAAGCAGTACTCACGGAGAGGAGGCGGGCTAGGAGGAGTTGGGCTTGGTGGTGGGTTTGGAGGAGATAGGGGTGGAAAAGGGAGGGCAGGGCTTGCTGTGTAAAAGAAGGTTGCAGTTCAGTTTAATGAAGATTGGCAAGGTGTGGAAGAGCCGTTTCATATTTCAGGAAAGCAAAGCAGAACTTACAAGGTAGAGGAGGTGGTGCGGGTGAAGGAGGCAGGCTAGGAGGAGTTGGGCTAGGTGGTGAGTTTGGAAGAGTTGGTGGGGGCAAAGGAGGGGGAGGGCTTGCTGCAAACAAAAAGGTCGAAGTAAAGGTTTGCTATTCAGTCCTCATCGGGCAGAGCCATTTCATACTTCAGCTGTCAGGAGAGCAAAGCATTACTCACAAGGAGGAGGCGGGTAAGGAGGAGTTGGGCTCGGTGGTAGGTTTGGGGGAGTTGGAGGCGGCGAAGGAGGGGTTGGGCTTCCTGTGTAAGATAGATGTTGCAGTTCAGTTTAATGAGGATTGAAAAGGTGTGCCAAGAGGATCCATTCCATAGTCCAGCTGTCAGGGAAGGTTGAATATGACTCACGAGGAGGAGGAGGAGGTGGTGCGGGTGAAGGAGGGTGGCTAGGAGGAGTTGGGCTAGGTGGTGAGTTTGGGAGAGTTGGTGGGGGCAAAGGAGGGGGAGGGCTTGCTGCGTACAAAAAGGTTGAAGTAAAGGTTGCTTTTTGGTCCTCATTGGAAAGAGCCATTTCATATTTCAGCTGTCAAGAAAGCAAAGCAGTACTCACGGAGAGGAGGCGGGCTAGGAGGAGTTGGGCTTGGTGGTGGTTTTGGAGGAGATAGGGGGGGCAAAGGGGGGGCAGGGCTTGCTGTGTGAAAAGAAATTACAGTTCAGATTTAAGAGGATTGACAAGGTGTGGAAGAGCCGTTTCATATTTCAGTTGTCAGGAAAGCAGAACTTACAAGGAAGAGGAGGTGGTGTGGGTGAAGGAGGGGGGCTAGGAGGAGTTGGGCTAGGTGGTGAGTTTGGGAGAGTTGGTGGGGGCAAAGGAGGGGGAGGGCTTGCTGCGTACAAAAGGGTTGAAGTAAAGGTTTGCTATTCAGTCCTCGTTGGGAAGAGCTGCTTCATATTTCAGTTGTCAAGAAATTGAATCATTACTTACAGGGAGGAGGTGCGTTAGGAGGAGTCGGGCTAGGTGGTAGGTTTGGGGGAGTTGGAGGCGGCGAAGGAGGGGGGGGGCTTCCTGTGTGAAATAGATGTTGCAGTTCAGTTTAATGAGGATTGAAAAGGTGTGCCAAGAGGATCCATTCCATAGGTCAGCTGTAGGGAAGGTTGAATATGACTCACGAGGAGGAGGAGGTGGTGCAGGTGAAGGAGGGGGGCTAGGAGGAGTTGGGCTAGGTGGTGAGTTTGGGAGAGTTGGTGGGGGCAAAGGAGGGGGAGGGCTTGCTGCGTACAAAAGGGTTGAAGTAAAGGTTTGCTATTCAGTCCTCGTTGGGAAGAGCTGCTTCATATTTCAGTTGTCAAAAAATTGAATCATTACTTACAGGGAGGAGGTGCGTTAGGAGGAGTCGGGCTAGGTGGTAGGTTTGGGGGAGTTGGAGGCGGCGAAGGAGGGGGGGGACTTCCTGTGTGAAATAGATGTTGCAGTTCAATTTAATGAGGATTGAAAAGGTGTGCCAAGAGGATCCATTCCGTAGGTCAGCTGTAGAGAAGGTCGGATATGACTCACGAGGAGGAGGAGGTGGTGCAGGTGAAGGAGGGGGGCTAGGAGGAGTTGGGTTGGGTGGCGGGCTTGGGGGGGTCGGAAGAAGTGGAGGTGGAAGGGGAGGCAGAGGGCTCGCTGTGTGAATAGGAGCAAGTTTGTTCTTGTGGGACACAAACTGTGATCAAGCTGCATGAGTTGCGTTTTCAAAATGCCTAGCAAAAGCACGCAGAGGAAGAGGCTCATTCGAAAGGAATGGGCCAGGAGCGATAGATCATGATGGGATGGGCTAGGAGGTAGGCAAGGGCTGCATTGTTGAGGCAGAGAAAGAAGGGGGGGGAGGGGGGGGGGAGGGCTCATGTACTTTTGCAGGCAAGCAATGTTGCTGAGAGTGTGGAAGAAGTATCTCAATTATAATTTTGATTCCTTAAATATTGAGGGGCGGAGCTGTATGTGGAGAAATCCAGGTCGAGGATACAGGGTACAAGAGGGGCTTGCAGACAAGGATAAGGAGGAAAGAGCACTTGTCAGGTCCTTCCTTTCAAAGCATTGCATAAGAGCTCAAGCTGTAACCCCACCCCTTACACATGCTTGTTGTGCAAACCACAAAAGAAAGAACTCACATGGAGGAGGGGGCAAAGGAGGAGGAGCTGGGCTAGGAGGGGCCGGGTGTGGCAATGGGGGGGAAGGAGGGAAGGGGTTCGCTGCATCATGAGCAAGCAAGTAAGACACAATTTGATCATAGCAGGTACTAAAATGCGGCAAAAAGCATTACCAATATCAAATAATAAAAGAAACACTTAAGAGGGCTCACGAGGAAGAGTGGGGGAAGGTGGAAGAGGCGGGCTAGGAAGGGGTGGGAGTGGCAATGGAGGGTCAGGAGGGAAGGGGCTCGCTGCATCATGTAGAAGCAAGCAAGCCATGAATTGATTATGGCAAAGTGTGACAGGATAGCCATCAGCTTTTACGAGCCAGGAAACCCAAGAAACGCTAAAAAGAACTCACGTGGAGGAGTGGGTGAAGGTGGCAGAGGCGGGCTAGGAGGAGGCAGGGGTGGCAATGGAGGGTCAGGAGGGAAGGGGCTCGCTGCATCATGTACAAGCAAGCAAGCCATGAATTGATTGTGCTGTTGAAATGCGGCAAAATAAGCATCATCTTCAACCAGTCCGGAAACACTCCACAGAACTCACGTGGCGGAGTGGGTGAAGGTGGCAGAGGCGGGCTAGGAGGAGGCAGGGGTGGCAATGGAGGGTCAGGAGGGAAGGGGCTCGCTGCATCATGTACAAGCAAGCAAGCCATGAATTGATTGTGCTGTTGAAATGCGGCAAAATAAGCATCATCTTCAACCAGTCCGGAAACACTCCACAGAACTCACGTGGCGGAGTGGGTGAAGGTGGCAGAGGCGGGCTAGGAGGAGGCAGGGGTGGCAATGGAGGGTCAGGAGGGAAGGGGCTCGCTGCATCATGTACAAGCAAGCAAGCCATGAATTGATTGTGCTGTTGAAATGCGGCAAAATAAGCATCATCTTCAACCAGTCCGGAAACACTCCACAGAACTCACGTGGCGGAGTGGGTGAAGGTGGCAGAGGCGGGCTAGGAGGAGGCAAGGGTGGAAATGGAGGGTCAGGAGGGAAGGGGCTTGCTGCATCATGTACAAGCAAGCAAGCCATGAATTGATTGTGCTGTTGAAATGCGGCAAAATAAGCATCATCTACAACCAGTCCGGAAACACTCCACAGAACTCACGTGGCGGAGTGGGTGAAGGTGGCAGAGGCGGGCTAGGAGGAGGCAGGGGTGGCAATGGAGGGTCAGGAGGGAAGGGGCTCGCTGCATCATGTACAAGCAAGCAAGCCATGAATTGATTGTGCTGTTGAAATGCGGCAAAATAAGCATCATCTTCAACCAGTCCGGAAACACTCCACAGAACTCACGTGGCGGAGTGGGTGAAGGTGGCAGAGGCGGGCTAGGAGGAGGCAGGGGTGGCAATGGAGGGTCAGGAGGGAAGGGGCTCGCTGCATCATGTACAAGCAAGCAAGCCATGAATTGATTGTGCTGTTGAAATGCGGCAAAATAAGCATCATCTTCAACCAGTCCGGAAACACTCCACAGAACTCACGTGGCGGAGTGGGTGAAGGTGGCAGAGGCGGGCTAGGAGGAGGCAGGGGTGGAAATGGAGGGTCAGGAGGGAAGGGGCTTGCTGCATCATGTACAAGCAAGCAAGCCATGAATTGATTGTGCTGTTGAAATGCGGCAAAATAAGCATCATCTTCAACCAGTCCGGAAACACTCCACAGAACTCACGTGGCGGAGTGGGTGAAGGTGGCAGAGGCGGGCTAGGAGGAGGCAGGGGTGGCAATGGAGGGTCAGGAGGGAAGGGGCTCGCTGCATCATGTACAAGCAAGCAAGCCATGAATTGATTGTGCTGTTGAAATGCGGCAAAATAAGCATCATCTTCAACCAGTCCGGAAACACTCCACAGAACTCACGTGGCGGAGTGGGTGAAGGTGGCAGAGGCGGGCTAGGAGGAGGCAAGGGTGGAAATGGAGGGTCAGGAGGGAAGGGGCTTGCTGCATCATGTACAAGCAAGCAAGCCATGAATTGATTGTGCTGTTGAAATGCGGCAAAATAAGCATCATCTTCAACCAGTCCGGAAACACTCCACAGAACTCACGTGGCGGAGTGGGTGAAGGTGGCAGAGGCGGGCTAGGAGGAGGCAGGGGTGGCAATGGAGGGTCAGGAGGGAAGGGGCTCGCTGCATCATGTACAAGCAAGCAAGCCATGAATTGATTGTGCTGTTGAAATGCGGCAAAATAAGCATCATCTTCAACCAGTCCGGAAACACTCCACAGAACTCACGTGGCGGAGTGGGTGAAGGTGGCAGAGGCGGGCTAGGAGGAGGCAGGGGTGGCAATGGAGGGTCAGGAGGGAAGGGGCTCGCTGCATCATGTACAAGCAAGCAAGCCATGAATTGATTGTGCTGTTGAAATGCGGCAAAATAAGCATCATCTTCAACCAGTCCGGAAACACTCCACAGAACTCACGTGGCGGAGTGGGTGAAGGTGGCAGAGGCGGGCTAGGAGGAGGCAGGGGTGGAAATGGAGGGTCAGGAGGGAAGGGGCTTGCTGCATCATGTACAAGCAAGCAAGCCATGAATTGATTGTGCTGTTGAAATGCGGCAAAATAAGCATCATCTTCAACCAGTCCGGAAACACTCCACAGAACTCACGTGGCGGAGTGGGTGAAGGTGGCAGAGGCGGGCTAGGAGGAGGCAGGGGTGGCAATGGAGGGTCAGGAGGGAAGGGGCTCGCTGCATCATGTACAAGCAAGCAAGCCATGAATTGATTGTGCTGTTGAAATGCGGCAAAATAAGCATCATCTTCAACCAGTCCGGAAACACTCCACAGAACTCACGTGGCGGAGTGGGTGAAGGTGGCAGAGGCGGGCTAGGAGGAGGCAGGGGTGGCAATGGAGGGTCAGGAGGGAAGGGGCTTGCTGCATCATGTACAAGCAAGCAAGCCATGAATTGATTGTGCTGTTGAAATGCGGCAAAATAAGCATCATCTTCAACCAGTCCGGAAACACTCCACAGAACTCACGTGGCGGAGTGGGTGAAGGTGGCAGAGGCGGGCTAGGAGGAGGCAGGGGTGGCAATGGAGGGTCAGGAGGGAAGGGGCTCGCTGCATCATGTACAAGCAAGCAAGCCATGAATTGATTGTGCTGTTGAAATGCGGCAAAATAAGCATCATCTTCAACCAGTCCGGAAACACTCCACAGAACTCACGTGGCGGAGTGGGTGAAGGTGGCAGAGGCGGGCTAGGAGGAGGCAGGGGTGGAAATGGAGGGTCAGGAGGGAAGGGGCTCGCTGCATCATGTACAAGCAAGCAAGCCATGAATTGATTGTGCTGTTGAAATGCGGCAAAATAAGCATCATCTTCAACCAGTCCGGAAACACTCCACAGAACTCACGTGGCGGAGTGGGTGAAGGTGGCAGAGGCGGGCTAGGAGGAGGCAGGGGTGGCAATGGAGGGTCAGGAGGGAAGGGGCTCGCTGCATCATGTACAAGCAAGCAAGCCATGAATTGATTGTGCTGTTGAAATGCGGCAAAATAAGCATCATCTTCAACCAGTCCGGAAACACTCCACAGAACTCACGTGGCGGAGTGGGTGAAGGTGGCAGAGGCGGGCTAGGAGGAGGCAGGGGTGGCAATGGAGGGTCAGGAGGGAAGGGGCTCGCTGCATCATGTACAAGCAAGCAAGCCATGAATTGATTGTGCTGTTGAAATGCGGCAAAATAAGCATCATCTTCAACCAGTCCGGAAACACTCCACAGAACTCACGTGGCGGAGTGGGTGAAGGTGGCAGAGGCGGGCTAGGAGGAGGCAGGGGTGGCAATGGAGGGTCAGGAGGGAAGGGGCTCGCTGCATCATGTACAAGCAAGCAAGCCATGAATTGATTGTGCTGTTGAAATGCGGCAAAATAAGCATCATCTTCAACCAGTCCGGAAACACTCCACAGAACTCACGTGGCGGAGTGGGTGAAGGTGGCAGAGGCGGGCTAGGAGGAGGCAAGGGTGGAAATGGAGGGTCAGGAGGGAAGGGGCTTGCTGCATCATGTACAAGCAAGCAAGCCATGAATTGATTGTGCTGTTGAAATGCGGCAAAATAAGCATCATCTACAACCAGTCCGGAAACACTCCACAGAACTCACGTGGCGGAGTGGGTGAAGGTGGCAGAGGCGGGCTAGGAGGAGGCAGGGGTGGCAATGGAGGGTCAGGAGGGAAGGGGCTCGCTGCATCATGTACAAGCAAGCAAGCCATGAATTGATTGTGCTGTTGAAATGCGGCAAAATAAGCATCATCTTCAACCAGTCCGGAAACACTCCACAGAACTCACGTGGCGGAGTGGGTGAAGGTGGCAGAGGCGGGCTAGGAGGAGGCAGGGGTGGCAATGGAGGGTCAGGAGGGAAGGGGCTCGCTGCATCATGTACAAGCAAGCAAGCCATGAATTGATTGTGCTGTTGAAATGCGGCAAAATAAGCATCATCTTCAACCAGTCCGGAAACACTCCACAGAACTCACGTGGCGGAGTGGGTGAAGGTGGCAGAGGCGGGCTAGGAGGAGGCAGGGGTGGAAATGGAGGGTCAGGAGGGAAGGGGCTCGCTGCATCATGTACAAGCAAGCAAGCCATGAATTGATTGTGCTGTTGAAATGCGGCAAAATAAGCATCATCTTCAACCAGTCCGGAAACACTCCACAGAACTCACGTGGCGGAGTGGGTGAAGGTGGCAGAGGCGGGCTAGGAGGAGGCAGGGGTGGCAATGGAGGGTCAGGAGGGAAGGGGCTCGCTGCATCATGTACAAGCAAGCAAGCCATGAATTGATTGTGCTGTTGAAATGCGGCAAAATAAGCATCATCTTCAACCAGTCCGGAAACACTCCACAGAACTCACGTGGCGGAGTGGGTGAAGGTGGCAGAGGCGGGCTAGGAGGAGGCAAGGGTGGAAATGGAGGGTCAGGAGGGAAGGGGCTTGCTGCATCATGTACAAGCAAGCAAGCCATGAATTGATTGTGCTGTTGAAATGCGGCAAAATAAGCATCATCTTCAACCAGTCCGGAAACACTCCACAGAACTCACGTGGCGGAGTGGGTGAAGGTGGCAGAGGCGGGCTAGGAGGAGGCAGGGGTGGCAATGGAGGGTCAGGAGGGAAGGGGCTCGCTGCATCATGTACAAGCAAGCAAGCCATGAATTGATTGTGCTGTTGAAATGCGGCAAAATAAGCATCATCTTCAACCAGTCCGGAAACACTCCACAGAACTCACGTGGCGGAGTGGGTGAAGGTGGCAGAGGCGGGCTAGGAGGAGGCAGGGGTGGCAATGGAGGGTCAGGAGGGAAGGGGCTCGCTGCATCATGTACAAGCAAGCAAGCCATGAATTGATTGTGCTGTTGAAATGCGGCAAAATAAGCATCATCTTCAACCAGTCCGGAAACACTCCACAGAACTCACGTGGCGGAGTGGGTGAAGGTGGCAGAGGCGGGCTAGGAGGAGGCAGGGGTGGAAATGGAGGGTCAGGAGGGAAGGGGCTCGCTGCATCATGTACAAGCAAGCAAGCCATGAATTGATTGTGCTGTTGAAATGCGGCAAAATAAGCATCATCTTCAACCAGTCCGGAAACACTCCACAGAACTCACGTGGCGGAGTGGGTGAAGGTGGCAGAGGCGGGCTAGGAGGAGGCAGGGGTGGCAATGGAGGGTCAGGAGGGAAGGGGCTCGCTGCATCATGTACAAGCAAGCAAGCCATGAATTGATTGTGCTGTTGAAATGCGGCAAAATAAGCATCATCTTCAACCAGTCCGGAAACACTCCACAGAACTCACGTGGCGGAGTGGGTGAAGGTGGCAGAGGCGGGCTAGGAGGAGGCAGGGGTGGCAATGGAGGGTCAGGAGGGAAGGGGCTTGCTGCATCATGTACAAGCAAGCAAGCCATGAATTGATTGTGCTGTTGAAATGCGGCAAAATAAGCATCATCTTCAACCAGTCCGGAAACACTCCACAGAACTCACGTGGCGGAGTGGGTGAAGGTGGCAGAGGCGGGCTAGGAGGAGGCAGGGGTGGCAATGGAGGGTCAGGAGGGAAGGGGCTCGCTGCATCATGTACAAGCAAGCAAGCCATGAATTGATTGTGCTGTTGAAATGCGGCAAAATAAGCATCATCTTCAACCAGTCCGGAAACACTCCACAGAACTCACGTGGCGGAGTGGGTGAAGGTGGCAGAGGCGGGCTAGGAGGAGGCAGGGGTGGAAATGGAGGGTCAGGAGGGAAGGGGCTTGCTGCATCATGTACAAGCAAGCAAGCCATGAATTGATTGTGCTGTTGAAATGCGGCAAAATAAGCATCATCTTCAACCAGTCCGGAAACACTCCACAGAACTCACGTGGCGGAGTGGGTGAAGGTGGCAGAGGCGGGCTAGGAGGAGGCAGGGGTGGCAATGGAGGGTCAGGAGGGAAGGGGCTCGCTGCATCATGTACAAGCAAGCAAGCCATGAATTGATTGTGCTGTTGAAATGCGGCAAAATAAGCATCATCTTCAACCAGTCCGGAAACACTCCACAGAACTCACGTGGCGGAGTGGGTGAAGGTGGCAGAGGCGGGCTAGGAGGAGGCAGGGGTGGCAATGGAGGGTCAGGAGGGAAGGGGCTCGCTGCATCATGTACAAGCAGGCAAGCCATGAATTGATTGTGCTGTTGAAATGCAGCAAAATAAGCATCATCTTCAACCAGTCAGGAAAGGAGGAGGCAGCAATGGAGGGTCAGGAGGGGAGGGCATCGCTGTATTGTGTAAAGGCAAACAAGCCATGGTCTGTTTGTTGCGGGCTTTGAAATGTGGCAAAACTGTCCTTTTGGAGCTACCTCGTGAAACTTATAGGACTCACGTGGAGGAGCGGGCGAGGGTGGAAGAGGCGGGCTTGGCGGAGGCAAGGACGGCAATGGAGGAGGGGAAGGTGAAGGACTCACTGAGTGGTGAGTGCACATGACATTTTGAAAGGATTTTCAAATGTTACTGGGCAGCAGCGCTAACTAATGGTTGATATTTTATTTTTAACCATATGCATATTTGCAGCAGGATGCCATTCATCTTTGCACTTGATGTGCACTAATTGAATTGCACAAACCTGATTGCTTTATAGTCAAACTGAGACAACTTGCAAGGGGCAGGTGTTTGAAGAGTACATTTTGCAAGGTGGCATCCATCCCTGCACTATGATGTGCACTATTAATTCAAGAACTTACAGGGAGCTGGTGGAGGAGGAGGAAATGGTGACAGGGGTTGCCTGGGTGGGGGTGATGGAGGCACTGCAATGTGGATCAAGGGGAGGTGTTCAGTTGGTAAGAAATGCAGAAGGATAGTGAGATCAAGGCAGGTGTTCAGTCGGTGAAACATTAAATGCGGGGGGCGAGTAGGTAGCAATGGAAGGAACGGCCTTGGATTTTCCAAGAGGGTGCAGCAGGTCAGGGGCATACGTGAATGTGACCAGACATAAAGCAATTTGTATTTCCTTTTCTTAATACAGCAGGAGAAAGCACACCAGAACTCATGTTGCATGAAAAGGAGTGAAGCATTGATAAAAGTGAGAAACCAGGCCTTGATTTGCTGTGCAGGTAAAAAAGAACTTGGATTTCTGCAGCACTTCAAAAACAAAATGCCATTCCAATCAGTGGTCCTTGCCCAAGAATATTGGAGCTACAGCCTGCAAGTGAAATGTTCAGAGGCATGCTCACCTGGAGGCGGTGGGGGATAAATTTCAAGAATCACATCACATGATAGGGAGCCTGCAGAGCATGCAAAGACACAAGTAGATGTTTCGCAAGTTAATACAGCACTCAGGATGGATTGCACTTGTAAGGTATCCTCAGGAGATAGGTTGTGTGTGTGTAAAAATAACTTGCACGTGCATATAACTTTACTGACTTTAACTGGAGCGCCGTATTCTTCAATGGAAGCAACAGCATGCACTAATGTTGAAAAGCTTAGAGTTTGAGCATGCAGGGTAACCCTTCACGAATCACAGCAATGCTACTTTCTTATTGCTAATAATATGTCAGTAGCAATCAACCCCACATGGTATCCTAGTGCATGAAGTGTTTAAGGCGTGTGTGTGTGTGTATGCGCGTGCGTGTGTGTATGTGTGTGCGTGTGTGTGTTCGTGTGTATGTGCGTGCGTACATGTGTGTATGTGTTGTGTATGTGCGTGCGTGTGTGTATGTGTGTGTGTGTGCGTGCGTGCGTGTGTGCACACGCTCTTGAAATTACCTGTGTAATCTGGAGACTGACATTCCAAATTGACAGAGCAATCTGTAGGGTTGATCCTTTCTTCATAGCAATCCTTCTCATTTCCGTACAGAAAGTCACATTCTCCCTGCAAAAAAATTGAAATTCTGTATGGGGTCTTTGACGGTGACTCACACCAATGTGACAAGATGCACATGCTATTTGGGTTTTCTCAGGTTCATTGTTGCTGCTGCTGATGCCATACAATTCATCAAGATGGTGGGCCTGGACAAAGTGAGCAGCGCACACACGTGCACAAACAGCCATCTGTCACTGAAGAGGTTAGATGGTGAGCATTTAATACCTGCAAGCAAGTGCCTGCTAAATAGAGGTGATCTGGAAAATGATTTAAGAGCCCTTAAGCTAAAATCCACAGGAAACAAATCACTGAGTTCTTTGCTTGCATAAGAACTCAGGTTCTTGGAGGTTGCAGGAAGTGAGGTGTGTGGCATGGGTATTTCCCTGCATCCCAGTATTTCTTCTCCATCTTCTTGTATTTCCAGTTTCTCTCTTCAACTTGCCTCAGGCTAATTTTTAGCCTGAGGCTCACTTCCTGACCTCCTCTTATCCGTTCCTTTCCCTTTTTGTTTTTCTTTTCCCCTTCTATGCCTGGCAAGTTGTTGAGTTCGCTGTGTAATACATCATTCCTCACGCACCTCACGATGAAAGCGGAATAGAACATGCGCCCTGATCTTTTAAACACTCATGCAAGGATCCAATTTCATTCATTAAGAGAAAGGATTACCTGCTTAGTGCTCCCGGCGCTTGTGCAGCATTCCAGATCTGGGCAAGGCTCAGACTCGCCCGTACCACTTGTGTCGACCACCCACTGTTCACAGGAATCATACTCCTCCGGCAGCACCTCGCACCCGTCACCTACATTTTTCATAGCAGGATATTAGTGCTGCAGGATTTGATGACAGGGAAGAAAGAAAGAAAAGCTGTGCAGGAAGTGATGTGTTTCCTACATCGATCAAGCAAAAGGAAATCAATTTACCCAAAGCATCAAGAGCAGTGTGCTCAGTTCACTCTCATGTGTGAAATTTGCATAAGATCAAAGTGGAAATTTGCATGAGACCAAGCTGAACTATGCTCGGCAAGAAACCCTACATGAAACACCAGGAGTCATTGGGAGGCTCTTTCCTAAATGCACGCGGCCGAACAGCAAGCGTAAATCTTTCTTTCTTTCACCAACCGTTAGAATTTGTGCAGTCCTCTGAGTAATTAAACTGTTTGAGCACAGTGTAGCTTGAGCCTCCACAAACATCTGCAGTTAAATTGTCAAGTAGCAGGAATTAAAGCGCACGTCTTTCTTTGTTGCATGTTCAACATGTCCGTCCGTGCAAGTAGCAAACAGGGCGATGCGTGCAATCTCCCTTCTGGGTAAGAAGCCCGCAACAACATTTCACTTGGTTTATGATTCATGATGATGATCAAAACAGAAGTCTTTATCATCATGAGTACCAGTGGTGTGCGCACCTTGTTTGAAACAGAGCCTCTCTCGCAAGCAATTGTCATTCAGATTTCCAACAGCACTGAACTTATGGCAGAAGCATGCCGTTCGTGATCCGTCACTCTGTAACTTCCGGCTGTACTCAAGAGTAGGGGAAGACAATGGATCTAGATCGAAATTGAATGCATTGGTGCTCATAGCTTGTATATCGTCAAGGCCGGCATTACGCTTGCTGACGTCATTATGAGTGCTCGGAGCTAGCAGAGTTCTGGCAGCATTTCCTGCGTCTGTGACCAGGGCTAAGCCATCCTTGAGTCTGCTGCTACTGCTGCTGCTTCTGTCTTGCCTTGCTGCTAAAAAATTACCCTCCTCGCCTGCAACCTGCATGCATTTGTTTGCAAGCATGTTTTGCACTATGCAAGCACGATAAGCGCTCCCAATTGGCAATTCAACAAAAGCAGGAATATCCTTCAAAACAAACAGCACACCTGATTCTGGAAAATGGAGCTGCTCAATGCGAGCAGGAAGAGCAGGAGCCTGCTCCCAGGGGTCCCAGCTGGCCTGTCAAAATAGCCTGCTAGGATTGCCATTCCTCCGATCCCTCGGCATGTGTGCAACCTAATTGGGGGAGAGAGCCCTGAGAAGGGAGGTGTCGAATCACACCTGGGGGATGACGGTTCAGCACCTACAGGGCGAACCGACACTGCCGAATGGGACGACGAATTGCTCCGAGTAGTGGGGAATTTGAATTTTCAGAAATCAATTTATGATACTTTGGAAGCACGGATCGCCAAAACGATAAACTTGACGCTGCGGGTTCACTGGGCATCGAGGGCAGTCAAGCTGACAGGCATTGCTAGTTATTTTATGGATTTATCTTGTTACATATTTATCTTGTCATATCATCTATCTCACACGCACACACGCACGCGCACACACACACACACACACACACACACACACACACACACACACACACACACACACACACACACGCACGCACGCACGCACGCACGCACACACTCACGCACGCACGCACGCACGCGCACACACACACACACACACACACACACACACACACACACACACACACACACACACACACACACACACACACACATACACACACATACACGCACACACCACGCACACGTACATGTGTATTCGTGGCTTGCATTTTTTGAGCTTCAGCTAGCTGAAATAAGTGTCCAGCGCTGGCCAAGTGTCCATGGACACTTATTTCTCTAAAACAAGCAAAGCCCAAGCAGAGAATGTGCGCTGTGGAGTCCAAAGTATTTGGAAATTTAGGCAACCACAACATAGACCAGAAACAGGCCGCAGAAAGCACCAATTCCCTAAATGTTTAAGCTTTTTACACTGTTGCCAACGTGATTGAAGGCAGGGTGACTGACAGGCGTGTCAAGAAAAAAAGGAGAAAAAACCCAATTTGGATTTTACCCTGGTATGAGTACACTGCATACCCTTTTAATTTTAAGGCACTTGAAACATGCTGCAAAAAAGCTCAAACTGCAGCAATCACCTAGGCTGTATGCTGCCTTTATTGACTTATCTCAAGCATACGACACTGTGCCTCGTTTGCAACTTGGGACCATCTGCAACGTATTGCCATGCCTGCACCACTTCTCCGGGCGGTTAAGGAAATGTATCAGGACGATGGATATATTCTGATCGATGAAAATAAAAGAGCTCATGTGCACCCAGCAAATGGAGTTAAGCAAGGTTGTCCTTTGTCCTCTCTCCTTTTTTCTATACATCAATGACATAGGCAGAGATTCCAGTGAATGGATAAGAGGTGCTATGACAGGGATGGAGTGAATGGCATTTCGTACATGCTACATGCTGCATATAATATGCAAATGATTTAAATTCAAATTTGTATGATTTGTTTTTAACCACTAACGACCCAGGTGAAATGCAAGTGCTGAAAGCGGATTTACACTTTGCTGACAGGAACAACTCTTGTTGGTCTGTACATGTGTCTTAGGCATTCAGTTGCATGCGCAATGAGGATACGGAAGAAAAGACCACGGAGGCAGTGAGAACACTCCCCAACATCAATTGAGGAAAAAGAGACACATTGGCTCAAAGAGCCGTGAGTCTCCCTCACCAAAGGATAAGAGGGAAGCTAGTGTGGGTCTGTCACTTTAAGTCGTGGTTATTGCTGAATCATTGCACAACCTAGTGTGTGTGAGGTGTGACCAGAATCTAAGTGGGGTTCTTTTATTGGATGCTCTCTCTTATTCAACCTTCTGTTCCACCTTCCATTGAGGTTTGGCGCTGTTTCTGTTATCTCTGGCCTTGTGCCAGGGGCGCCTTGTCCTTGATGTATCGCTAACCTGGTGAAGTTGGTCCGGATGCTGTGTCTGCCCCAGACATTCTCTGCGTGCTGCAGCCAAGCCAGCACTGTTCATCAAGACCAAGAGCAGCTTAGCAGCAACATGGAGAAGAGCTAAGCCGGTACACTCGCAACCCTAGCCAGCAGCTCGAGTGTACCCGTCCTTTGTTGCATGGCTATTGGCAACCCTGGACGTTAAACCATTCATACCCATAACATATTGTTATTGGGTATGAATGGGATACCATGTATACCCATGGGTATACACGGGTAATAATATTAAGGTCAGGTGGGTTTCTGAATATTTTTAAACAGAAAATGCTGAGTGCTTCTAAGATTCCCAAGCAGGATTTTATGGGGGATTTGAGGTACAGACAGCATAAGGTTTGGAGAGAAGCGGATGCCCTCAGTCTTTGAGAGGTGAGCAGGAGAGCAGTGACTTACCATCATTGGTGCGGAAAACCATTGAATCAAACGGCACGCACTCCCTTCTGTATCCCATCATATATATATATATATATTCAAGGATTTGGTAAAGAAGTCATGTCGTGCTTATATTATGTCTTGTCAATTTACCCCCATTTTATGCAGAACGTGATCTGCACATGTCAGTCATGAAGAATGTGAGTAGGTTTAGGCTTTGTGCCCACGGCTTGAAGGTTGAATCCTATAAATGGTTGTGTGGTTTAGATGTCTTTGATAAGTGTGCGTGTGCTGAAGTACAAGGCAGGATACATCTCTCTCCTATTGCAATTGCTCTGAAGTGTATGAGCTGCACAGAAAATACAAGGATATTTTCATTGGTCTTTCCAAGCCGTTTCATACTTTTGCTCGGCTTCCAAACACATACTTAATTCCTTTATTGGCAAGCTTTTACATTGTGACCGATCCTGAGATCAATGCTTTCCTAAATCAAGGCTTGTATAGGTGTTCAAAATTTTTGTCAGAGTTGGTTTCAATTTTTGATGCTGGTTGAGAAAGCTTCACCAGCAGCCGATCAGCCAGAGTCTCCAACTGTAGGCCAACCCCTTGTAACCCCTTGTAACCCCTTGTAACCCCTTACGCTGTTGACCCAGCCAGGCAGGGATTGATGACGATCAGTGGACCATGGACTGAATGGTTTCCTGTTGACAAATTCTGTGTGTGAAATGGGTGAACACCTAGACTGTTGAAAAAATAAGAAGGACTGGAGGTTTTAAAAATTTGATATTTGTCAGATGTAGGAAATGTTATAATCAGGATCCTTTGAAGGAGGCAAGCACTGTTGCAGAGGAATGTCGAAAGAAGTAAGTAAAGAATGAGGATACCTGACCCTAATCCTTTTGGCACTGCACTTTTCATAAAATCATGTTACACTCATCTCAATATCAGATGCAGACAGGCTTCCATACCCTGAAAAATGATCACTGCAGCTGGTCAAACGGGACCATGTTTGAATGTAAGATAAAGCAATGCTTTCAGGAGCTTCATACATCAATAGCGGTACCCTTACAACCTGAAGCACATTGCTATCAACTACTCAGACCCACAATTGTACCAACATCCAAGGACAGAAAGGAGAAAAAAGGCCGCAAACAACTTTCATAGACCTACGGCTTTAATCATCGTCTTCCCACCTCACCTGATCACATGACAATGATTTGGACCACAACATTTGCACCTCTCTAGCAGAAGAGTATGCATGCTTTTTCTTTACTTGCACATGTACAGAATGCTATGCTGGGAGCATGTAAGAAACATGCCTGTTTTGGGGGGAGTTGCCCACTTCTGCAAGAATTGTAAAGATTGAAAAGAAGACCTAGCTGAAATGCCGCGGACTGTGAATATGAAAAATTGGAAGGGATGCAGGGTTGGTGCGGGATTGTGTGCTTTATAGGGGCACAGGATGATAGAAAATGTTAAATTTACATGGCTCACTGGAGCTCGTGGCGATGCCTTAGGATGTCTTTCAGCCTCCTTTACAGCCTCTAGGCCTGCTCAGCATTTCAGGACACCACTCTCACACCATCCCTGAGATGGCATCACAGTTGTCAGAGCTTGTGGAAAAAGGTCTTCAGGCAGTCTAGACGGTGTATTAAGATCTTAACTGACAATGTAGCAAGAAATTTCATAAGCATTTCACAGGGGTGGACACACACACACACACACACACAGGAGTGGTTGATCACAGATTTCTGCCTTCTTCACAGCGTTTTTCACTGGCCGTCCCTGTGACATGACAACCAAGATCACGCAAGGCAGGCTCTTTCAGTGGGGAAAAAGAATAAACATTAGTGTTTATGAGGGCAACATAATTGTGTATATGTGGTGTACCCAATAAACCAGAAAACAGCGGCCTCAGTCTCAAAAGTTTTCAAATGTGCTTGTTGTGCCTTGGTACCCAGACCTGAAGTAATTGCCAACCTCCAGTTGCTGATTGAAAGCACACACAATGTGCAGTAGGGCAGTGTGCCTGCTCTTGGTTGCCTTGTGCCTTTTGGCAAACGGTGGCAGGGCATATGAGGGCAGCGGGCATACCGTGGGCTACGGAGAACTGCAGGTATGTGTGCACAATGTCGAGCAACACACAGGAAATGCAAGAGCATGCAAATGATCAAGGGATCGTACGCTCTTCGAGCGACACGAGGGAGGCTGTTCTTCTCCTGCTTGCAGGAGGAGTGGCGAGGCGAGGTCATCCACCTCTCCTGGTCGCCTCGCGCATTCCTTCTCAAGGGCTTCCTGTCTGATGAGGAGTGCGACCATTTGATTGCTCAGGTATGCTGCTAGGTCCAATAAGACCAAAACTCTGCAGAAACGGTTTACCTGTTGATGAAGGTTTACCTGTTGATGATGCCTCTTGTTCAGGAGCAATGGGACCACCTGCAAGAAAAGGGGTGGAATACCTTGTTCAATAGTGCCAGGGCAACAGCAGACATTCCCAGGCATGAACCTACTCACAAGTCTCTGCAAGCACATGCGCATGCATACACACACACACACACACACACACACACACACACACACACACACACACACACATACACGCACGCATGCACGCACACACGCATGTACGCACGTGCACACACAAACACATATACACACATGTACGCACACACACACACACACACACACACACACACACACACACACACACACACACACACACACACACACACAAGCAAAAACATACATGCATGACATGCACAAATACATACAATGCAAGCATGCATGAATACACACAGGCACTTGTAAGTATTTAAATTAGTGCGCACACCTCAGCATGTACTCATGCACAAGCACATTACACGCGCGCGCAACGTTTACATACACACAAGCACATACATGCACACACACACAAACACTTGTATGCATTTAGACTAGTTCGTACACCCCTGCATGCACTTCCGCACAAGCAATGCACGCACACAGACACAAACACACAACCACATGCACATACAAGCACACACAAACACATGCACACAGACACATGCACGCACACACACATACACACACATGCGTGCGCACGCTTGTGCATACACAAGCACTTGCATAAGCCACACGTGGAAAGATTGAAACTCTCATACTAGTTCATGCGCAGTCAACTACTTTACACTATGAGCCCTTCATGGCTGCATAGAGTACTAAATTTGTTTGCTTAAATATCGTAGTCAGATGTTGCAGTCATTCCAGTATGACAAGTTACATCAAGTGCTCTTGTTTTGATAAGCGTTGGCCCCTAATCGCAAATTTTTACGGCCTTTGCTTGTTTCAAGTTTGAACAGATTGGCAGAACACACATAGAAAATTGGTTGCAGGCTTCCATTTAATTGATTGACTTCTCACTATACCCACCCTGTTAGCACTCTGCATTGCAATGCAAGGGAATGCTCAAGTTCACACATATCATGTTTGGATCATATCACCACTCATAACTTACGCTGTCCCCCCTGCGCGGTGACTGCGTGCATAAAAAATGAGTGCTTACTGAAGGGTGTGTGCGTGGTTGTGGAACATTACGTGCTTGACAGCTAGTGGTATGTGCGAGTGCCCCTGCTCCTGCTCTTGAATGGCATTGGCATTGATGAGACTTTCTGTCTACAAGCATGGGGCTGGCATGCCAGCTCCAAACGCAGAGCCAGATTACAGAGGACTAGGGTGCGAGGTATACTATATCTGATGAAAAAAAGTATATAATAGTATAACACACTAGTATACAGTATATACTAGTCTTGCACCCTACAGAGGGTAGATGCAAAAGGCCGAGTTTAAAACATCTGACTTCTCGCCAAAACGAGTGTGCAAGCCAACAGCGCAGAGCCAACACCTGAGCCAAAGCGTGTCATTCTCACCGCCCTGCGCATGAATGATATTGATCTTCACACCCTTCTTGCACATCTGGGCATGGCATGCCGCATGCATCGCCATTTTGTGCTGAGCCATTAAGATTGCCCAGAGGAGTAGACGGTGCTGCTCAATCTGATACGCTCATCATACTGCTCTTGCTCTTATCTTGCTTGGTGACGTGGATTATACTGCTCCCTTAAAATGACATTGAGGTCAACCCCATCTAAACATCCTGGAGTACTTCGTTAACGCTAGACCTCAAGCTGGAAGGTCCTTTTCTCTGTTTGTCAGTGACCCATTGCAAGCTGCTCCGGCTCATTGATTGATTGATTGGTTGATTGATTGATTGATTGATTGATTGATTGATTGATTGGTTGGTTGATTGGTTGATTGATTGAATTCCGTGAAGCTGTGACCACTTTGGGTACCAACATTGATATGCAGCACTTCCTACTCTTTCCTGCCACAGGCCCAACCTTCAATGCAAAAGTCCAGCGTTGTGGACAACGAGACAGGCAAGAGCGTGGACAGCCAGATCCGCACGAGCACTGGCACGTTTCTGAGGACGCAGGCAGACGACATCGTGTCACGCATCGAGAAGCGCGTGGCCCAAGTAACCATGATCCCCCAAGGTAAAGAACAGCAAACTATTGGTCTTTCGTCCTTATCACTTGCCCAACATGCACCTTCCTGGATGGCAAAGAGTGAATTAGGTTGCTGAAGGAGGATTTGTAGGAGGTGTCTTGCGCAGGAGATGCAGAGGTGTAGCCGTCTTCAATGTTGAACCTTCATGCTGTGCAGGTACATGCCTCTGCAGCAACACAGCCCTCTTTGCCTGCTTGCTATCCAAAGATCAAACTTTGAAGTGTGCAAGAAGTCCTAGTTCACAGTCTGAATTTCTGGCCTAGTTAGTTGGCATTCCCTTTTCTAGCAAGCACACGTTGCATATTAAGCCACATGTTTAGGCCCGTCGGTACTGTGATTGGGTGGTGTGCCTAAAAAAACACCACCACATATACCAAGACCCATCATATCATGGGTAAACTGGGTGGGAATAGGGTCCCAGAGGGGGTCATCATGTGTGGGAGTTCCTGAGGCTACGTTTGAAAAATGCCTGGATGTCCCCGGACCCAATTTTGTCAGTGCAATGAAGGCATTATCATGGCCAGGTCCTAGTTCTTTTGCTCCAGGGATATCCAGGCGCTTTTGAGATATGATCAGATGAAGATCTGGCAGAACTTTCTGCAAACTCAGAGTCTGCCAGCTTTAATTACTGTAGAGAGAATGTCATAACGCAAAAAATAACTTTTTGGGCCCGTGCAGGAGGGTAGATTTCGTGTAACTTTTGGATGGCACGTGTCAATCCTTGTAAGAACTAAATATTTGTAATCCTGAGGTCGAGAGCTTTCGATCGGTATATATATGGGTCCAATCGGAGGAGGTCAGGGGGGGGTTGACTTTTTGGGACCCCCCCTCCAGAATTTTTCTGGGCCAGTTCTACAGGATTGTAAACATACCATCGGGTTCCTGAGCTCAAGCCCTGTCGATTGGCACCCTTTTGGTGCAAATTGTGTAAAAGGGAGGGGTTGCATGCATGGCTGGGAGTCAGTGCCATGCGCGGAAGGGTGTGGGCAGCAGGGGCTGTGCAAATGCAAAGGTGCAGCAAACTAATCCAAACATACAGGATAGTAACAGCATACAATGTGTTATTGCTTGGTGAAGTTAGTAGAGCAGTTTGTGGACTTGCAAGCCAGTTGTGGGTGCCTGGAAGGGCAGGTTTGCATGGGCGTCCGCTGCTTAGTTTTTGCCCCATAATTCTGCTGCAACTCAACTTTTCATTGTTCTGAGTATGCAGATGGATGGGGAATCAAAAAAGGAGCAGATTGGTACCCTTGTTGTCCGGGTAGGGGCACTGGAAGGGGTTTGGGGGGGGGGGGGTCAGGTGGGTCCAGACCAAAATGTACACGCGCCTTCCTTGAAAAAAAATTTTCCTCCCTCCTGGCCCGTGCATAAGAATTGCAGCTGGTGAAAAAATGATTATTTTAAGCGATGAGTGAGCAAGGCGGTAAGCAGCAGCAGCAGCAGCAGCGTCCCCCTCCACCACCTAGCGGGGACTTCCAGCTCAGCTTCCACCGCTTCCTGAAGAGGGAGCCAGAGGACCTGAAAGTAGCAGGGGCATGCGCACTGGAGGATGGGAGTGTGAGGAAGAGGAGGGTAGCGAGGAGAGCAGAGGAAGAGAATGCCAGCTCTGATGAGGACAGCAGTGAGAGTGAGGAGGAGGGTGGCAGCAGTGAGGAGGATGGCAGTGAGAGCGAGGGGTAGGTGGCAGCAGTGATGAGGAGAGCGAGGAGGGAGTGGCAGCACTGAGGGTGAAGGGGAGTAAGAGGACTTGGAGTACAATTTTATAATAGAACCTTTTGGATTGGGCTATACACCAACTAAGGATCTTGTTTGAGTGGAAACGCATGGTGGCTACTCAAACCGCAGTGAAGATCAGGTTCCTGTTTGGTTTGTGTGGGCTAAGGCCCTTTTGGCAGTGCGTAAACATGCATATGAAAATGATAACTTCTGTAAGGGGTGCGTATGTGATTCATATGTGAAAAACTAATTATTTGTTAAAAGGATGCGTAATAAGTACGTCTCTCTTCGGTGAGCATAATGTTTTATTTACGCTGAACAATGTTGCATATTCAGAATGCGCAGGATGCTTCCAGGGAAGTGCCTGTGAAGAAGGAGCAGTCCAATTTGAAGTCCAAGCAAGGTGCCAGTCTTAGCCGAATTTACTGTGTGAATATCACATCTATGATGTCAGCGTGTGCAGGAAGGCCGCCAGAGGCCATCGCAAATTTCCAGCCATTGCTGGCACACCCCGATGAAGCTTGACCTCCGTTGGCCCCATCCCTTCGCTGATGCTAACTATTTTAATTCTACAGATTGGGGGTCAGATGGCAACAATGGGGGAGGATACCTGACCCGGTTTTGGCCTGGGATGGAAGAGCCCTAGCCCCTTTCCCGGCCACGTGATGGTGCAGGACACACTCACGTGCTGCCTTTAGTAGCCCTGCATGCTCAGATCTCATGTTGGAAGTCAGTCGACCTCATTCCCACACCACGGCATACAGTGCTCTCTTTTCTTTTCTGTGGTGAAACACCACACGCACATGGGGGCACCTTCCCCCGAACTTTTGATGGGGTTTATTCCAGAGTCACACAAAGAATAAACCTGCATCAAAAGATCCTGCCCTGAAAAGCTCCAGCAGGCCCATGAAAGGTTGGGAAAGTCTCTTAACAATGGTGTCCACCTCCCTCTGCCAGGGTCCCCCAAAAATGCATCTGTGTACCGTCGGCATGCGTGCCCTGCAGAGCTCCAGCAGGCGATGCAGAACCTGCACAACCAAGTTTGACTAGAAGGACGAGCCACACAATGTGGGTGCTGTGATAGGGCGGTGTGCCTGGAAAAAAATGCATCTGTGTGCCACTGGCATGCGTGCCCTGCAGAGCACCAGGAGGCGATGCAGAACCTGCACAACCAAGTTTGACTAGAAGGACAAGCCACACAATGTGGGTGCTGTGATGGGGCGGTGTGCCTGGAAAAAAATGCATCTGTGTGCCACTGGCATGCGTGCCCTGCAGAGCACCAGGAGGCGATGCAGATCCTGCACTACGAGTATGGCCAGAAGTACGAGCCACACAATGACTACTTCCATGATCCCGTCAACTCAGCGCCATCTACTGGCGGGCAGCGTGTGGCCACGGTGCTGATGTACTTGTGAGTGGGCCCTTACCAGACTTCCCGGTTTTGCTCTGTTGCCTGTGGTCTGCACTCTGAGGCAGCGACGCAAATGCTAACATTCCTTGAAGAAAAACCGCGCTTGTGGAGGCCAGAAAAGAAGCCTGGAGATGTTGCAGAATCCTGAGGCCATTTGCACTGGATCCTATTGTATCTGGGCTGACACATTAAAGCAGCCAATTGTTTGTTGGCACTTGATTGTTGTTCTCCTTGATCAGGCCAGCAATGTTTGCCAAGCATTGCAGACGTTGCATGTAATAGCAGTGAGCTGCTGCAGGCTGGGCTGGTCATCCATTCCTTTTATTGTCATCATAATATTGCCACATCGTGCATGCCATACAAATCCAGTCATACATATCATTCACAAGATATCGTGCATGTCATTAATAAGTGTCATTGTCATCAATCTGAAGGGCACCCATGGTGGCACACAGAGTAGCACGTTGCCACCAAGTGTGCATCCTCACAAACAACCAAAAAAGGTCGGAATGAACTAGTTGAGACTGCTGGCACGCTGAGCACATCCCTGCCAGCAGCACTGTGTGTCACCAGCATGACGCATGACCATACCCACAGGGCATGAAGGCAGTACCCACAGGGCATGACCATAACCACAGGGCATGAAGGCAGTGCCCACAGGGCATGAAGGTAGTACCCGCAGGGCATGGCCATACCCACAGGGCATGACCCTACTTACAGGGCGTGAAGGTAGTACCCACAGGGCATGATCCTACCCACAGGGCATGACCCTACTCACAGGGCATGAAGGTAGTACCCACAGGGCATGATCCTACCCACAGGGCATGACCCTACTCACAGGGCATGAAGGTAGAACCCACAGGGCATGATCCTACCCACAGGGCATGAAGGCAGTACCCACAGGGCATGACCATACCCACAGGCATGAAGGCAGTACCCACAGGGCATGACCATATCCGCAGGGCACGAAGGCAGTACCCACAGGGCATGAACGCATTGCTGACCATTGCAGAACCTGTGAGCCACTGAGCCTGCTCACAGGGCGCTTAATATTCTGAGCTGGCTGCTGTGTGCCACCATTAAAGCCACGCCTGCCAAGCTGCATATATTTGGAATGATTCCTCATCACTTTGTCAGTGTCCAGAAAGCAGGAGCGTGCCCACTTTGCAAGAACTGCAGAAGAAGCACAACCAGGCAACAATCACCACCACCACTGCGAAAGATTTTGGCCCTCTGACCTCTGCTGCTCTCTGACCTTCGCTGTCCTCTGTCCTTTGCTTTTCTTTGGCCTTTGCTGTCCTCTGGCCTTTGCTGTCCTCTGGCCGTTGCCTTTCTCTGACCTTTGTTTTTCTTCGAACTTTGCAGTTGTCCAGCCTAAACTGTTCTCTGACCTTTGCTTTTCTTCAAACTTTGCAGTTGTCCAGCCTAAACTGTTCTCTGACCTTTGCAGGACCACACCCACTGAGGGCGGCGAGACAGTGCTCCCCAATGCAGACACCAAGAGCACCGGGCCTGAGTGGAGCGAGTGTGCCCAAAAGGGTCTGGCTGTGAAAGCGGTGCGTGCGTGCTGCAGAAATGGAAGGAAAGGGTTACTTTTAGCTGTGCCTGTACCAATGAGGGCAGCTTAGCTGTCCGTGCTGCGAAGGCAAAGCAGGCTCTGTGCTCTGCCACATGCCGCACTTGCAGGGTGCACTCGCTCAGTGCAGTTGAGCTGCACTGCCTCGTGTAAAAGCCATCAGCAATCTTTGAGTGTGTCCTGTAAGCCAAGGGTGATGCAACATGACAGTGCATGTCTAGAAGATTGGCGTTGCATGTCCAGCTTCTGCTCCTCATGTCAGCAGTGAGGTACGTGTTGCCAGTCCAAAGTTTAGTTTTTTACATGCATCACCAAAGTGGACGCCCCATGCTGGCCTTGCTCTTTCTGTCCGCAGAAGCGTGGAGATGCGCTGTTGTTTTACAGCCTGAAGCCAGATGGCACAGAAGACCCAGCAAGCTTGCACGGCAGCTGCCCTGTCCTTGGCGGAGAGAAGTGGAGCGCCACGAAGTGGATCCATGTCAGCCCCTTCCAGTGAGTGTTTGTGGGCTCGTGTTTGTCCAAGGTTTCAAGAACATTGTATCTTTAAATACACAGGTGTGGATCCACATCAGTCCCTTCCAGTGAGTGTTTGTGGGCTTTTTGTAAAGATTCCAGGGTATATGCCATGATTTCAAAGAATATACAAGAGTGGATCCACGTCAGCCCCTTCCAGTGAGTGCAAGAGGGTTTGTGCTACAGGGTTCAGGATTTTTCATAGCATTCCTCCAAAACAACTGTAAACGCGCACTTGCTCTGTGGGTGACTCAGAGAGCTTATAAAATTTAGAGGGGGTTATTTGAGGCCCCCAAACAATTTTTTTTTTTGCATGCTCCCTGCATGGGTGCGCCTAAACTGGCAAGCGTTGGCTCCTTGTGTATCACTAGGGTTTGAGAGGTGGCAATTTGGGCGCATGCCGCGGCGTAAACTGTACTTTTTCACCAAAGAAACTCCGGATCACCTAGTGCACTTGGTTGGGTTGTTTTATCGGCGAAGCCCCATTCTTGGGGCGTGAGGCCCTAGGTTTGCCCTCTTCCGGTAAAGTTCAGACCTGGCTGCCCGGGCCCGCCCAGCGCCCCCCCGCCATGAAACTTTGGCTAACCTCCCAAACAAGAAGTTTAGACAGCCCTGCAGTGTCAGGGGAGCGGGGAGGCAGTGACTGATGCTATTAAAACCTTTTGGAAACTTTTGCAGGCAGTTTTTGGCCAAAGTCAGCCAGTCTACCATCCACCTGAAACTTGGCATGCGTGCGAAAATACCTTTTTGCCGGGGCGGTTATGTTTTGGTGACCTGGGATGCAGCGGGCAAAGTTTGGGAACCAGGACTCCACAAGTTTTGGTTTTCTCTTTCCCAACCTGGCCACCTCAGGCCCTTGGAACAGCTCCAGTCGACGCAAGCTTCACTATGATACTTTTGTTCATGCCCTTGCTGGGTCTGGGGTCTGGGAGTGCCCGTTCCGGGGACTTCGCAGTCTGCCAGCGGCCATTCCATCTTGCCGCTGAGCCTCCAGATTTGCTTAATGTCAATTGCAATGGGATACTCAATTTATGTTCTATCAATGTGAGTTGCTTTTTTGCGTGAATAGAGAAGTGAAGGCACAAGAGTTTGCTGATGCAATGAGGAGCAGGCCCTGCACCCCTGCCCTGGTGTGTGGATGAGGGAGCCTCTGGTTCATGCTCAGTTGCTGATTGTCTAAGTGAAGCAAGAAAGCAATGCATGGCATGAGCATCTTGCATGGCGCACACTCAGCCATGCATGCATGAACAAGGTATGGTCTACAACCCAGGAAGGGTTGCCTCCTGTTGTTGCCTCAGGCACTGCATATCAATGCCACTTCTGTGTCAGGAAGGACTGGCCTGGCCAAATTTTCAGCGTCGCTTGCAACACCTCTCCCACTTGTCAGTGATTTAGAGTCCTTTCATAAAAACAAAAAAAAAGCATTGAAAAGAAATGGAGTGAAAAGACCCATTGGCTGGTGAGAAACAGAATTTCAGCCATTCCCCTTCAATAAAATCCAGCACAAGTGGTGCTAAAGAGGTCGCTTTTTAACCTTTTTGATTCCCTCTGTTGAATTTGCAGGATGCTAGCATAGCATATGGTGGTTACAAAAACACATTTTGGGGAGTGAAAGTTGGTCCCAGGGTAGAGCTGTGGGCCCTTTTGGGGTGATCTGAGGCCAGGACAGAGATCTGGGTTTTTCTAAATTTCATCATTTTTGGGTGATCATGACAAAAATAAATTGTGGTATAGCAATCATTGGCACGGTTAGGTTTGAGAAGGAAACAAAAAAGCACATGTCTAGGAGTACAGGCCAGTTGACCGACCCCCTCTGACAAAATTCCTGCCTTCTTTTGAACAAGGCACTTGATGCTAGCATATCACCATGTCTGGCGCGGGGATTGATCGCAGTTGGTGAAGCAATACCCAAATTTCCTGAAAGGAGATTTGAGATTGCTGGGGGGGTAACAGAATCGGTTGGACACAGTGTGGCTGGATTTGCGCCGCGACGCGCGCGCCATTTCTTTCATTCGGGCCAAGGCTTGCGCGGAATGGAGCGTTGCAGGGACTGGCGGGAGCGAGGGTGAGCATCCTGGCATTGCGCGCCTGCATTGGGCTTTGGATTTAACATAGGAATTTTCCGCGTGATTCTTTTCGCGATGACCTGCTCCTGTGGCCCGGAATTGGCGCTGACGCGACGTTTGCAGGCTCCAGCGGATACATTTGAAGCTAGGAACGGGAGTTTTGTATATAATATTTAATTGCAAACGTGCAGTTTGCAGCGCATTGTTGCAACTTGCATGCATTGCAAGCGCCTGCATTGGGCACCGGCATCAAAAGAGGCTGGAAATTTGTGGCGGCGAAGCCCTTCCAGTTGAATACACTACTATTTTTCCACAACTGCCGTTTATCGCACTTTAAACTCACTCTGCAAGACTCACGGCTAGCGGAATCTACTCAACAGCCCTTGAAGTTGGGTTTCGTGGGGGGTTGCGGACCCCCTTTTTGCTGATTATTTTTATGCTTCATTCTCAATCTGGGAAAATGAATCCACTACCATAATCAGCCAGAGCATTGGGCTTTAGGTAGACCAATGTAACCCAATCAATCCACTACCATAATCTATGGTATCTGAAGTCTCAGGCAGCACTGAGACCTGTCTTTGGCATGCAACTGTGCTGAACCTGTCCTGACGATTTGTGCACTTTGGGGGTGAGGGCATTTTCCAGCTGCTGCTGGAAGCACTCTTGGAAGGGTCAGGTGAGCTTGCATGCCAACTCAATACTCAGCGCCCACCTTGTCCGTCCGCTGCCGTGCATGTGATCGATTGAAGACCTAAAGGCAGCTGGTAGCCGATGGGGCAGAGTCATGAAGGCAGGGCAGCGTAGCATAAGGTGTGGTGTTGGTTTTGGGGTTGATTTGGGGAGACAAGATTTTGCCCTTTATTTTGCTTGCGTCATGATGATACATTCCATGGTTTCGGAATCGTGATATGCTGTCTTTTTTATTTGCAGGCCAAGGGTCACCACAAGGTCAATATCGAGCACAAATGATGGCTGTGAGGATACTCAGGACAAAGAGCAGTGTCTGAGCTGGGCGTTCTTTGGAGAGTGCGAGAAGAACCCAGGATACATGTTGACAAACTGCCGGAAGTCATGCAAGCAGTGCGGCAAGGACAAAGGTGCACGAGTCATCACGCAGAGTACATAGGATCGGCATTCATGAAACATGAACAGCAGCACTGTTTTCTTGACAAGACAGGAAAGGGCTACGTAGCTGTTTCTTGCTGCAGGGGCTAATATTGTTTTCAGACGAGGGGGTATTTATTTGTGTTGAATAACGACAGGTCTGTTGGACCTTGAGGATCAATGTCGAGTGCAAAATTGCAGGATACAAGTGGCAGAAGGCCTTCAATCAAGGCGTCTGACTGCCAGCCATTCCACAAATCCCAAGTATTGGCAGTCAAGCCAAACTGCAACATTGTTTTTGCTGCACAGCTGTTTGTTACTCTTTAGAGCGGCTTTGCAACACCCTTCATGGGGGACTGGTGTCCCTTTTATCCTTTTATGTATAAGCTGAGCTTTTCATGCTTCATGTAATATACTCATACAGATTGCAGATGGTTAAGGCCTTACTGCCGCGCACTCCCTAGTGACTGATGTCCCCACAGTGGGCGTAAATGTATGAAAGGAGAGGATAGGATAGGGCTATATAGCTGTACCCTGCCTACAAGGGCAGCTTAGCTGTAGCAAAAGGTGGCCTGTAACCAAACCAAACTTGTGTAAATGTCAACTGAAAGCCTTGAGCTGAGTTCAGAAGCATCAACTGTAAAAATCACGCACTTTCACTCCAAATGAAACAAGCATGCACAGTCATGCACAAAAACTCCATAAACACCTAGGGACAGAAAAGGGCGTGCCATGAACAGGCAAGGGTCTCAAAGGAAGTGCCATCCAGTGATGATACTTGGCTAATTTACTCGTATGTTCACCATGTTTTGCCAAGGCTCCAGCATTCCACACACCTCGCAGCCTTTTCTCAAATCAACAGCAAACTCCCTCATAAAAAAAAAGAAAGAAAAGAGAAGAAAAGTCTACGCCAACCAAAAGGCCGCGTACATTAAGGAAAGGTTCCCTGACTAGCAAGCTAGAAAGGGTCTCACCAAAGGGCCCTCAAAGCTAAACTAGACACAGCTAGCCTAGGAGAAAGCCAGATACAGAGCTAATGGGGATCTGGAGGGTTGTCCGCCATGCTCCTGGACGCCCGGACTCTCCTTCTCCTGCTCTCCACTGCCACGCGGCCAGCAACCCCACCCCTAGAAGTCCCCTGAAAATGAAGTGCATGCTTGCATTAATAATAGTTGTTAATCTTTGGATAGCATGGCAACTTAACTTGGATGCTAGTGACTTAGCCTTTTGCCTGGTTAAACCCAAGTTACTCCCTGATGACTATAGGCTGCCCAGACTGAACACAATGAGTAAACGCATTGCACTGATCTAAGTCCGTGCATGCAGCCAAAAACTCCGAGGTCCAGTATTTTGAGAAAGACTGCTCAATTCAACATCTGCTTCCAGTACCTTACTAAGTGTCACACGGTAGTGCTGTTGCTGCGCAATAAAGGTTACAGGAAAAAAGAAGGCCTCCAGTCAAAACGGTTGACTGCTAGCCTGCTCATAAAAAAGCTCTAATTCATGTACTACATGTAGAAAGTAGAAAAGGAAAAAATTGTTATTGTTTTGATTTAAGAAAGAAGAGATATGATAAGACTGTACATGGTGAATGCCAGGCACGTAAGGAGCCACCCTAATTGAAGAAAGATAAAAAGAGGAGAGGACCAGAAAATAAGGGAGCATATTTAAGCCAAAGAGAACAGACATGGGGATGAGTGCATTTGAAAAGATGCTGCATAGTAAAGCAATGTAAAACCGAAGTGCTGCGCAGAACCAATAAAACTGTAGAGGTTCATGTCCACATTCCCGCAGTACAGACCCATTAGGAGTGGTGCACTTTAACCCAAGAATACGCTTTAATAAGCACAGGTGCACAGCTTGCAAAGGACAGCCAGATTCTTGGGCTGTAGGCCAAGCCCTTGTAACCCTTGTGACCCTTGCAAAGGACTGTCCATTCCAGCTTCTTCTTTCATATATATAGTGCCCGAAATTTGACAAGCATACATGCTAGCAGGGAGAGCATATGCTTAAGTCAGCCAGAGCATAGTATGTGGCCTGTCCGTCAGATGGTGCTCAGATGTATATTGCCTAATCCGTCCACAATCAGCTAGGAAAGGGGCACACATTTACTCAGTGCAACCAATGCTAGAAAAGCTCAGTCACAGCATTTCAGGCATGCAGACACGAACTTGGCTAATCCTAGGACGTTAGCCTGGTTCATGAAGTCTCTAAGGCGTGATACACTGCTTGGGGGTGCAGAGCTAAAAAGGTGCTGGGACTGATTGCGCAGTTCTCTAAACACCTGAGATGGGCAATCCAGGATAACGTGAAAAGAAAAAGAAAATGCTACGTAGGCAGAGACAAATCTCCCTACATCAATTAAGGAAAAGGAGACACATTGGCTCAGAGAGCCGTGAGTCTCCCTCACCAGAAGATGAGAGGGGAATTAAAATGGATCGGGTGGGGTTCTGGCAGCACGCTGCTCCAGGGCACCAGTGTTACGATGAGTGTTTTCATTTTCCATGGCATGTCTGGTACAGTTCGCTGTGTTGTTGCTGTGAGGCTTCAAGCCTAGAAGTTCTAGCTGGGCACTAGGCCTCGTATCTTCACAGTATTTGATTTCTATCAAGTGGATATGGCGGGCTGGAGTTGTGTTACTCTCCATACTGCGCAGTACTCGGTGTGAGGGTGGAGTGGGTGGTCTGTTTGGGTTAGTTGGGTGGGGAGTGACCAAGATTGCATCAAGGCGGCTGGAGTTTCGTCTGGATTGCACAGAAACCGTGGGTTTGAAGAGGTTGGAAGGTACAGAACGATTAGAGACTTGCTCATGGACTTGCAGGTCGTGCTGGGCCAAACGGTTTGTGTTGCCCGCATCCAACTGCGCAAGATTGGCCCCCCATAAGAGCCTTCACTGACCAGTTTAAAATCATCCTGAAGCAATATTGTGTCGCTCAATTACCATGTTCAACGTATTCGTCCAGGACTTGGACGAATAAGTTACGCATGACGGGGCATTGGCAGCCAGATAGGATTTGAAGAGCGCTATCCATGTGATGGCAATCAGGCTCTTCGTCTTATACAGTGTGCCAATCGTATCTGTTGCAAATCCTAAGCTTGTATGGGCACCTATTTCCATGATGCCGTTGGGTTTCCACGCGAAGGTTGTGACCAGAAAAGCATAAGCATGAAACACTGCAGAGTAATTCATGAGAAATATCTGCCGAAGGTAGAGAGGTAGCGGTGCCACTGCAGTGCCAGTGGTTTTTTGTTTCTCTTCCTTCCCATCATCCTGGTATAGAGCCCAACAAAATGCCAAAGCGTGTGTGGTACGTCCTCATGATACGAAAGAAAGAATTTGACCATCATGGTGGATAAGGTCAACTTATCCAGATTTTACTTATAAGCCAAATCCAATTAGAACCATCAAGTACTGATGAAACCACTTCCAGCTTGTGGGATGTGGGCATTAAGGATTGGAAGCCTTCCCTCTGAGAGGGCTGCACCTTTGCACCTGCCCATTGAGGGCAGCTTAGCTGAAGCCAAAAGGGCACACTAGGTAGCTTTACCAGAGGCAAATTGGGGGCAATGACCATCAGAACCTACAGGTTTCATGTTACAGGATCATGTCACATTAAATCCTGGTTATCATAACCGTTGGCCGATCAGCCGAACAGTCTGGCTGAAGGTCCCCCTGTGTAAATATTAATCTAAAATCCTGGTTATCATAACCGTTAATGTCAGAATGTCAGAATGATTGCTGAATTAGGGTTAACCACTCAATTGGTTAGTATACTACCCCTATGCTTCAGCTGGCTCAGAAAGAAAAGAAAAGAAAAACTACGTAGGAAGAGCAACTCTCCCTACATCAATTAAGGAAAAGGAGGCAAATTGGCTCATAAAGAGCCGTGAGCCTCCTCCACCACGAGACAAGAGAGAGAGAGAGACGAAACTAATCATTAGTTTCGATCCTCATGATGAGGATCTGGAGGGTTATTAGAAGCATCTGGCTCTAGAACCAAATGGCTGTGGTAAGCACTCTTGTTTTCATTACCGCGGCGTGTGGAGACTAGTCTATGGGCATAATGAACGGAATGGGCATGGAGCTTTTTGGCGAGCTTAGTGGCACGTTGGTGATCCAGTCCTAGTTTCTTTAATTGCATGAGGGTATGTTCAGTGTAAATAGTTCCACCAACACCCAGGAGGATTGGGTGAATAGTTTTAGCTTTAGCGCTAATAAGATTACAAAGGTTAGCATGTTGCTGCCTAGCCGCGCTTAATTGATGCTCTGGTCTTGTGTCTTCACAGAACTTAATTTCTATGAGATGCACATGACGCTCATTCACGCTGGCTCAATATTTGTTGAGAATTGTGAACATTGAACGAGGGGTTCTTCTGGATAGTGATATTTAATGGTTAGGATTTTTAAACCACTCTTTTCAACCATTCAAACCGAGCAGATGACTGAGTAGCCTTCCCTATGCCCTGGGCAAGGGCATTGAGGAGCAAGCCTGTTAACCAATTACCGAAGCTGAATATGTCATGTCGAAATTATTTGGCTTACAACAGAGAGCTGAGCAGTCAAACTTACGGGCTGAAGGCTTAAACCCATTGTAACTCATTGACTTTAAACCCATTGTAAACATTGTGTGAAGAAGAAGTGCTGTGCTGCATTGTGCGGGAGTGCAGCAGTAAACATCAAACCCAGAATCCCAGCATCCCTTGTCCTTTGTTGCATGGAAATTGGCAGCCCTGGATATAAAATGTCCAGCCTAAGGCCCAGTGTCAAAGCCAATGACTGCTAGCCTGTTCACCAAGAAAAATTTGAAGGAGAGTGAATCAAAGAAGGGAAAAGGAAACACCAGCTCCTACAGCTTTGCAAACTGGCAAAACCTCCAGTGACCTACCAGGCGTCCTCCAGATCCCCACGTGCATGCTTCTGGCTTTCTAGGCTTTCTAGGTTCATTTCTTGTCGTGTATGTAAAACTGAAATGAGCAAGGCACCTACGACTCCCTGCTAACAGCGCCTGAGAGGCAAGCAGCAGCAGTAGTCCTTGATGTTCTTCAACTTATGTAATGAGTGATACCCATCAGCATGGAAATGGGTGCTTACATAGTAACATAAACATTCATGGCAAACACTGCTTCAGAAGACAAACACACACGCGCGCACACACGCACGCACACACACACACACACATACACACGCGCGTGCGCACGCACTCATGCACGTAAACACAGATCCCAAGCATAGCCCGAGTAAACCAAAGAAACATCAAAATTGCTGGAGGTAGTTTTCGACATCAGCCTGCAGGCATTCACATAGGCGATGAGGTAAATAGCAAGTGCCAGAGCAAGAAAGCGCATTTGCTGAGACCACAGCCAGCATGACAAGGAAAGTTGTGTACGAGTACATGTGTCCTGAAGTGGCAGTGGATTGTTTGGAAATATTTACATTATAACGGATGTTTATACAAACAGGTAACATCAAAGCATCCTTGCTGAGACCACAGTCATGGTAGGGAGGTGAAAGTATGCAATCTGGTTCAGTTCCTCTGACATGCCAAAAAGGGCTAGACAGAACTACTCGCCAAAATGCCTCAAGGAACTGCTACTCACTGCCCTATAATGTTCTGAAAGCTGCAGTCCTTCTGTGGCGATGGCTCAGGCAAACATAGAGGAAGCAAATGACGCGCTCCCCAACAAACGGTTCAGTACAGATATCCATTTCCATCAACGGTTTTCTTATTGACGTGGGTGTTTCACCGGAAGCCTACCATAGAGAGGTGTATTCATTACGCACCCTTTTCACAAATAATTAGTTTTTCACATACGCATCACATACACAACCCTTACAGAAGTTATCATTTTCATATACGCACATTTACGCACTGCCAAAAGGGCCTTAGCCCACACATATCAAACAGCAACCTGATCTTCACTGTGATTTGAGTAGCCGCCATGCGCTTCCACTCAAACAAGATTCTTATTTAGTGTATAGCCCATCCCAAAAGGTTCTATCCTTCAATTGCACTCCAAGGCCTCTTACTCCCCTCCACCTTACTGCCACTCCCTTCCTCCTCACTGCTGCCACCCCCCTCCTCACTCTCACTGCTGCCACCCCCCTCCTCACTCTCACTGCTGTCCTCATCAGATCTTGCATTCCCTTCCTCGACTCTCCTTGCTATCCTCCTCTTTTTTTTATACCTTTTTGCACTCTACGCATCGCCTTAAATACTAACTTTTTCACCAGCTGCAATTCTTATTCACGGGCCCAAAAAGTAATTTTTGCATAATGACATATTCTCTCTACGGTATTTTCTTTTCCTGTGCAATACAAATTGTCCAATTGAGACGCCATCAACATCACAGAGATGGAAACATGGAAACTAAAGCCACACACACACACAGATAACCCACCACAGCTAAGATCATCAAAAACAAGCTGAAATATGTACGTTGGTACGCTAGGTGGCTTGCTTAAAGTGCCCTGATCGGGGGCTTCTGCTGGACTGGAAAGCTGCAAAGCTCCTGTGCCTCAGGGGTCTCAAGTACGCTGAAACTTTCAACTTACAGCCCGTGGCTGAAGTCCTGCACACACATGGGTGCGACCTCTAGAACACCCACCTGCAACGCAGACAGCTTAGCTTCCGAGGACACTTTCACACCGCCCTGCGTGCGCAGCGTCAGCAGCGTCCGCGCCTCGAAGGCCGAGCTGAAACCGTTGGGGTTGCAGTACACCTCAAAGAACTCCACCTCGCTGCCTGCTGAGGCCTCAGGGTCATCAGAGCTCTGTGTGAAAAGGACAGGGAAACATCACACAGCCAGTGAGAACGACACCAGCATCGATGAAGGAACAAGAAGCACATTGGCTCATTGTGTAAGCACAGAGATGAGAGTAAGGCTGCTTGCGACAGAGTATGGAGGGTACGGTTTGGTGCTGACTGGGGGACTTTTTCTAGGAGGAAAGGCAGGGAATACAGGCCATGGTGCTGTACTGAGCCGGTGGACGTGCGAGGGGGCCCTTGGAGCTCTTAGCAGACTAGGATCAGCGTGCTTGCTTGATTACACGGCTTGGTTGTACTTAGGTGTACACAAGCCTAGGGTAAACAATATTATCAATAGTATTTCCGTATATACATACTGTATATTTCCACTTTTTGTCAGGGAAATGAGAAATGTATGGCATATGTGTACGTGTGTACACACGTGGAGTTGGTCAACTGCGCGTATGCCCAATGCAACTGGCTTAGCTTTGGGCACACTATCATGAAGGGGCCTGCTAGATAGTGGTACTTGTCAACGAAGCCCAGCCCAGCTCAGCGACTCCTTCCGTCCTGCAAGCACTGCAGCAACAACAGTAACAAGCAGAAATCCAGAATTACCAAAACCCTTGACTCACATTGATCAGTGCTCAAGCAATGCTTGTGCGTGGAAGTATGCTGCAATATCACCATATCTGTGAGCGTCAATCTAGCTGGCAGTGTTATGAGCTGGAGGCTTACCTTCCAGATTGCTTCTTTTCATTTACATGCCAAACAAACCTTTTGGCAAATGCAGGCATGCTCGCGTGAACAGAACCCATCACCACCGACCCATGATTAAGGAACCCTCACACAGTCAAACGTTCCAACATTTGATGCCCCAACCTTGGTCGAACCTTCTGGCTTGCCAACATTATGGGAAGTGCTTGCGATATGCTGATGGAGTTTCCTTGAATGCTTGAAACCAATGCACAAGTGCGGAAGTGCATTCTTCCCCATATAATACATTCAAGTAAGTCTGCTTTGCTTTATTATAGAGCTCAACATCCAAGCCCTAACCTTGAAGCGCCATTCCATCATGGGCCACCGCTGTGGGCGCTCAGCCTTCTGCTTGGCTGCAAAGGTCTGCAGCACAGCCGCGATGGCAGCCTGCAGCTGTTTCACGGCTTGTTGGGAGATCGGCACGGAGACTGTTGTGTCGTTTGACACATGCATCTCTAGCAATGGGGCCTTTCCTCCTGCTGAGGCACCTGCGTTCACGCATACACATGTAAACATGCGTAAATATGCATGTGTGCTTGCATGTGATTGCACGTGTGCATACATGTGTGTATGTGTGTGTTGCTTGTGTGTATGTGTGTGTGCGTGTGTGAATGTGTGCGTGTTGCTTGTATGTGTATGTGTGTGTGTGCGTGTTGCTTGTGTGTGTTGCTTGTGTGCATGTGTTGCTTGTGTGTGTGTGTGTGTGTATGTGTGTGTGTGTGTGTGTGTGTGTGTGTGTGTGTGCGTGCATGCGCGCGCGTGCGTGCGTGCGTGCGTGCGTGCGTGCGTGCGTGCGTGGGTGTGTGTGTGTGTGTGTGTGTGTGTGTGTGTGTGTGTGTGTGTGTGTGTGTGTGTGTGTGTGTGTGTGTGTGTGTGTGTGTGTGTGTGTGTGTGTGTGTGTGTGTGTGTGTGTGTGTGTGTCGTGTGTGTGAGAGAGAGTGTGTGTGTGTCGTGTGTGTGTGAGAGAGAGAGAGTGTGTGTGTGTGTCACCTGCAGCTGCACGAGGACGCACTGCCGTGATCCTCTTGGCAGCATGATGGTGCCGGGCAAGTGAAGATCTCAATCCCGGTTGTGCTTTATTCAATATCATGACAGCAAAATTTAAATACCCGAGAACACCCAGCTACGTTTGCAAGTTATCGTTTCGTTTTGGTGTCGGAGATCCACCCAGTCGAGTCCAATTCAATTGGATGGAAAGCTCGATTTAAAGTGTTTCATTCCAAACAATCCGGCAAAGAGAACAAACTTACTCCTCATTCGAAGTGTCTCACCCCAAACTGCCTCAGCATTGCCGTTAAAAAATTATGTTGACTGGCCAACCAGCCCCACAACAACTCCATAAATCCCAATCAAATAAGCACTGGATTTTTCGAAGAAATGTGATTGGCATACTGTACAACACGAAGAGCACATTATCCTGGATTGCCCATCTCAGGATTTAACAGACCTGCGCACCCAAGTCCAGCACCTTATAGTTCTGCAACCCCAAGTAGTGCAACACGTTTTAGAGATTTCACGAAACCAGGTTGAAGTCCAAGGATTAGCCAAGTCTGTGTCTGCATGCCTGAAATGCGCATTTCTCAGTCATTGCATGCTATGACTGAGCTTCTAGATTTGCTATATACCTAGAATCTCAGGTTGGACTGGTTTGGTTACAGGCACATTTCTGCTTCAGCTAAGCTGCCCCTTGCAGGCTGGTACAGCTTTGTAACCCTATCTTTTCCTTTCAAAAAAATGCACACTCTCAAACTCGCACGGGCCTCAATTATCCAAAGATTGCGACTGCTAGGCTGTTAGAAGAAAGGGAAAAAATATGCAGTCCAAGTCTGGCCGTAAGCAATGAGGAATGCCTCCTGTACTGAAGGGCAGGGCCCACCTCACAGACCAGGAGGAAGAGCAAGCACAGAAGTTTACTCAAGCAAGTTGGCCCCCACCATGGGAGCTACGCCACGACTGTCTGGTAGGCCCTGTCCTGCAAGCTCAAGACCCACCCCTAAACCCTACACATGCTCTCCTCCAACATCCCAGAAAGGGCCGCCCTCTTCCCTATGAGAGCCAACTAAGGTCAGGAGGTGCTAGACAGTTCAAGTGTGCATCTAAAAAGAGAGCAACAACAATACAGGCAGATCCTCTTACCAACTAAGGAATAGAGACAGACTGGCTTAAAGATGTCGTGGATGCCCTCTGCCGAGATCAAAAAAGGAGGTCTTGTTTTAAAAACAGCTGCCAAATTGGCAAACAGAACCTTATACGAATAATGTGGGGGCCACACAGGAGATGGAGGAGGGGAACTCTAAGCAAGGGTCTGCTCTTGTGAGGGTTGATTATTGTAAGCAGCCACCAGCGTAGAGATTACGGCATCAAACCGAGGAGATCGGAGGGGCAGGTTGAATTCATGAAAGGGGTTTGATGTGATGTCCGCATACAGACCATGGATCTTCTTGAATGCCTGCGCAAAGGGGAGGTTCGGAACCGCACACCATTAGGATGACAACAATGGAGGTCAAGCGCCATAGGAAAGCACCCCCAGACACTCTTCAAACACAGTTCTGTCTGAGCATTCCTGACTTGATAAACTAGAGCGGAGCACCTCGCATTAGATAAACTACAGGAGTTATTTAGAGGGCATGAGGGTGAGGACTTCAAGCACGCACGAAAATAGCCCGCACTGTGCTCTGATAATAGCAAGGAACCTTAGTGACCCAAGTAAGGTAAAAAGCAGCTGCAGGAACATGGCATATCCGAGGTCAAGGAGGCCTAAGAGGCCTGTTGATGTGCAATCAAACCCCTCCTCCCATGATGCATCCGAAGCAAATGCAGGTTCACTTTCTCGGCCAATCAATGAAAAATGAATCCGTCATGCAATTAAGTATAAACGATTTGAATAAATTTTAGAAGCCCTTAGTTTAAATAATCCTTGTTGATTGTGTTATCAAAGCCAGGTTTCACACCTGCACATGAACATGAAGTTTCTCTTAAGTATTGTAATGGGATACAGAGAGAACTTGCCGGGATACGGTTGGATATTGAAATTTGGTAATCATAGTGAAATCCTTGCGGACATGCCACAGAGACTCACGTGCAGCACAATACATAGAAAAAGGAGATGCAATGCTCGCTGAGGCTTGAGTAAGGGTTGTAAAATGACAGAAGCCACTGAAGCCCGGATATAAGGTGAGGGTACTGGTTTGCATCTTATATTTTGTTGTCCATGGACAATTTTATTAGAGAAAGGGGCCTATGATATAACCAAAAGCTCATCCCCTTCCATGCCAGAGCCCGAGCGCCCCAGCTGCATCATACACCATGTATGCATTTAATGATGCTGCCATTTTGCCTTGCAAGTGGTAGGAGCCAGACGATGCTCCTGATGCTTACTTCTGGGCATTTCGCTGCGCTTTGAATATCCCTACCGTTTGAGGAATGGAGCATCCAGGCCTGCGGCATCCATGACACAATATCTGCTTGCACCATCAGCCCCAGTTTGCCAGACATTCAGTTACATTTGCAAAGCAATGCCTGCTAATCAGCATTTGGTGATGTAGGGGAATGGAGCATTTATGTGGTCAATGGATAAAGATGGGACTCCCTACTGGTCAAACCCCCAGAGCCCCAAGACCACATCACACTGTAATGTCCTGGAAAGTCTGGTTCAACCCAAATTTCAGCATCGCTTGCAACATTACCCCCATTTGTCCTTACTATTTTTGTATTTTACCTGAATTCATCAATACCGTAGCAACACTAGGGGTATTGCGAATAATTAAATAATCATTTTGGAGGCCTCTTAGGACTCCAAAGAAAGAGATGAGGAATAGGATGTGTAGAAACCAAAAGCCAGTGTATGAGACGCAAAAACACAAAAGTCCGCAAGAATCGAGTTTTTCTTGCGGCATCGCACGTCCATAATGGCCGCAAGAAAACTGATTGAATTACTTTGGGACCTCACAATGAATCAGCCTCGCAATGACCCATTTTCACTGGGCCCTGTCTGGGAAATTAAAAAATTTCCCAGTCTACCGGGAAATTTGTTTTCATAATCCGTTGTTGTCCAATGGGACACCTGGACCGGGAAATTCCCTTGGCTACATGAGAGCCCTCGGACATGTGTACAATGGTGGTTGAAGTTAATTCGCAGATTATCACAGCATTTGGAGTTTTCTGGAGGTATTTTGGGCTTCCCGGTCCACCTGCATATACATTTCCAGGTCCGGCGAAGAATTTCCCAGACCGTCCAGCGGAAACGACACTTTTTATTCCCCGGTCCT